>OX438765.1:22647000-23015524 GCA_949316455.1 Acleris holmiana
AATTATAAACAAGTCTTTTTTGAGTTGTTGGTATTTCTGCCTACCCCACTCTACCATGTGATTCTTAAGACACTTTTTTGAACATTCGTCCTTCAATTCGTTGGACGATTCATAACCCGGGACATTTTAGTTACTGTCATAAATGTGTATAATAACATGTTCAGAGCGTGCATTTTCTTTCAGTCGCTGTTTTCGTCGACGAAGCAATTCGTCCTTCGAAATTCTGGTATTCTGAAACGTTTTACGTTCGTTAACGAGCGAAAGACGAACTCGTCAAGCGAACAGACGGACGAAACTTGATAAAGCTGGCATCATATATGCTTATAAAATTATGTTGGTACGGTTGTTTGATATTTCATTTAGTTATTCATAACAATTAGAATAACTAGGAACAAATGTAAATATGTAATAAATTTGTGGGTAGGTATTGAATTTTATTTGTTTAGTTTGGAAAAAATTGATCACTGGTTGAAAAAGGTCTCTAAATTTAAGCCAAGTGACGTCTAAACATACAAAGGAAGTAGTATGTAACAAGTTTTTTTAGGGTTGTTTGTATTTCTGTAGCTCTGCGTACCCCACTCTGGGAATAAAGGCGTTATTTTATGGATGTATGTTACACACACATACCTGTGATGTAAATGCGAAAGTTTGTGTGTTAGTTTGTAACTCTTTCGCGCTGCAACAGCTAGACGGATTTGGATGAAATTTGGAACGAAAATAACTTATTCCCTGGATTAACACGTAGGCTACATTTATCCCGGAAAAATTAAAAGTTCCCTAGCGAATAAAGATATTCGAAGTGTACGTGGACGAAGTTGCGGACAGAAGCTACGAGAAGTAATATTATAATTAAAGCTTTTTTGTCTGAGGATTTCCTTGCCATAAATAGTCAATTAGCCATTTTGTTTTCAGTTGTACGTCATTGTATGGCGTGTTGCCATGCCAGTAAAAATAAACCGGTACTGTGCTTATTGGTTTGAATAAATTCATAAACTAAGCGGCGTAGCTTTCATGATATTTTGATAATTACTAGTTTAAAAATACCAACAAACACATCTATTTGCGCTCCGCGACTTCACCCATGTTAAAGTTATGGGATGAACTACAAATATCATTATAATATCAGGGGACACCATGTGGTTGCCGGGTTAGAGTAGTGCCACTCCATGTCTTCCCGTGGATGTCGTAAGAGGCGACCAAGGGAGTAAGGGCTTGTAGTACTGTTAGGCGATGGCCTTGCAACCTGTCACTAACACACTCGTAAATATCTTTTCCTACTCCTGTACTTTTATCTGTCATTTATATAGTCACGAACACTAATATAAGAATATAGATAATATGTCCGTAGAACATTCCGTAGAAAACTCTATCTAGTCTATTCCCCTTAACAGCACTTGTGCTTTTTTGAGCCAAAACGATATGCCTAGCTGCCAAAGCTTACACCTAGGTTAATTTGACCAATCAAAATACTTCACCAAATGAATCCACCAATCACAATACACATTGACTGTCAATCGGAACGTTAGGTTCTTTTTGGTATGTAAACTCTTTTACTAATTTAACTCTTTAAAAACATGGTAGCAACCAACCAGAATGCAGCTATATTAAAATCGACCAATCGGGTAAAAGAACTTGAGAAATGAGTTCTTTTACCCGATTGGTCGATTTTAATATAGCTGCATTCTGGTTGGTTGCTACCATGTTTTTAATTATTCAATCATTAGGTATTTTTTAGTCCCTATTTCACAAGTTAAATCGATTGTGCAACTTTTTTTTAAATATAAAACCTGGCAAGTGCATATCAATTTAAAAACAAAGTTAACCATAGACACATATTTTGTCGTTTTCGAATGTTTCCCGCTCGTTTGTTGTTCTGTGCTTCGTTCGTTCGTATTCTAACCTAGGTATATTAATAAAATTTTGTTAATATAATTTTGCATTTTATTTGAAACCTAGTCGTAGAAAAAGTATTGTATGCAACGGTGTATAACTACACTGAAAAAAATAGTGGGTTAAATTTAACCAACTTCCCGTTGCTCCCAGCAAACCAACTCCGCTGCTATATGGACAGCAGGTTTATGTAGTAAATAGCAGCAGAGTCAAGTAGGTTAACTTTTTAAACAACTAATAGGCTACGTCTAACAGTCAGGACTGTTATTTTTTTCAACAAACTTTGTTCGTTAAAGTTAAAAACAGAACACCTGTTAGTTTAGTCCTATAGAGTCTGTCAATATATATTAATTGTAAAGATTAAGGTGACAGATTATGCTGGTTAAACTAACCTATCTGTTTGTTACTAAGTTCTTCGAAGTTGGCTAGCTGGTGGTAAACACAACCTAATTATTTCGTTATTATAATCCAGACTACCGGTTGTTTCAACAAATTTACTTTTTTGCATCAGCCTTCTTCTGTTGTCAGTGCTACAGATTTGTTTAGTTAAAGGAGCAAACAGCACTGCAACGGGAGACGATTTAGTCTGTCAATGGAACAGACTCTGCTCTATTACTGTAGCAAATGTAATCTGTCAATGTAACGAATTCTGCCTTGCTACGCTAACTAATTTAGTCTGTCAATGGAGCAGTGCCTGTCCTGCAACCAGCAGCAATTTTAAACTGCTAATGTAACAGATTCTTTTCTGTAACTATAACGAATTTCATTTGTCAATCTAACAGATTGTATCTTGTTTCGGTTGCAAATTTAGTCTGTTAATGGACCAGTGCTTAACCTGTTACCGCAGCAAAGGTAAACTGCTAATATACCAGACTCTTCCCTGTAACTCCAGCGAATTTCATTTGTCAATCTAACAAATTCTATCTTGTTTCGGTTGCAAATTTAGTCTGTTAATGGATCAGTGCTTAACCTGTTACCGCAGCAAACGTAAACTGCTAATATACCAGACTCTTCCCTGTACCTCCAGCGAATTTCATTTGTCAATCTAACAAATTCTATCTTGTTTCAAATAGCTAATTTAGTCTGTTAATGAAGCAGTCTCTGTTGCTATGATAGCAAATTTAAACTGCCAATAGAAATAACTCTGCGCTGCGACGGTAGCTAACTAATCTGTCAATCTAATTAACTTTGCCTTGTCACCTTAACGTTTCAGTCTGTCATTGGAACTAATACATTCTGTTAGGGTAACAAACTAAATATGTCATAATACCGAGTGGCACTGCTAATATAACCTAATGACCCAGTGTCGTAGCAAATTGTATTTAGTTCCGATAATCGACGCCCTACAGTTTATTTCTTTAGGTACGTACTGGAAACAACGTCAGCGAATCATGAAATGAATGATGATAGAATCAGCCAAAGCTAGATTCGCCGAGTCACGTGATAGGTTTTTCTTTACCTTGTTTTCAGTACCTAAAGACATAAACTGTAGGAGGTCGACTATGGGAAGTACAATTTTTGCTAAGACAAGTGGGTTATTAGATTATATTAATTAGTAGTGCTTATGACATATTGAGTTTCCTATCTTAACAGAAAGTATGAAATGCTTTATTTAGAGTGCTACCACGTGATGATCGCACATAAATACAATCCAGTGATCTAGAAGATTTCAATGTTTGCTAACACAGCCGTACACGACAATAGCGACATCGTGTCTTCGGTAGCACAATAAATACAGCCTTATCCTTAAGGATCACGGCAACTCATGACAGTAATGATCACCCGGTGTTCCAACGATACTAGAGGTTTTTTGAAAGTTGAAGTTTTGAAAACTGATAATAGTAAAATACAGTCAGTTTAAAATACGGCTGCATTCAAAGTCTCAAAAGTATGTACCAAAGCCTTTACACCGGCGTAATAAGAGTGTTTGTATATTTTCGAGTAGACTGAGTGCACCCATATTTTTACAGTCGACTGTACTTTACTGGTGGAAACAGACTTTAACACTTTGCGTGAAGTGGCTGTAATTTAACTTTGTATTACCTGAAGTTGTATACTACAAAGTCTATTTCCGTCATCAAATCTTACGAAATGTATACTAAATTATTTAGACTTTAATCGCTAATGTAACAGTCATTTTGCATAACAACATTTTATATAGTACATTCATGTAGTTAGTAATGGATATTTTTGGAACTATTAAAACAATAAATACATAATAGAAAGTCAAATCTTTTATTTTTAGATTAAATGGTTATACACTACTTATTACAGATTTTAAGACTATTCTAAGGGGCGTTGTCCTAATAGAACGCACTAACCAGAGTTTCATGATATCCTTAACGATATCCATTAGGGTGCTTCTTATTTGGTCGAATTTTTTTTTGTTCGGTGGTGTTCCCATCATTATAATCTACGGTATTAAAAATATTACTCGTTTTCTTTGGATTTTATTTTATCTTTTAGGGGTTGCTACCTCTCAAAACAAATCTTTGGTAAAAGTAAATAAAGTAATGTAAATATCTTGTTTTTTCTTTATATTCTATCGATTTTATTATAACTTTATACCGAATTTCGTTATAAATTTGCAAGTTAATCGACACAATAAATAAAAAATGGGATATTTAATTATTTTATTTACTTTTTCCAAAGATTTGTTTTGGGCGGTAGCGGCCCCTAAATCTTAAAATAAAAATCTAAAAAAAACGAGTTTTTTTATATTATAAAGGTGTAAAGAAAAAGAAACTAGCAAATAATTAATTAATAATTAATTTGGGACTAGGTCAATTTGTGTGACATTGTCCCGTGATATTATTATTATTATTATTATTATTAAATAAGAACCACCCTAATACGTTTCCAAATTTACTCTCAAATGTCATAAAACGAGCAAATAAGAACCATCCTAATACGTTTCCTAATAGACTCGCTAAATGTCATATAAATATGTGCGATGATCGCATCACTGGTTCGTGCGATAGTGGCGGAATCGCGTTCTATTAGAACAACGCCGACGTATGAGATTTAATTATCACAAAGAACTACGTAAAACTACATAATCACCATCAGTATGCGTTACTTTTGTGTTTGGAATTGGTAAAACAAGAGAAACATAGGAAACAACGACGAATTTTTGTATTGAAGGGAAATTTAACTTTATACGCGTAGTAATGCTCATCAAAATAGAGAGTATCCAAAAAAGTTCCCGTAAATATTAGGTCATCAGTAGAATTCAAATAAATTCCCGACACTACAAAAAACGACAATAAATAATTATAATAATAAATAATAATAATATCACGGGACAATGTCACACAAATTGACCTAGTCCCAAATTAAGCCCTAAAATAGGCTTGTGCTATGGGTACTAGACAACGATTATCATCGTTCACTTTCCATACTAGCACCGAGCCTACGTGATATCTCGTAGATGACATTGCTGCCCAAGAGACTTGGACTAAAGTTTGTTGTGAATAGCTTTCTCCAAATTCTGAGAATATATACACAGCTTTCTGAAGCGACACTTCCTTTGAAGGTCCTACAGATAACATATCGCGTAATTTTCCTTTTATAAACATTTCATTTAATTGAAATTGTTGTTTCATTGCCAATGAAAATGTGATGTTTTTTCTATTATTTGAAGGTCTGGCAGCCGATTTTGACTGACGATGTTTGGCTTCAAACCTCATGGACCATAAAGCAGAAAGAGGACCATATTTCTTAATCATAGAGGGATAATGCACCATATTATGAAATTTTGGTTTTAATTTTTCATTAGTCAAACCCACATACAATTCGTTAAGCTCTGCTACTAACACTTGTAAATAATCTGCCGAATCTTGAGAAACTGTGGTGCTTAATATTATGTCCAAAATTTTTCTGAGTGATATCCAAAGAACCCAGATTGAATCATTTTTTGGCACAAACTCTCCTACAATCAACCCAAAGTACCTTACAAAGGAAAGCATTTCTCCGGCCGAAAGACGTACAGTAAAGCGCTTTAAATGCTCTAAATCTAAAGCACACGGCTTATTTTTGTTGTCTTCCCCATAGTAAAAAAATATTATTTTATCATTAAATGTGCGCAGAGAAAATAGTTTTAAACTTTGAATGTACTGAATCACAATAAAGCTCATTATGTATTTCGCAACACCTTCAAGCACGTCATGCATGATATCGACACCTATTTGGTTAAACAAGTCAAAGTTTTTAATGTCAAACCATATACATTTATCTTTTATACCTGTCAAAGTTGGGTTTTCGAGAGACAAATCATAGTGATAGGAGGCAGTGTCTCGTAAAAGACTTGGATCATCGTAATATTGTTTCGACATAATGTTTAGGTACTTTGTTCTACATGAGTAGTTAGCTGAAAAGCTTTCTACGAAACCTGTTATTGAATGGATGCCTAAATTGTCCACTAAGATAAGAGCGAGTTCAAAGAACACAATGCCTTTAAAACATGGAATGTCTATAGTTACTCCACTTTCCAAAAGAAAATTGAATTCATCAATTAGAGGTTTAAATATCACATGATTGCCAAAAGAAACCCTATCTGATGAGTGAAACAAAAGTGTCAGGAATATATTCGATAAAACAGACACACGACAAGGTGGGAGACAAGGAATAGAGACATACACTGCACCGAGTTTGTGTACACCTTCATGGCTTCCAAGGGCATTGCCCACTTCATAATCATCGAAATACATAAATATTGGTAAAACTGTACGGTTCAAATTTTCATTTGAATTTAATCTGTTTTTCCAGTAAGTTCCTTGAATGAAATTTTCAACATTATGTGTTTTTTGGCTTAATGAATTAATATACTTATTCTAAAATATCTGTAAGTACATTATCGAGCAACAAAAATTTTTGAAATACGCGTTGTAATGAAATGAAATGTTCAACGCATGGGACTGTTCGGATACGTGATATGCCTGCTCGCTTGCGTCTATCTAGTCTTTGACCTATAATTACAACTAGAGGCTCTATAAAAAAAACTTTTTCTTTGTAATATTTAATACGTTTAGCTTCAGTGCCAAATTTAGAAACTGAAGAATGAATTAAATCTTCAATTCTGTCTATACCGTTAGGGCCCATTTCTACGAATTCTGATTGTTTTACTTCTTGAATAAATGAACTAAATACTTCATGCAAACCTTCAACTACGCCTTGAACAGTATTCCGGGGTAAACAGTAATTGGAGTACATAGAAGCTATAAAACTCGATAAAGTCTGCTCAAGAGGACTAAACGGTGTAATGGGTGTAATAGACATACCGGCAGCTGTTTCTACATTAGCAGATTCATCACGCGTTGGTAATGTATCTATGGAAGACAATTCATTTGAAGACTCAACATTTTGTATGACATATTTGTCCGATGAGTTTTACTGTGATGTTTTTTAAAAGAGTCAAATCCCTGAAAACTACGCTGACAGTTAACTTCAACGCATCTATAAAACTCAAAACTGTGTTTATTGTGAACAAAATCAAAATGTTGCTTCAAAACCTTTAAGTTAGCAAATAATTCTAAGCACAAAAAACAAAGAACCATCATTCACAAATATCTTCGATAAAAGTTATACATTGTACATTTAGCACGATTCGTGGCGAAATACATAATGGTTTGAAAGTAATTAGAGGACTTGGCAATTTCTCATCCTAAAGCGTTTCTTTTACTTTATTTATGATGGTATACTGGTGTCCCGTAAATATTGCTCTAAATGAAAAAAAATATGGTCTCCCCTGGGCTACCAAAAACACCCCTATGTATGTTCAATCTATTTTAAGTACTTTCGGAGCCATTGATCATTTTAGTCGGATATTTTGTAATTTTTCCTTATGTCCATGTTACGAAAAACCCTTAGTAGGTTTTTAAACCCACATGCCAACTTTTTTTATATCAACTTGTTGTGTTATCACACAAAGTTGGTTTTTCCATACTAGATGAAAAACAAACATGGGGTTCACTTAGTAGGTATGGAGAAATAAACTTCTCAAACATGCTCGGAAACAACGGTTTTCCGATTAAAGCACGATGACGTAAAGTGCCTCATTTTACTCCTAGGAGTACATAAACATATGAAAACACTTTCCGTCCATGTAGATTTTTTTTAAATGATGTCAATTGCACTCAAAATCTAAAGGACCAAGAAAAAAAATCCAAACTGCCAAGGTAACTGCTCGCTTTTTTACCACAGTGAGAGTATTTTTCTCATTTTATTCTTTAGCATTTTAATGTCTATGGTTAGAATTTAAAAACAATTGACAGTCTGTACAATTCGGTCATTGTATACTCGACCAAGAAATTCCTTATCCGCTTTTGGACCTTATGTCCTATAAATAGTCTAAAAGTGGTAAAGGAGTTTCTTGGTCGACTATACATACGTAAAACTGATGTTAAAAAAAAACACAGTTTTTGTTTACAAATGGCCGTAATATGACAAACATCACTTTTTAATTATATTTAATTACTTGCTTTTTACAAATTTATTTGTATTATTTCCTTACATGTATGAGAAAAGCATTATATGTATATGCCTCTGCGGAAACGGGGTTACGGGGATTGCCCGACTCGTATTTAGCAGGCCTCGCTGGTGCTCGACCTACTACCCACCTCGTCAGGCAATCCCCTATTTTCCGGCCCTAGGCAATGAATAATGCACTTTTGAGTGATTACGCAATAAGTTGACATAAAAAACCGTCATGTTATATAAAAATAAATGTAAGAAACCACTGAAAAAATATTTAAATAATACATGAATATAATAAGGGGTTTTCGTAACATAGACATAAGGAAAAATAACACCAATTCCGATTAAAATGATCAGTATCTCCGAAAGTACTAAAAATCGCTGAACATATATATTGGGGGTGTATTTGGTAGCCCTAGGGATGCCCTATATAAGGACACCACAAGGGAAATACTTATGCAAAAAAAAACATCGGAGAATTTTGATAAAAAAAACGTTACGTGTTTTGATGAATATATAAAAATACTTGCAGGGCATTCAAATTCTAAGACTAGTTTAAGAGAAAAAAAACTTAAGTAAAAAAATCTTTAAATATTGAATAAAAAAATAAAGAGAAATTTAAAGTTGCTTGTCTTGAACGAAGAATTATGTTTTAGAAACCATTCATTTGATTAACTTTATCAAAGAAATGATGTAAAAAAGTGTTTGGTTATTAAGTTGTAGCGTTTCATAAAAATAAGTAAAAAGAACTGCAAACATATTTTTTTAATTTATTTGTAATGTTTCCAGTTCATGCATTTGTAAAAATAACTAGAGAGATACCTTGTGCATCTTTTTTACATTAGTTTTGTATTAAAGTTACCTATTCTCTATAGTATTTCGATTAGAAATCAGCTTTTAGGATAAATACTTGTAACATTTTTATTTAATAATGATGTAAAGTTGTGAATTTTGAATATTTTATAACTTGTCTTATTTAACATAAATGATTCGAATTCAAAAATATGTTAGTGCCCTTCAAGTATTTTTATATATTCATCAAAACACGTAGGTAACACATATTTTTTTAGCAAAATCCACCTATGTTTTATTTTTTATACTTCCCGTGCTATGTCCTATGTCATTTGGATCACTATTTACGGGACACACTATATAAAAAGTGTTACATGTTGTATCCTAATTCAGTTAATAAAGTATTAGATGCGGTAGATTGCTTCGGCGAATCTATCTCGTATACTGCTTTTTCGATAAATAGCCAGGTACTTTTACACTCAGCTGGATATTGCGCGTTGAAAGCCCAGAATATTTTAAAACAAATATCTACTGCATTTAAAACGTTAGAAGCAGAGTAAAATACTCCATCTACAACAGCATAATGTGATTGTATATGTTCGAGATCAGTAGCAACAATTATAACAAATGGTTGCAGAGTAAGACCAAAATTCTGAAATTTTGCACGTCTTTCTTCTACTACTTGATTAAGATCCGTATCAGTTCGTAAAACCGTTATGAAACCCTCTTGTAGGTATTTCTGCTTTCGATGGTCTCCAGCTTCTTTTGTTTTCTTTGTTAGATTTCAGCGGGATCGTGGCTACTGACAGCAACAGTGGTATTAAAAGTAGTGCAGCAGCGTTTGATGTGTTTTCAGGTGCTGAAATAAATTAAGTCCATTAATAAATGTAGCCGTCTATAAGGGTTCCGATTTTATCATTTGGCTACGGAACCCTAGAAAGATCTTTTTTTTTATTGATGGTGTAGGTAGTTGCTGTGACAGACTGACGGACAGATAGACAATAAGGGTTCGTTTTTACCTTCTTGGTACGGAACCCTAAAAACATAGAATTAATTGTTATGGTAGTGAAAGGTATTAGACACAAATTACAAATGATTAGGACAGTTCATGTTTAAATGTCACATACTGCCGCACTCAGACGTCACTTAATTTTTAAGTTTCATTAAAGTTGCTGCTTTCTACCGAACTCGGATAACTCTACCGTACAAGACCAAGGGTCAACTGGCAGTGGCTGGCTGGCTGGAATCATCGCACCATTCGATGGGGCCATATTTACCCAGAAATTGAATTGAATTGAAGTTGCTGCTGTCACTTTCTTTGCTATAGCAATAGAATAAGACGCAGCAACTTTAATGAAACTTAAAAAATAATTACGTCTCTGAGTGCGGCAGTTAGTATATAGTATAGTAGATAAGTATAGTGTTTTAAAACTTACAATTTTTTTTTGATATCATAGACGTCAAAGTTTGGTTCTTCGATTTCCGCTTCTGGGCCAGTTCAAATAGTTTAAGCTTCAAAATAGGGAACAAATCCGCTAACTTTCCAGTCTTTTCTGGATACAATAATTCAAAGTCACTGTTAACCTAAAAAGAAAATGACATAAATAAGCAAAATAAGGCGTTTCAAACATGACGCTAAAGTGACAAGGTACAAAAGTAATCACTGAACACTAAGATAAGTATTTTATCCTATTCTTTACAAAATAATTATCCAAATCCGTACCTATACCTTAAATTTTTTTAGGATTAGAATGATCGACCGTTATTTTGCACACGTTATTGCCTTAAACGAAGTCAAAATTAGAAATTAAAAACAAATTTCTCTTTTATAAGTCATTATTGTCATTAATAACAAGAATTAGGATATTTGCCCAAATCTAATGCTAAAAAAACCAAGTATACACACAAGAAAACTGTTAAATAAAAAAACCCCTTTTATTTTAGTCTGTTTAAAAACACTAATTATATGCACTAACCAAATGAAAACCTGTAGCTGTTTTTAACGCCGGAAACTTCTTGAGATACTCGTTAATAGTTAGGCCAGGGTTACTATGAAGTTGTTGCTGCCTCTTATGGAACGTTTCTCGCCACTTTATTTCGACCTCTGACCATGGGTTAGTGCTATTTTCTTACCACAGCAGAGATTCTTGTACCGATTCATCATCATTTTCTGGTAATAGATCAAAAGAATCAACGCTCAATGAAGATGACCTGCTTGTTGGTTTGCTTCTTTCTCTTCTTTCAATAAGACCACTTTCTCTGTATCGCCTTCTAAGGTTGTGAATTTGATCTGGCAATTTACCAGCACTACGATTTATTACACCAGCAGTAGACTCAACAAATTTTGTATGAAAATACACAGCTTTTTTTTCCAAGGGAAAAAGGTTGACAATTTCTTGAGCCCATTTTCTATAAATAATGTTTGTAATCAATTGTGTTGGGTTGTCTTTTAAAACATGTTGACAAATTATTTTAACTAACAGATTTCTTTGAGTTAGAGTTAAAACTTGTCCTTTGTCACAGTTTAATATTCCTCGCCCTTCTAATGTGTTTTGGAGAACATTTTGTAAATCCTAAAAAGTAATGTAATGACAAATAATAGATTATAAGTTTTAAAGTCCAAAGCAATGGAAATATTTCGTATTTCAGAGTTTGCCACCCAGGGTTGCCTGATTTTAATGGACGCAAAACGATTATACTTCATTAATTCCAACTGATAGTCAGCCACATGCTAAGTTTCAACTTTGTAATACTAATAGTTTCCAAGTAAAACGGGTGTGACATACGGACGGACCGACGGACAGACAAACCTATTAGCGTTCCGGTTTTGCCATGTGGCTATGGAACTCTAAAAAGGATGATTTTTAAAGTTTAAAGCTCTGATTTGATTATATTTCACTTTAATCTGTAATACATACATACATACATAAACTCATGCCTTCATTCCCAGAGTGGGGTAGGCAGAGCTACAGAAGTTGCTATCAAGCTTGTGTCAAAATTTTAAATATGGATGGTAGGTACTTATTTCTTTAACAATCAACAAGCCCATCCGATATGTTAATCCAGGTTTTTGAATCATATTGTAAAATCCCTTATAGGCAGGCGAAATAAGTAGTAACTTTTATGTTGAAGTAGACATTATTTTTAAACTTACATCCAAGTCAGCCTGGTTTTGAACATTTACATTATCTGCAGAAACAATATTGTACACAATTTCATGACTGGTGCCTTCAGAAGCTGTCTTGTTAATGCTGTTATCCATATCTAATAACTGAGACAATTCGAACCTTATTCCCTTTTCCTGTAAAACGATACCATTTTAAAAAAATCTATGGTAAAAAATAATAAGTTTGTACATAAAGTCAGGCCAAAGAGTCAAAATAAAATTTGTATCAAGCTGTCCTTGCATTGCGACTGCAAGTGTTTAGTGGTTAGCATCACTATGTTATATATGTGGTTTTCGAATTGTAGGCATTTTGAGTTTGTAACTTAATAGAGATATGTAATGTGAAACTTTTACAGTTTGTTTACAATCTTAGTTTTGTGCCATCAACTTTACTTACTTATTATTGCATATATTATTAGAAAATAACTACTTAGCGAATAACATTTTCTACAAGCGTTAATGGCAGTCAGTTGTTCAGTCACTTTCTTTTTCAAATACATACATACATATATATGTACATACATGTAAATAAATAAAATAAATAAATATCAGGGGACAATGTCACACAAATTGCCCTAGTCCCAAACTAAGGTCTAATAATTAATCTTTAAACTTAACTATGCAACAGGTTTTAATGCAGTTTTCATCAATAGATAGAATGAATCAAGAGGAAGGTTTATATATACATATAATAGTAGCAGGAACAAAGCGAGGACGGGTCGCTAGTTATATACAGTGGTGGTCACATAATTAGGGATGCTTACGTTTTTCCCATACAAAATACAACTCCCTACAAATATGATATTTGATTATTGACCACCAATTAAAAAGTTTTTGACCAATTTTACTGCTAACTACAATTAACTTTAGATCATCAAGACAGAAGACAGAAGTGGAAATGCTAGTGATGTGATAGCGTTTTCTGAAATACATGTGGATTTTATTATTAATATAGGTGGCCAAATAATAAGTTATTTACAGTCATTTTCGAATATAATATACCCTATGTAAATGTCATTGCTATGGCCCGTGAAATCAGAGCGTACAAGAAGTTTAGCGCGACCTTTACAATACGTGGGTACCTACTGCGACACGCTTATTTTAGTTATTTGCTTTGGTAGGTACTCACGATTCTTAAAATCATGCAAGTGTGGTGTTCAGTATAATCACTTTTGTACTGCTAGCTAGTGTCATACACAATTAATTAACACAATGAAAATAGTCTATTATCACAGAATCACATATAAAGTACCTAAGTAATAAAAAAAAACAGACCATCTACAAGCAGAACAATAAATATGGCGCGCGTCAAAGCGCGTACCTACGTCGTTGACCACGAGTCTATTAAATTGCCATATTAATTGTTCCTGTTGTCACGGTAAAGCACGATCTTAACGTAAATAAAAAAACGATCTCTAGCTATGCTAATGTAGGTACCTGTTTTAAGTGAAAAAAAGTAGACAGTAATAAGCTTACCTTTGAATTTTTCGATATAGTCCTTAAGCCCCCATGCACTGAGGAGTTCGCCAACTTCCTGATCTTCCATGATTTCTTGATTTGATTCAATGCAATCAGAAAGTATGTAGTCTGTGTCAATTGAGAACAGAGAACCACGCCGACTTAAGTAAGAATAGCGGGCGGCACGGCATATGAATGCCGTGCCGCCCATTGAAATGATTCATTTAGCCGCGGCCGGCGCGTCGGTCTCGGACGGTTACAAACGAATAAATTAAAAAAAAAAGTAGTGTTGCTAGGTCAAATCCGAAAAAGTCAGGAGACATGAGTCTATAAAATCAAGAGATTGAAAGAAAAAAATAGTAGATTATTAGGTATAAAGTACTTTAAAGCAAATTTTTAAATGACTTCTAGTATAATTTTATCATTTTCAATTCATGCACCTCTGGAAACGTTGTTAGAAAAAAAATGAAAGCTAGCAAATACATCTAATATTTCTTAAACTGAAATATAGAAGAAATGTCGACGTCGGTGGCAGGAATCTTGTAAGTAATGTTGCTTTTTAACCGACTTCAAAAAAAGGAGGAGGTTAAAATGTTCCACTGTTCGTATTTTTTTTTATATATGTTCACCGATAGCTCCGTCAATTGTGGACCAATTTTGATTTTTTTTTGGTTTGTTAGAGTATTCTTCCGAGGTGGTCCCATTGTCACCAAATCTGAATCTGATGAAGGGAACAGTGAGGGATTGAGGGAGTTTTCTTTTCCTTAAAGGCCGGCAACGGACCGACAACTCAACTTGAGTTGCCGGTGTTCATGGGCGCTGGTGATTACTTCTGGTAACCCACATGCTCGTTTGCCTACCTCTTTTATAAAAAAAAATTGTAGGCAAACATATAGAGATTTTAGTATTTTTAGTAACAAGTCTAGCATTTACATAAAATATCACTTGGTGAAGTGGAACTGATTAACTGACAAGTAAAATTGAAAACAAAACATGTAAACAAACAAAGAACATCGTACAGAGATATTTATTATGTAAAAATACCAGAATAATGTAACTAAATTTAGTGATAACATTTGTGATATTTATAGAATAATACAAAATGCATTGCAATAATAATTATGTAACCTTAACATATATAATCTTTGCTAATTAAGATTGGATGTTAAGCTAACCAAAACTTGTCTTTGAAGAAAATAAACAGCTGATTTTTTTTTATACTTACATACAAAAAAACCGACCAATTGAGAAACTTTCCTCCTTTCTTAAAGACGGTTGAAAATAATATTAATCCGGTTGGAAATAAGCCAATACTTCTTAACCTTTAAACGAAATTGAAGCCCTTCGTCTGTGTCAAAATCATCCAATATCATAACTTTACAATATCTTTATGTACATAGTGTCAAGTTTTAAAATATTTATAAACGTGTTACATTTTACCGCATGAAATAAAAAAGAGGATGCCGCACAAGCCGTTGTTAGTAAAACATCTTCAAAGAATAAAAAGTTTTATTTGTAAGAAAATTGTATCATTTTGGATGAAGAAGAACTTTTTGTTACCTACCTAACCTCATCTAGCAGTCAATGAGATCTTCGAATTTTAATCATCTTTATTTACGTACAGGCATGTTAGAAAATGCACGCGAAATTAAACAACAATAATAAATTATGTACTTTCGTTTGATTATTTACTTACCTATCATTACAACTCAATATTCTAATGTCCACACAGAATTTTGAGTGAGTATTTATGTTATCTAAATAAATAAATAAATAATTAATGAACGATATGGTAACCTTTTATTTTCTTCTCTAACAAAATTTCTATAGGTACATGAATTAAACATGATAAAATTATATTAGAAAGTAATTGAACATTTGTATTAAAGTATAAGTATTTGACATATAAAAGTACTGATTTTTTCTTTTAATTTCCTGATTTTTTAGCTTCATGTCTCCTGACTTTTTCGGATGGACTTGGCAACACTACAACATTTATCAGGAAAGTAATTTTTGTTAAGTAAACAGACATAAAATATAAAATTAGCCAAACGATGATGTAATTTCAACGGAATGTGATTGCTAATTTTATTTATCAGTCTGTAAAATTACTCTACTTCCGATTTGTCAAGTGAGCAGACATAAAAAATAAAAATAGCCATTGTCATTGTTGTTATTTCAACGATACGTGTTTGATAATTTTATGTTAAGTCTGCTAAATTTATCTATTTCTGATTTGTCAAGTGAACACGCGTAAAAAATAAAAATAGCCACTATTATTGTAGTTATTTCAACAATACGTGTTTGTAATTGTATATGTTTAATCTGTAAAAGTAACACACCTCCGATATGTAAAGTGAACAGACGTAAAAAGTAAAAATTGCCAATAACATTGTTCTTATTTCAACGATACATGTTTGCTAATTTTACATGTTTAGTCGGTAAAATTAATCTAGTTCCGTAGTTAATTGGGACAAACAGTCAGGTCATTAATTTTAACCGTTCTGTGTTTGCTGTATGGCCCTAATAGATGGTTGTATTAGCCTACCATAGTAAGTTAAAGTAACTGTTAGAGTTCGTTAATAATATTTAACCTAATTGTTGGTTATTTGTTACAGTTTATGTAGTTAGTGTCCAGTAACCTTTTCGGGTTGGTTATGAGTAACCAATCGATGTCAGTTCTAAGAGCAAAGAAAACGTTTGTGAGTAACAAACTTTTTTTAACCAACTAAAAAACAGTACTCTGCTGGCCTCATGTTTTTTCAGTGTAAGGCCTTTTATGGTTATTCTACTTACCTAGTCCAAAAGGGCACAGCTTTATACACGTCTTATAGCAAACTTAACCTTATTTTAAACAGAAGAAGGTTGAAATAGTTTTAGCGTTTGAATTGAAGATACGTTTTCAGTCTAAGATGCAGTGTTATAAAACGATCATGGACGTTAAAGACTTGTAACGCGGTTTGAATTCGATGCTTTAAAAATGAAGTGATGAACGATGCTTAGTGGTTTTAGATAACAAAGCACTTCGTTGAAAGAAACAACAGGGTTCTTTTGGCTCTTGTGGTCAGAGGAAATGGTGAAAAGGTCGTTATTAGCGTAACGTTAAAGTAATTAGATTTCACGGATGCTTTGAAATGTGGTAGAGAAATGTGTAGCACAGCAGGCTTTAGACGCTGCAGTTGGAATATGGCTTGCGGAGGAAACAATAAACAATATAGTTAGAGAGGACACGGACGCCAACAACAGATTTCTTTCATGGTTAATAGCATTTAACCACAGTCTTGCCTGATGTGAAATGACGATGAAGCCCAATTTAAGCTTCCTAGATAAGCTGGAATTGAAAACGCGCTATGTTGTAATATCTGCAGAAAAGATCAGGGCTGGGATTCTACACTGTAAAGCCTGACAAGATTCTATTTGGCCCTATTTCAATACAAATTTATATGGATAATGATATCGTCTTTGACATGTTTCTGTATTGTCAACGTTTTGATTACTGTTATGTCATTTACAATAATGGTGACCTATTCATAAACGATTCTAAAACACGTCAAACACGATATCGTTATAACACAGTAGAATAGAGGCCCAGAGTTGAGATTTTACATCGTAAAACCTTGTTGTTTTAACGTATTGTCAACGTTTTGATAGGTTTTATTTACTTGGCAGTAATGGTGGCCGAATTAAAAACAATACCATAACAGGTCAAAGGCAATATGGGTTTACCTTGTAGAATATAATCTCAGCAGGCCAATGATAATTCCGTGCTTGCATCAAAAGACAATAACGATACATTTATGAATTCTCTTTACATACATACATAACATCACTCCTTCATTCCCAGAGGGGGTAGGCAGAGCTACAGACATACCAACAACTGTAAAAAGACTTGTTGATTCTGTTACCACATTTTGCACAAGTAGGCTAAGATGTTTACCAGTGTATTAGTGACAGATTGCAAGTCCACCGCCTAAAAGTACTACAAGCCTTTATTCCCTTAGTCGCCTCTTACGACATCCACGGGTAGACATGAAGTGGCACTATTCTAACTCGGCAACAACACGAAGTATATTACATACTTACATTAAATCACGCCTTAAATCCACCTGCTACGATCCTGACAAATCTCTTTGGCTTCCACATTCATACATTGAGTCATGCATGCACGTAGGTTTCGGGTACGATTCTCGGCCATATTCCATTATTTCTTTGATTTGATTCAAAAAAGTTTCTTTCGTCAATCTTCTTTCATCCATCCTTTCCAAATGACCGAACTATTCACATTATTCTACCAAATTAGAGCGTCGGTAGCCTAGTGGCTTAGAGGTCGACTCGCGATCATAAGGTACCGAGTTCAAAGCCCCGCGGTCACCATTTACAGTCGACTACAAAGAGATGTATCCACTTTTTCACTTTATTCCATTGTAATTGAACATATTGTAGTTTGTCTTTTTTTATGGCATTGAGAAAGTAAACGAGCACACAGGCCACCTAATGGTAAGTGGAAGCTGTGACCCACAGTCGTTCGCATTCACAAGACTGCAATCCTAAGACCTCAAATGCGTTGGCAACCCTGGGGACTAAGATGGAATGGCTCTATGCTAATTTTTTCACCGGTTATCTTATCCCCAAACCGGAACACAATTACAAAAACACTGCTGTCTACTGTCTACTTTCAAACGTAAGGAACGTTCAGGAACGTAACGTATATATAGGTATACTCTGTAATATCATTTCTTATACGATATTTGGTATTATTTTATTTATTTCACAGTTGTTTACGAAAAACTTTGCAACTTTAGAAGAGCATTAATTGAGTCCGACTTTTAAACCCAAAACATGACAGCTCATAAATATTTTGAACAGAAAAACAATGTTGTCTTAAGTCTACCGGTGTTCCAACAAAAAAACAACAAAATGATCTTTTGAAATCTGCGATGACAAATCATTGTGACAAAGTATTGTTGTGTGTTTGGTCCCTCATTCTCTTATCAACAGTGGAGCAGCAGGGACCAGCCTCTGAGGAATACTTGAAAATACAGCTTGTTTAGAAAGCGCTTCTGGATTTTTCATGTTTATAAATTAAATAGTATTTAGAAAGTCATAGTCAACTGAAGAGTTTATGGATTATGCTTTAAATTGTCGACGTCGGCGAGCTGATTCTGTCTTTTCGCTCTTATTGCGAAGACATAAAGAGTTTTTTGATCAGCTAACGCCGATTCCGCGTCGATAGGTGTGGGGAGACCATAAGAGCCAAATCAAAAGCACCCAGAATCAACGTATGTGCATGAAAAGGTTGATGAATGTAGGGGAAGAGAAAGTTGTATGTTTAGACCGGTGGGAGACACGCGTGAAGGTATGTATGTGTAAGTACAATTTGATACTGACCATTGGGTCCCGAATATTACTGTGACTGAAATTCCCAGTTGCAACTGCTATTTCTCTCTCTCCTAAGCCAGCTTGTTGGACCGGGCTTCATAAATCTGTCCATACTTGATGCAGGTTTGTCACTTGCTTAAGTTTAACAGCTGTCAAGTTTTGCTATGACTACAGACGCCCTAGCCAAGATTCAAACGGTGCTAACGTTTCGGTTTTCTATCGACATGAAATGTAAGAAGCATAGGTAGTCGACGCTATCTGTCATCAGCTTACGTCAATCCAATACAAGAAGTCGATTTTCGAAAATCACTAACATCGCAAACTGAGACCCATAGACATTTGAATTCTCAAGTCTGTGTCTTAAGAGGTTAGGTTAGGTAATCTCAAGACTGCAATCCTAATCACGACTTTTTGCTCCTCTCAAGATGCGTCAAAAACGTCAGCTTTCAATAACTTGACGTTTACTTTGACGTATGAAGGGCATGTCAGCCAAGATGAGTTTATTAATACAGGCCTAAGACCTCAAATGCGTGGCCAACCCTCAGGACTAAGTTATCAATGCATCTCGATTAGGCCCCAAGCTCTAAAACTCAGTTTCTAAGGTAGCTTTGAACTCTACCTACAAATGGAATGAGCTATATAAATAGGCAAGTCTATTATTATCTGTGTTTATTTATTTTTTAGCTTTCTTGACAAAACGGCTGAACAGAGCTTATAGTAATTAGGCAACCAAACACATTGTTTGGGGGGGAAAGGACGCAGGATACTTTTACCCTGGAAAATTTGTCTGTTCCCGATAGCGATAGACTTCTACGTGGACGGAGTACCTATAATAGTTAGCCTCTAAATACCATTTCGAAGTCTACCTTTATCCAACCATAATCGCCTTACGGCCAAGATTTATTAGACCGAACCATCAAAGTCAACAGCATTGTGTGACGGGTCACTTACCAACACTCTAATTCTTTTGTCGTCAACACGCATCTACCAAACACCCACACAGAACACCAAAAACGTCGTAAATCTAATGAAAAATATAAAGAAAAATCACTTGTAAAAGAAATGTAGAAGGTGTAGGTTGAATTAAAAGTTTGGCAGTCGGTATTCCTTTAACTAAAAGGATAAATAGAGATGTAAAAGCCGCACGGGGTAGCAAAGCTGCCGACGCAAAAAACCGACAAAAGCTTAAAGTTTTGGACACAAAGAGACATCGGGAAATAAATTATTTCATCTGTTCATTCCTTTCACTATAATATTAGCAAATGTTTCTATTCGGGACCGGCCACGCCCTTTTTAAAATGCAACAAGAAAAAAACAAATGGTTAACATACCAAATTCAACCTAATGGTGCTCTGCTTAGAGTCACTTCCACGGTCACCCTTTTTTCTGGACAGTGGGTCGCGGCACGTCACAAAGTCGACAAAGTCACCATTTCTTTTATAGCAGTTTTTTCTAGTCCAACATATATTTTGACTGTGATGTTTTTATTATTTTTGTTCGTGATCTCGGGTAACTGTCGGCAGATTTTTTTTTAAAGGCGGCACTGCGTGGCTAAACGCATGCGTTCGCAGAATAGCCGACAAAGTGGTAATTATCTATTAGTATTAGTTTCGAGTGCAGCTTCCGACCGTTTTAAAGTAATCAGTGATATATTGCTACTGGACGTATTGGACAATGATTTGACTTTATGCGTTTCTATTGTGACTACGACTGTTTGAACAAAAATTTGCGGCAACTCTACTTATTTACTTAAAACGGGTTTCCCAAGTTGTACTGTAGTATAAGCAATATTAACTTTCCTTGTGTATTATTAAACAAATTAATGTCTAATTTTGACATTTATTTGACATCGTTAATTAAGCAAAGTAATTGAGAGGAACTTTGAATAAATATGGAATATTCACAAGTTAATCATCCTTGAAGCAATATACAGGGTGTCCCAAAATCGGTAAACCACATTGACACCGGAGGTAGGTCAGCTTAAGAGGTGCCGAACTAGCCTAACATGACCTCAGTAAAATGTGCACGGTTTTCGAGTTATTGCCAAATTAAAGGTTTTTATAAATTTTCACCTTTTTTAACACTGTTTGTGCTAGGATTCAGTCGGAAAGCTCTCGAACTTATTTTTTTTAAATGTAGGGAGCCTGGGATAGTTTATTAAGATATCAAAAGTGTTATTTTGTCAATAACTAATGTAAATTTATGAAAAATATTGGATTAGTCTCGATTTAAATTATCAGTAAATCATTAATTTCAACTTTTGACACCTGCCGTGAAAAAATTTTACTAGAAACGAAACGAGCAAATGATGTTTAAAAATTGAGCATGTTATGCAGATTCAGAAATGGTACAATACAAGTATCTTACTGCGATAAGAAAAGCATTCAATAACACTTTTCCGATGCCGCAAACCGTCGCCGTCAGGTAAAAACAATGCCGTACGATGTGATATCGCATTTGAGGCCTAAACATCTTATTTTTTGCCAAATGCACGAGATCGAAAGAGATGGAAATAATGTGCATCTCGGGCTGGATGAAAGTTGATGACCAAAAAAAAACGGGTTTAACTTTCAATGATTTATTTTAATACTTAAAATTAGTTACAATAAATGTTCAAATTGTCTTCGGCTCAATTTTCTTAAGGTAATTCCCGATATGGTCCGGGCTGCGTCGAATACACGCTGCCGCAATTCTTCTTCACATCTTATTGGTTTTGCATAAACTTTATCTTTCAAACATCCCCAATAAAAAAAATCCAATGGGTTTAGATCCGGGGAACGCGGTGGCCATAAAATTGGACCCAATCGCCCAATCCATCTCTCGGGGAATGTGTTGCTGAGGTGTTCGCGGACTAGTCGAGCGTAGTGTGCCGGGCAGCCATCTTGTTGGAACCACATCCTTTGTCTCAGTGCCAACGGTGTATCTTCTAAAAGTACTGGAAGATCATTTTCCAAAAATTGAAGATAATTTGTTCCATTCAAAATAGCTGGCAGTTCGACCGGTCCTATTATTTGGCCGTTAAAAATGCCCGTCCACAAATTAATTTTGAATTGGTATTGGGACCGGTCTTCTCTTTGTTCATGTGGGTTTGACAGCTGCCAGCTATGGGTATTATGTAAATTTAGATATCCATCCCTTCTGCAGGCTGATTCGTCGCTCCACAGTACTTCATTGAAGAAATTAGGATTTTCCCTGTATTTCTGAGTCATCTTCCGACAAAATTCAACACGGTGTGCGTAGTCCGTTGCAAGTAGTGTTTGGACGCGTTGGATATGGTAGGGATGGTATTTATGACGATTTAAAATTCTTTGTGCCGATGATTTGGGGACTCCAGTGCGGCGTTCAATAATTCGCACTGAAGTTCCTGGCTCCGCTCGTACTTCTTCCAAAACCACGTCGTCGTTAACAGTCCGAGGTCTTCCTCCTTGGGTACTCGTTCCTGGTAGCCTGCCCTCGTGATAAGCGTTTAGGGCTCTTAAAATGACGTTATGAGTCGTTGGATTTCGACCTGGATATCGTTCCGAGTACAACCTTGTAGCCAATCTTGCGTTGTACGTAACATTGCCTCGACTTGAAACATGCCTAGTTTCACCGTAAATCAAGAGCATGTCAGCGTAGTCGCCATGAGTGTACTGGGGATCACGGTTTGCCATCGTTGTTGTCGTAGCAGTTCCACAAAGCAAATCAGAGTCCAATAGAGTGCCGAGTTGTCGTTTTCAGAGAAATCAGAGTCCAGAGAAAAGCCAAGTCGATAATAACACACAGATGGAACGCAGAGAACACGGGTGTCGCACGAAACGCAAGGTAACGAACTGATTTGGTTCGAAGGCTACTGCTTATCGTGCTACTTGTAAATAAACGGACAAAGCACTCTATCCATCCCTTTCTTTAAACAATTGGTAAAGCAAGGCAGGTACAAAGCCCGAAGTGGAGGGGTCCAGGTAGAAATCCACACGTGCTATTAGTCACCGATATCCTTCAAAAGGGAGATGAATATTATTTCCATCTCTTTCGTTCCCGTGCATTTGGCAAAAAATGAGATGTTTAGGCCTCAAATGCGATATCACATCGTACGGCATTGTTTTTACCTGACGGCGACGGTTTGCGGCATCGGAAAAGTGTTATTGAATGCTTTTCTTATCGCAGTAAGATACTTGTATTGTACCATTTCTGAATCTGCATAACATGCTCAATTTTTAAACATCATTTGCTCGTTTCGTTTCTAGTAAAAATTTTTCACGGCAGGTGTCAAAAGTTGAAATTAATGATTTACTGATAATTTAAATCGAGACTAATCCAATATTTTTCATAAATTTACATTAGTTATTGACAAAATAACACTTTTGATATCTTAATAAACTATCTCAGGCTCCCTACATTTTAAAAAAAATAAGTTCGAGAGCTTTCCGACTGAATCCTGGCACAAACAGTGTTAAAAAAGGTGAAAATTTATAAAAACCTTTAATTTGGCAATAACTCGAAAACCGTGCACATTTTACTGAGGTCATGTTAGGCTAGTTCGGCACCTCTTAAGCTGACCTACCTCCGGTGTCAATGTGGTTTACCGATTTTGGGACACCCTGTATTTGTTCCTATACATTCATACATTTTAAGACGAAAAACGAAGAAGAGAATTTATTTCAAAACCAATTAAAAATAGAAAAGTAATTAACAAAGTATGTACTAAAAATAATAAATACCGACTTAACTAAGACAGTTAAATTAAACTTTACAAACAAGTAAAATTAAATTGTTTCAATATTAAAATAGTCAATATCTAACTCAGAAATCTTTATTTGACGTTCAAAAATAAAAATTTTAGTTGTAAAGCAACGACAAAGCGCCAAAATAAAATGCATACTGAAACATTAATCTTGCCAAAAAAAACTGTAGGTTCAATAGACCTCTTCGAAACAAAGCACAGTGGGCTAACAGTTGCAACCATCTCAGCTGATACAATTTCTAAAACGCCAGTACATCTGTCAAATGACAAAAGCGTCGCGCGCACTCTCAAAACAAATGAGCATCAAGCGGCTTTCCTCGAAAACGCGTGTAATGAACAATACTCCGGAAACTGGCTAGCAACTGACGTTAGAAATACATAATTTATGCTGCCAGCTGGCGGTGGCAGCACTGTCTAAGGAATCTTAGGCAATTTGTTTGTTACATTTTTAGTTCACATTTTGGCCGCTTGCGCAGTTATTTTGGTCGTGTTATAAGGTAGTCAGGCTCCGACTGAGTTGCATAATGTCGGCCCTTAATGTCGTTGCTGGCGGGGGGCAAATAAATCAAGTAAAAGGTGTAATTGGGGACGAAGTTTTAGGAAATGTTGTGTTTTGTTTTGATAATGATATCGGGAAGGTTTAATTTGTATCGGTGTTGTTCGTTGACGGTTTTAATGTTTTGTTTTTATTTATCACGCACGTTCTGATTTATGGAATGAGTCAGGTACTGCAGTAACATCAACCTTTTTATTCGTAGGCTGGCTAGCATTACCACATAACTTGAGCACAATCTACTTTTGATTATAATTTGTTAGAAGACGCCTCTGATTTCAACCGCGAATACAGTCCGTCCGTACTCCTTACGGTTCCATTGCATAGCAGCTAACTTGTATTGTAATTGAAATCAACACCGTACTTTTATAAGCATGCGTTTGAAATAAAATTTATTATTACGAATAAGTAAAGTTACTTAAAATATCACTTTGTCTGATATGAATACAAAAACACAGAACTCTTAGCTCATGCTTCGTTACAAATGTTATAATACTATATTAAAACGTGTGTAGTTCACGAGTAAACTATTTATATAAAGTTTATTCGTTTCACTCTTCCACCCTTTAATTCAGTAGGGTTTCTTTTGTTTTAAAGAGGCAGGTATTTAAGTTGACAACACACATATTACCTGAATGTATTTGTTTGTAGTACGATTAATGAAAGAATAAAACGCTAAAGTCACATCCAAACTAATCAATTGAGATCATCATCATCATCATCATATCAGCCGAAAGACGTCCACTGCTGGACATAGGCCTCCCCCAAGGCTCTCCACTTAGACCGGTCTTGTGCCTTCCGCATCCATCGCGATCCCGCCATCCTTACGAGGTCGTCGCTTCATCTTGTTGGAGGCCTACCAACAGCTCGTCTCCCGGTCCGTGGACGCCATTCGAGAACTTTCTGGCCCCATCGGCCATCAGTTCTGCGAGCAATGTGACCCGCCCACTGCCACTTAAGTTTCGCTATTCTTCGGGCTATCTCGGTAACCTTAGTTCTACTGCGGATATCATCATTTCTGATTCTATCCCGCAGAGAAACCCCGAGCATAGCTCTCTCCATAGCCCTCTGAGTGACTCTGAGCTTTCTTATGAGGCCCATCGTTAGCGCCCACGTCTCAGATCCGTAAGTCATCACCATCATCAATTGAGATATTGAAGTGAAAATAACAAGTAAACTGAACGACTGATTACTTCTCAGTGAACTATATAATCATATCTGTCTTTTAATTTTTGTGACACATTTTCTGTGTATAACAGAACAGTAATTATGTGTCGGTCTTATTTATTTAAGTATTTATATAATCTTTATTGCACAAAAGATTACACTTAATACACAAAAGGCAAACTTAACGCCATAAGGGATTTTTTACAAGTTGACCTTGAAAAACATATTGCAATCAGTTTCTTTTGCTGTTGACTGTACCTACTGATTGAGTACATCGACAATAACATACGATAGTATAGTGCTAGCATTAGACGCCCAGTATAGAACATATTCGTATGTCACCGAGTTTAGTCCATTCAAATAACGCAACTGGATCAAAATTAAATGTTATTGGTAGGTAGGTATTGACCGAGATACAAACAACATAACGGATACTGTTAAAACAGTGTAACTCCTAAGATTTGAAATAAAATTCCATTAGTACACACTTCATTTATCATGTATATCAAAATGCATCAATGAAACGCATTTAAAAAATGTTATTAACTCCAAACAAGTTTCTCTTTGAGTAACAAATACTAAATAGGCTTTACAAATGGTCAAATGAATAAGAGTTACACGCATTTCCCTCCCGTTGCTTCCATCAAACATTAACAAACAAAAATCATTAATCTTCAACATTTTCACACCAATCATCCATTGAGAACAACAAAGAAACTTTATTTTCACAGTAATCATGCCAAGAACAATTGGAACAGTAGACGCAGTAGTCAGCCATAAACAGTGCCCAGAACAAAAAGAGCGTATGACTCTAACAATACACATGCATTTACGTCTTTTCACTGTAAACGGGAGCTCGCACAATGGTCCGCAACGCGAGCTTCTGGACAAAATTAAAAATAAAGAAAACAAATTGGTGGCGTGAAATCGCGAAATTTGGAGACACCCAAGTAGCGATTATTTAGTAGCGTGACAAAATCGGGAATGTTTTAGTTCGTTACGGGATGAAAGGAAGCAAAAAGCGCCAAGTGTGTGTTCTACAAGCTACAGCCTCATAATAATAAAATTTGTTATTTTTTTCACTGCAGCAGCGTTATTTAAAAGCAAAGCTTATGATAACTTTAGATTGAAAAAGCTACCTTCAGCTTTCTTCAGGTTCCTTGCGGCGCTTCTTCCCCGCAATGATGGTCTTGTCCGAAGCGCTAGTAGATTCACTGCATATTACCGACGTGTAAAACAAGCCCTCATGTAGCCAATTTGCTGAATAAATATTTTGAATTTAATATATGGTTAAATTTGTTGTAACTTTAAAATTCTTGTGAATTTTTCATTTTCTGGGTGATGTGTAGTGGTTTTTAGTAGTTAACCTTAGTCATTAAAAAAATCACTCGTTGATGCTTTGTCCGAACAACTTAATACACAGATCGACCGTTTTGAATATAGATTAGACAATGTTTAAAATTAACTTTGATAATCAGTGAACCGACAATGTAGTTTATTCTAGAGTCTGTCAAACGAAAACTGTCCCAGGGAACCAGCGGGAATTTCAAAAAACCTGCAGCTTTTAACACTGACTGTACACTGAATAAACGGAGTTGATAGCCCAGCACTGATGTGACAAGTTCAGGAAATCAAATAGTATTAACTCCGTTTATTCAGTGTACAGTTACTGTAAACAGCTGCAGGTTTTTTGAAATTCCCGCTGGTTCTCTGGGACAGCTTTCGTTTGATAGACCCTATAAGAGCTCTTTTACTGTTAAATTCCTTCAATTCTTTTTTATTTAAGCTGAATGCGTTTCACGAAGCGACAAGATGCAAATTACAAGCGGAACTCTCTTTTTAGCAAAAAGAGTTAGAAAGAGACTTCCGCTTGTAATTTGTAACTTATAGCCTCTGGTTATCTGCAGTTAAGTTTTATCTAATTTTATCCTAAGTCTTTTAGTTTCGAGGTATTTGAAAAAAATCTTAGTGTCGAAACGTAATACACATTTTTCTCTCATGTTTCTATATTTGGTAGCTTGTGCTGTGCCTTGCAGCTATGAAGTAAAAGATCTATCAAACCAAATATTTTGAATACTCATTAAAAAACTTTCCAAATTTCCCAATTGAAGTAAATCCAGTTCACAATTATAAAAGAAAGCCTAAAAATCATGTACACTATCGCCATCTACTGGACAACTCGTAAAACTAAAACAACAAAAAAGTGTCGTGTGACAAAAAATACGGACAGCTATAAATCTCGATCATTTGCGACGGATCATAAAGATGGCAACGAGCCGCCGCTTCTGCGCGCTTGCGCAGGGAGCTCGGCAGTTCTCGCGCCAAGATAAAAACAATTAGTCTAAACATAATGAGAATTTAAGATTTTATACTGTAGGGTGGGTGATGGCACCAGTTTTGGACATTTCAAACTGACAGGTACCAGTAATGGACACTTCACCCTTAACTCGTGTCTTAAAAAAATCTTTTCTTTTTAAAACAATGTTTTTGTAGCCATTTCGAGGAGGCGTTTCCCCTATAGATATCAGATCTACAAGATGGCTGATATAGGATATTTTTGTGTTGCGCAAGTAGCTCTTCTGCGATCATGATGTCGCGCCTCTTAAAATAACCTGGATGGGCTTAGATAAAAAGACACATATTTAACAAAAAAAAAGTGGTCATCAGCCGTCATCACACCGACCACTACCTCCGATACTAACAACTTCAAAATGAAAACTGCACAGTAAAGCTCCAACGCAATGTCAATAAAAATATATAACCGTTTAGGAAATAACATAAAATATAGAATCAATGAAAATATTGAAAACGCCTTAAAAGATTATTCGTTACAAAAATGCTACTCGTCACTAAATTAATATTTTTAAGATGAAGATCATCATCATCATCATTTTTAAGATAAAACTGAAGTGAAAATGAAATCAAACCCTTCCTGATTTCATTTTCACTGGAACTTGCCTTTGAATTACTTGATGCGTGACAGTGGGATCTCATTTATATTACATAATTCCATCAAAACAATTCGATAAAGTGCCTTCAAAAACAACTTAATCATGCTTGAATAAAACATAGCCAAAATAGTCCATGTTTGGTATTATAAAATCCGAGCCAATGATGTGGACATTTTTGGATGATCCAGAGAATTTTCCATTAACTAATAATCATGTTGAGCGATAATTATACAGTCCTAATTTGATTGTTGCAAACTGAATGACCCTTAGGTATCTTCTGTAAAAAAAACAAGTGTTCATTATTGGGCCGTGTTCATCATTGGCCCGTGTCCATTATTGGATTTAATTTGGTCAGAAAATAACATCCATAACTTAATAGGAACAAATACTAAACCCAGGACCGGTAGCTTCTATGCAGGGTCACTACCAACTAAGCTAAACGGGACCATTACTTTTCCGTATTATCTAATGCAATTGGAATTGGAATCTTGGCCGTATTTTACAAGTCTTACAATATAGGACATTATGTCGTCCACGGCTAAACAGATGTCGTCGTCAATTTGCTATTGTCATCGGACAGCTGATGTTTCTATTGTCTTACATGTTATTATTAATACCGTTCCAGTTTTTGTGAAAATCAAACAGTTTTTGTTTCTAAAGCTCTATTGTGTAACTAGGTTTCTTCTTAGTCTAAGTGTTTGTTAGAAATTCAGACGTTTTGGTTACCTTTTGTTAAATTATACATCTTTGTCCAACTACACGCTAGCCTAGTTGGGAGTGACCCTGCCTTCGAAGCTAGGGGTCCTGGGTTCAAATCCTGGTAACGGCAGATATTTGTGTGATGAGCGCGAATATTTGTTCTTGAGTCTTGGATGATTTGTATGTATTTCTCTATATATATTTATCGTTGTCTAGTTAGTACCCATAGAACAAGCCTAGAGCTTAGTTCGGGACTAGATCAATTTGTGTGAGATTGTCCCCTGATATTTATTTATTTATTGATAATCTTACTAGTGAACTACGAACGACTTAATGTTCTTGGAATGGGCACAGCTGGTCTGATGATGGAGTTGGAAGGTGGTTTTAGGGTTCCGTAGTCAAACTAGGGACCCTTATAGTTTCGTCATGTCCGTCCGTCCGTCCGTCCGTCCGCAGCCTAGTGCAAAGACTATTAGTACTAGAAAGCTGCAATTTGGCATGAATATGCATATTAGTCACGCCAGCAAAGTGGTACAATAAAATGTAAAAAAATATTATACGAAACGTGGCGATGTATTTTTTTTCGTCTACCCTGTAGTGTGGGTTGTCGTTGGATAGGTCTTTCAAAAATATTATGGGTTTGTGAAAACAGTTTTTAATTAAGTAATCCGTTTATGAAATATTAAGCTTTAAAGCGCTATTTTTTGTTAGACTCAAGTGTGTCGTCGTGCCAAATCTTAAATGAAAGAGCATATAACTAATTTTAAAGGAAAACTATCAAAACTTGATGTCTACTTAAGACATCATTGCTTTTTGAGATACAGACGATTAAAGTGTTTATACCTTCTAAAATCATCTACGATGGCACCAATTGACTTGAAACAGAAAATTAGTGATTACTTGATGATTTTTTATGTTTGTAGTACTTAACGGCTTTGGAGCCCTACACTGAGCATGATCCGACATGCTCTTGCCCGGTTTTTAGGGTTCCGTAGCCAAATGGCAAAAAACGGAACCCTTATAGATTCGTCATGTCTGTCCGTCTGTCCGTCCGTATGTCACAGCCACTTTATTCCGTAACTATAAGAGCTATACTGTGGAAACTTGGTAAGTAGATGTATTCGGTGAACCGCATTAAGATTTTCATACAAAAATAGAAAAAAAACAATAAATTTTTGGGGTTCCCCATACTTAGAACTGAAACTCAAAAATTTTTTTTTCATCAAACTCATACGTGTGGGGTATCTATGGATAGGTATTCAAAAATGATATTGAGGTTTCTATTATAATTTTTTTCTAAACTGAATAGTTTGCGCGAGAGACGCTTCCAAAGTGGAAAAATGTGTGTCCCCCCCCCCGTAACTTCTAAAATAAGGGAATGATAAATGTAAAAATAATATATGATGTACATTACCATGCAAACTTCCACCGAAAATTGGTTTGAACGAGATCTAGTAAGTAGTTTTTTTTAATACGTCATAAAAACATTGATCAAAGCTACAACGAACTTTTATATTATGTTACTTGCTGCTACGGAACCCTTCATGGGCGAGTCCGACTCGCACTTGGCCGCTTTTTATTTTAAACGTGAGCAATAGACCCATGAGGTTTTGAATACTTTTGACCCATTAGATTATTCTTTAGCAGGCTTTAAATAATAGTTTAAATCTTGCAAAAAGGTGCTTAAAATCTTGCTAAAGATTAAAAAGAAACCGAGAAAGAGCATGTTAAGTACTACAAGCACATAAAACAAAAAGTTAAAAACTATTTTTCTATTTTAAGTTATTTGGTGCCGTATTATATATTTTTAGTAGGTACACTTAAATGTTTTGTATCTGACCAATGATGTCTACTTAGTCGTGATAGTTTTCCTTCTAAATTCGTTACGTGCACTTTAATTTAAGATATTTTTATAATTTTTAGTATGTATTTGTACTCTTGGCTATAGGGGGAAGACACTCGACTCTAACAAAATCTTGCACTTTAAAGCTTAATATTTCACAAACGGATCCCTTGATCGAAAAATTGGTTTCACAAGCCTACAATATTTTTGAAAGACCTATCCATTGACACCACACACTATGGGGTAGACGAAAAAAAAACATCTTCACGTTACGTGTAGGGTACCCTAAACATTTTTTTTTTACATTTTATTTTACTACTTTCTTAGCGTGACTAATAAGTATATTCATGCCAAATTACAGCTTTCTAGTACTAAGAGTCTCTGCGCTAGGCTGCGGACGGACGGACGGACATGGCGAAACTATAAGGGATCCTAGTTTGACTACGGAACCCTAAAAAGGACTTTTATTAATTACTTTGTCAGCTAAAGAACTCTAGTAGGTACTAAGAGTTCTGAGTTAAGATACGGACGAACAGACAGACGGATGGGCATAACGAAACTATAAGGGCTCGTAATTTGACTACGGAACCCTAAAAATAACACTTTCAACAATGCACGAGATCATTGTTTTTTCTAATATTTACTTTAGCTTTGATTCGTGGTGAGTGTAAAATAAACCTTAAGTTCGGACATATTCCCTAATAAAACATCCAAAACAATTATATTTTTAAAACTGTCGTTTGTTTTCGCTTCGTCTTCCATTTAAAGCGGTTCCACACACCCCAATCAGCCAGGGCCGTATATCAGGCGCTTTAATGAGCGCCGCGTGTGACCGAGCCCATATTTGTAAAAGAGATTTGTGACCATGCGACACGAAAATGTGTGAATCTACATGCACAATGCAGTCGACAATTTCTATTTAGAATAAAAATGGACTTTATTAATACGGCTTTGAGAATGGTGTATATTTCGCGAGGTGTAAAGATAAGTTGGTAAATTGTTAGAAGCTATTGGTTCGCGTATTAATTTTATTGCGAACTTCACACTTCGATTAGTCCGTGAATAAGTTGCATAAAGATGTTGTAAAAAGATGTTTTTATGACCCAATCATCTATTTTGAAAAACAATGTTGCCTTAACAAGTAAAATTTTAACGAATTTTGAATTAGATGAAAATTTGATAAGTTGCTGACTTGGTGCACTTTTGTTGGTACCTTGTCGCTTTAACGCGTTTGACAGATTAGTGCAGCAGTTCAAACATGACGTTAAAGTGACAAAGCTCTTAAGTGCGCAGCTAGTAACAAGGGCGTCCGTAAATGACATCTTAAAAAGATAGTCCTGGGATCTCTACTGTAGTACAGATCTACAGGGTGTCCCAAAATCGGTAACCCACATTAACACCGGAGGTAGGTCAGCTTAAGAGGTACCGAACCAGCCTAACATGACCTCAGTAAAATATGCACGGTTTTCGAGTTATCGCCAAATTTAAGTTTTTTATAAATTTGCACCTCTTTTAACACTTTTTGTGCCAGTATTCAGCCGGAAAGCTCTCGAAGTGGTATTTTTTACGTGTATGGGGCCACGGATAGTTTATTAAGATACCAGAAGTATTATTTTGCCAATAACTAATATTGAAAAATACTGGATTAATCTCGATTGAAATTATCAGCAAATCATTAATTTCAACTTTAGCCACCTGCCGTGTTTTTTTTTTACTAGAAACGAAACGAGCAAATGACGTTTAAAAATTGAGCATCGTATGCAGATTCAGAAATGGTACAATACAAGTATCTTACTGCGATAAAGAAAGCATTCAATAACACTTTCCCTCGGGTAGGAGAGGAGGGAAGTACCGGTGACACTTCATAAGGTTTGACAGCATGTTGCATTTACCAAGGATGTTATGACAGGTGCGTTTATAGCGTACGCTAAAGTATGATCTTAGAATTAGAATTAAGTGCCCATTATTGGTGCTTTCAGCTAAAGTGTCCAACATTGGTGCCATGACGGCCTATACAGAAAAATAAAAATTAAAGCCTCATTATGTTTTGTAGTCTTGGTAAGTAATGTAAGTATTGAGATAACAATGCAATACACTCGTGCACCAAAACGGCACACAATCTACGTAACCATTTATAATACTTGAATAATATCTCACCACACATAAAAATAACCTACATTTTTAAACCCAGTCAACATCCATTGTTTCAGAACTAATCTATTAGGCACCATTCAAAAGCATTTACACTTGAAAGAATGCAATTAGTAAATATCCAATACTTATTATGATTCCTTGCAAGTTAATACTTAAAAGTCGCACCAAACAATGCGTCGGACTTACACTCACTCCCAAAACAACGTAAGTGCAGCAAAGAACTCATCACACATACGCCTTGCTTCCAAATTTATAAAAACCACGCAACATGTTCTCTATTTGACCAGAAACAAAACACTACCTAACCGTTGAGTAGCCATTGACATTCAAATCAGTAGCCGCGCTCATTTATTTTGAATTCCGAACGACTTGCGAGACAAAAGCGGAACAATGTGCCAGTTGGAGCAACAGTAAATCTCTGCAACAGTGGCGCCACGAGTCGCGAGAGCATCTGTCAAAATCAGACGCCATTTTGTCCAGAACAACGGGCATTGTTGGAATTTTTAGTAATTACACTGTTTATAGTAGCATGGTGAGTTGAATGCTCAAGCGTAGACGACGGTACAGTCGAGAGCACAGTGGACATAGCACACATTTTCAGGGTTCCATAGTCAAACTACCCTTATAGTTTCGCCTTGTCCGTCCCTCCGCAGCCTAGCTCAGACTCTCAGTACTAGAAAGCTGTAATTTGGCATGAATATACATATTTATCACGCCAACAAAATTATACCTATTATTAATTATATTTAGTGGTGGTAGGACCCTGTGCAGGCTCCGTCCGGATCGCTACCACCATCTTATCCATTAACCACCCGCCAAGCAACAGTGTTCCCATTGTTGTGTTCCGGTATGAGGATAAGACAACCGGTGAAATAACTAGCATAGAGGCATTCCATCTTAGTCCTCAGGGTTGGCAACGCATTCGAAGTCTTAGGATTGTAGTCTTAAGAATTCAAATGTCTATGGGTCTCAGATTCCACTTACCATCAGGTGGCCTGAGTGCTCGTGAAGAGAAAAATAGAGAAAGAAAATTACAGTTATCGAATTATGTCCAGGTTTTGCTAATTTGATGCGCCTATTGATCATCTTACGATTGGAATGAATGAACATTAGCTATAGTTATAAAACCCAATTTCCTCTAAACACAATACCAGTATATTACGCTGGTCTTGATCCCAGAAAAAACCGTCTACATTTTAATAGGTAAAATAACTTCAATAAAGCTGTGATGCATTTCCTCGTCGACTGTACATTCCTGTGCACGTAACAAGCTTTTCTCCGAGTTTGTTTTCAAATTAAGACGTTTTGCTCACTAACTACCCAGTTCAAGCGACCAAAAGAGCCAGTATGTGACTTCTGAAACTATATTACGTGACATGTGTGGCCAAAGTAACTCATTAGAATATGTCGCTTAGAGTCATCTTCAACTGCAGAGTGCTAGTTGGTTTGGTGGCCCGAAAACACTGTGGAAAATATTCAATATCAGACTAAATTTTGTGAGAGATCTTGAGTGTAATATACATAACATCACGCCTTCATTCCCAGAGTGGGCAGAGCAATTACCAACAACTCTAAAATGAACTTGTTGATAATTCTGTTGCCACGTTTTGCATAATCAAGATGTTGACCAGTGTATTAGTGACAGGTTGCAAGCCCATCGCCTAACAGTACTACACGCCCTTATTCCCTTAGTCGCCTCTTACGACATCACGGGAAGACATGGAGTGGCACTATTCTAACCTAGCAACCACACGGAAACAGAGGACAACGTAGGACAGGTATATAGGTACTACCTTTGCAAGGTCTGTCCGGATCGCTACCACCATCTTTTATCCTTTAAACGTGTATGGATAAGACAACCGGTGAAATTACTAGCGTAGAGGCATTCCATCTTGCTCAAGGTTTGCAACGTTTTTGCGATCCTAGGATTGCAGTCTTGAGATTGTAGTCTTCGAGTGCTAAATTCTAAATGGGTCACAGATCCCACTTACCATAAGGTGGCTTGTATATTAGTTGTGTTCCTGCCATAAGAATAAGACTTACTATAATTTTGAATCCACAAATTTTTTCCGGTTGTCGTATCTCCACGCAACAATGAATACTTGACTGCTGCTTGACGGTAGGTAAACATATAAGATGTTGGTAGCGATCCAGAAGGACCTACCCAGTGGTTTTTGGTTGAAAACTATTATGGGACGCCGACTTCAGTTTGACTGACCTATCATATCACTGTATTAAAAGAAGTTATTTCTTGCGTATTTCGATCGATTTATTATTCTATTATATAGCCCCAATTCTCAATTAATTAGAAACTGTAGCGCATTTCAAGTTCACCGCGAGCAACGCCGCGGAAAAGTTATAATAGTACATATATTTAAACCTCGCTAACTATCTAAATTGAGATATTTAAAATCGCCACCCTTGAAATGGGTACCATTGAGGAGTTCTGAGTGTCATCTGAGGTCTCCATCATTAGTTCCATTTGTTACTGAAAATACCAAAATCTCTATGTGTATGCCTATAATATTTGAGGAGTTCCCTTAATTCCTTGCGTATCTCATCAGATATCAACTCGGGTGTATATATCAAACCAAAAAAATATTTTATCGGTCGTCAATTGAAGAAGAAATCTACATAAAAACAGTAACAGTGGAATATAGAATCGCCTCCTTTCATTAGTGCAATTTTAGCCAAAACGATACCATGCTCTATCCAAAAACCAGTAACTTGCTGAGCAGGAACCATTTTGCTTCGTCTGGCACTGGTTCAGTTTTGTGTTTTATACTTTTGTTTGTTAATCTGTTTTTCTGTACTTGTGTTATATGTAAGTAAATAATCATTTTGTCTTTCTTTCTTTTTTTCATTTTATGATAGGGTAATTTTTCGAGAGCTATACTGTATTTGGGTCTGATGATAAGGCTACAAGAACAGATTAACAAACAAAAATATAAAACACAAAACTTAACCGATGCCAGACGAAGCAAATTGGTTCCTGCTCAGCATGTCACTGGTTTTCAGGCCGGAGCTGGTCTTACATTCAATTACTACATGTTTGTTGGGTTTTTGGATAGAGTAATGTATCGTATTGCCTAAAATTGCACTAATTTTTAACCCACTTCAAAAAAGGAGGAGGTGCAGTGTATTTTTTTATGTTTGTTCATAGATTTCTCCGTAAATTTAGGACTGATAAAATTATTATTTTGTTTGATATGGTATACTCCCAAGGTAGTCCCATTGTCACCAAGTTGGTATGTGATGAGGCGAGACGATTGATGTTATTAAGTATTTCAAAGGCTTCCCAAATAATGGATTCAGGATTAAGCTCGGGGCTTCAAATAAAATGAAGCCCGTGGCCAATATTGAATTTGCATTAATGTAAAACCTTAGGAAATAATGCCGTTAAAGGATTACCACAAACGGTGGAAGTTTAACAGCTGTCACTGGGTAAGACGTGTGACATGGGTTCGTAGAATTAGGTTCTCAGAGATGTGTATATACTTGTATGTTAACACTTTATTGTACTCACGAAAAACAAAAATACATTACAATTGAGACAAAAACCGGGTAAGAGCTTGTCAGACCATGCCCAGTGTAGGGTTCCGAAGCCGTTAAGTACCTGCTACAAACACAAAAACTATCTCAAAAAACAACGAGTATTAACTAATTTTCTATTTAAAGTTATTTTGGTGCGGTCTTAGATACTTAATTTTTAATAGGTATAAACACTTTTTACTCGCCAGTATCTCAAGAACCAATCTGGGTCTAGGTACTTAATTGTGATGGTATTCCTTTTTAATTCGTTATATGTGCTTTCATTTAAGGTATTTTTCAGATTATTAGTTTTTGAACTGATTTGCACTTTTGGCTGGCGCTGGGGCGAGCAGGGGATAGTTGACTCTAACAAAAACTAAAACTTCGAGGCTTAACATTTCACAAAAAGATCCCTTAATCAAAAAACTGTTTCCACAGACTCGCAATAATTTTGAAAGACCTATCCAACGACATCCCATACCATAGTGTAAACGAGCTTAAAGTGCTATTTTTAGGTAGAGTCAAGTGACCCACCACCACCAAAACTATAAATACGAACACTAAAGTGGGTATACCTACTAAAATCATTTAAAACGGCACCAAATGGGACGTTTTAATAGCATATATCATTTTGATTCAAGTGCGGAAAGTATGTCATTTTACAGTTTTTACACGAGTCCCGAAGTATCTTGGCCCGAGCTGCAAGCGAGGGACAAGACTCGGGACCAGTTAAAATGACAGTTCCGCACGTGTATCAAACGACGTTTTTTAATACATTTGCGAAAAAATATCAATGAAACAAAATAAATCAGTAAATAAAACTATTACAAGAGACAATTTTACTTTCAATTGACACAGACTTTATGAAATGGCAACGGTTGTGACCATTCAGCCAAAAAAAAAACCACAGTAATTTAATTACTTACCTATATTTAAAAGTCAAAAAGTTTAATTCTCTATTAACCAGCGGTAATGCAACTAATGCATAAAGGTGGATTCACATTACGCCGTACTGGGCTGGGCCCGGTTTCGGCATGGTGCCATGGTGTAATGTGAATTCTCCTTTATACGCAACTATCTAATCATTTGTAATACTAATTCAGATTCAGCCATCTTGATGAGACCTGTTTTTTTTAATATTACCTAGATACATTTTATGTGTGTATGTATGTAGGTATGTATTTTATTTTAATATTTATATTTTATTAATATTAATATTTATATTTTATTTTAAATTATAGGTAATATACCTATGTATAGTCTCAATGCTAAATGACGTAATCAAAAAGTGGCTGAACATGCAAACTCTTTGCACGGCTTGGAAGTTGAAACAAAATTATATTAAAAAAAACTGGAAAACTATAACGCACTAGTGCGTAATATCCAACTTTCCGCACGATATACATCTACAAATACGAAAAGTACCACTTTTTGAGCAACTGTGTTAAAATGAAAATTGTACACAACTATGTACAATTTTATTAAAACAAAACTTAATTGATCCTTCTGTGTAACGGGAGTTGCCCATATAGTTTATTGGACTCATTTTCGTTACACAAAGGATGCGATTGAGGACGCGGTCGTGATATTGTTTTCATAAAGTAGCTTTTTATAGACAGCAAACAAATTACTTTAAAAAATAGAACTACTAGTTGTTTTTTTGTGTTTGTTGTATTTAACGGCTTCGGAACCCTACACTGAGCATGGTCCAACATGCTCTTGCCCGGTTTTTCAGCTCAAACTCTCCAAAGCTTCTTAATTAATTCCACACGTACCTAGAAAAAACAGCATAAAACCTTTTTTAACACAGTTGCTCAAAAAGTGGTACTTTTCGTAGCTGTATATCGTGCGGAAAGTTGGATATTCCGCACTAGTGCGTTATAGTTTTCCATTTTTTTTAAATATAATTTTGTTTCAACTTCCAAGCCGTGCATCCAACCAAAGAGTTTGCATGTTCAACCACTTTTTGAATACGTCATTTAGCATTGAGACTATACATAGGTAATATAATTTAAAATATTAAAATTAAATAATATTTATTACGTAATATTAAAAAAAATAGTATTACGAATGATTAGATAGTTGCGTATTAAGGTGAATTCACATTACACCATGCCGAAACCGGGCCCAGCCCAGTACGGCGTAATGTGAATCCACCTTTATGCAATACCGCTGGTTAATAGAGAATTATACTTTTTGATTTTTAAATATAGGTAATTAAATTACTGTGACTTTTTTTTTATTTGGCTGAATGGTCACAACCGTTGCCATTTCATAAAGTCTGTGTCAATTAAAAGTAAAACTGTCTCTTGTAATAGTTTTATTTACTGATTTATTTTGTTTCATTGATATTTTTTCGCAAATGTATTAAAAAACGTCGTTTGATACACGTGCGGAACTGTCATTTTAACTCGTCCCGAGTCTTGTCCCTCGCTTGCAGCTCGGGCCAAGATATTTCGGGACTCGTGTAAAATGACATACTTTCCGCACTTGTATCAAAATGTACTATTCCAAAACAGTGGAATAATATTGATAAACACGATAACAGAAGCACAGCGATCCATCACTAGCGGTGTTGGAAATATTTGTACCTAAATACCGGGCACTTCCTCCTAATCAGAACTTTGTATCTTTGCGCTTTGGTGTTATTCTTAAGGTTTAACCTGGGCTAACGGCCATAACGCGCGATTTTCGGTCATTTTCCTTAATATCTTGCACACGGAACACAATACAAAGTAATTCTTTTATAAGTGCACAAATTTTAACATATGATTTTTTATCGTTAATATAATATATTACGACAGTAAAACGAGTTTTTTTTTTTTTTGCAATTTATCTCACTTTTACCTTCTCGTGTGGACACAAAGTCACACTAGAATATGACATGGGTTGTCAAGCTGTAGGTATGCGATACACTGTATTAATATTCAAAATTTGAAATTTCATGTACAGCTTATCAGACAACACCCCCCTCTCCTACTGATATTCTAAATTTGAAATTTCATTTATTAACTTACTTAACAACACTCCCCTCTCCTTGAGGGTCCATGAATATCGTTAAGTTAGTGGAATCATTGAATCGGCAATATCTCTAATATTTTTTAAGCTAGAGTAAAAATAACACAACATGTGTTATTGATTAACAATAGCGAAGCAAATATTAAAATTTGTGCACCTATTAAAAAATTACCCCGTATATTATGAAAAAAAAATCCGATAGTTTTATAGAGAATAGTAACTTACTGGTTTTTTTCGTATATTTTTGCAAAAGTTAACAGAAGGAATAACTGCCGGTTTTTTTTTCATATTGTGTTCCGTTTGAAACATACTCGTACACAAGGCCATTGGCCCATGATAGCCCCTACATACATAACATCACACCTTCATTCCCAGAGTGGGAGAAATACCAACAACTTAAAAATACTTGTTTATAATTCTGCAACCACACATTGCACATTTACTTATTATATTAGAGTATTGCCAAGTTTACGATGGCTATTATTAAGTTGACTGTATGGCGGCCGAGGAAAAACAATACGATAACATGTCAAAAGAAGTAAAAATAGTAAAATACCTGTCAACTCGATAGAAATACTCAGCGATCCATGTCTGCTTGATTTAACTTGTAAATTATAAAGAAAACGTACTAAATGGAAGATGGTGAAGATCACTCGAAGTCGATGGATACGAGTTGCCCAAAACCGACTGTCGTGGAGATCCTCGGAGAAGAGGTGTGTCCAGCAGCGGATGTCCTTCGGCTGACATAATGAAACAGAAGAAATAAAGTTCAACACAATTCATGTAATATACAAAAACCAGAAACACTTAGAGATTTTTTCTAACCTTAACTAAATTAGCGTGGCTTTCAATCCTCGTTTTAACAAGGTGTAAGGTGTAGGTTTCGCCTAAGCCAAGTTTTAGATAATCACCATGAACTTATTAGAGAAATAAGTCCCTGAGGCCATGCGTTCGTTAACTAGCGTTTCTATTCGTTTGGTTTTTAAACCAATCGCGTCACTGGTAGTTCACGTGACTTTTCGTATGACGCGATCTACCAGTGACGCGAATGGTTTAAACCAAACGAATAGAAACGGTAGTTAGTGAACCTCTGGATATCACACGCGAGGACCATTGTTCGGTAAAAGAGGATATTCTCTTGTGGACTAAACAGAAGCACATGTGTCAGTTCCACGCGGTTCTGTCAAGTCCTAGGGCCGTATAAATAAATAACTTTAAGTAAGATGTTCACGTCAATACACGTCAAAGTTAACGTCACCGCATAGGAAACTGTCATATTGGACGTCTCTTGAGACGACATCTCACGGAGTTCTCAGTTGATTAGACTCTCGACTGTAGGATCTTCTATGTCCAATAACTCTTATACGTACACTTAAATTCCAGATTGCAGATTTCATCACTGATACTTTCCTTTACCGTTAGACCATTAAACTTAAGTAAGTACTCATTTCTACATAGCACTTTCGAACTTAAAACCTTGTGATTTTGAGTCAGCAACCAAAGCTACTATGCCACCTCGCTTTCGATCACTCGTTTAGCACGAGTAGTAATAACACCATAGGTATTATTAAGTGCTAGTGCTTGGTGTATTTGTGAAATGGATTGGCTGCTGAAACAATGGTAATAGGATTCCATTCAACACATTCTTGCGACTCCAAACTTTATGTTAATAGTAGTTAACTATTATTTATTAAGTGGTAACAACTTTTTTTTGATCCGCAAGTTGTTTTTGTATGTGAACTGTGAGGAAGTAAATGGCTCGTTTTATGATAGAATTTGGTTTACGATTGTGTCATCGCCGAAGTTGTTAAAGAATAATACTTAGTAACTGTTAAATTTTGAAAGAGAAACCTTACCATCCACGACCGTATGTCCGTATTTATGTTTGTAGTACTTAACGGCTTCGAAACCTTATACTGAGCTTGGTCCGACATGCTCTTGCCCAGTTTTTCTATTTTAAATACAATCCTTGACAAAGAGGTAAATTTTTTTTAGTTAAGCAGAGAAATTGTAGTGTGTAAACAATACCATCCACCACCGTATCTCCATCTCTGGACGATAAACTGTCACTATTCCTACATTTTTGTTGATGATGAAACACACGGATCTCATAATGATTAACTAATCACCGCTGCCCATAGGAGGAATCATAGGTCCTTTTTTATGGCATGGAGCAAAGCGGACCTAATGCAAATGGGGTCCTGGAGACTTAAAGTTGCAGATGCGTTGCCAAAAACGAGGAGGAAAGAACGCGTAAACTTTCATAAATTTCAACAAAAAAATATGCAACTTGCACAGTACTATTTACAGAAAGCAAAATTTTCAAAAATAATATTTACTAGCGGTAAAGTTAAAAGTTGAGTTGAGTTAAAATGATAACCGTAACAAAAAGATACAAGTTTTTTTCACCCTATGACGTCATGTCAAGTGCCATCTACCGTTTTTTGTCACTAATTTATTACTTTAACAATAGATCGTATCTAAATTCTAACGTCTGAACCAAATGCAAATCTTTCTCAAACTAAATAAGGTCGCATATGGATCGGATGTGTTATGTAAAATTGTCTTTCTAATAGAATTAATAAAATAGCCGCCGCCGCAGTCACTTCTGCTTCGTTGCGCACGCGCTCCTTGACAAGGATCTACCGGCTAATCGATCTACACGTTTATTACATTTTGGAAGGTTTTGATTAGTTTTTTTGTGAATATGACAGTTTGGAGTTGTGAGTATACCAGTTTTATTTGACAGAGCCGGTTTTTTGGTTTTCATATAAAATTTACCTGATTTCGTGTCGAATGTATCATTTCATTGAATTTCAATTCATCGATCGCTATTTTCTGCTGAAACCATAATGTTTTCAGGTTAGCTTAAGCATCTAACCTCAACTAACCTACATAATTAATGTTTATGTATTGTGATGAGTTTCCTCGTCATCATCGTCACTAACCAAGATCGATTGTCTATTTTAAATCAATAAAAACCTTCAGACCTAGGAAAGGTGACATCTGATAGTTACAGCGCCGATTATAGTCGTTACGAGTATTAACCATCGGCTTGGGTGGGCTTCGTGGGAGCAAAATATGGCAACTGGGAAGCACACGATCATAACACCCATTGACATTTAAATTCTCATGACTGCAATCCCAAGACTCCAAATTCTTTGCCAGCCCTGAGTACCAAGATGGAATGCCTCGATGCTAGTATTTTCACCGATTGTCTTATCCCACACCGGAACACAACAATGCTGCTTGGCGGCAGGTTAAAGAATACTATAGTGGTAGCGATTCCGAGGGTCCTGCACTAGGTTCTACCACCACAGATGATTTAATTTCCTCGTTACCATCAATGAGGACTCAAATATTTGTAAACTGGCTGCACAGCTCTCTGTTACACATCTTCCAATAGGACCGACAACCTCTTTTATCCTTGCCTATAAGTAATAGACACATCGGTTTCTAACTCGTCAATCCCAACAGAAGTGACCAAAAATATCCAAATTTCCAAGAACTTACATTTTGCGTTTTTACCATCGACATAACGCAGATCGTCCATTAAACCGCGGTATTTACGCGTCCTCCATGTTTGATTGATAATAAAAAGCCGAGCAATCGAACGAAAACAAAAATCAAATCGAGGATCAAACGCGGTGCTATCAAAGCGGCGGGATGTAAACAAAACCGTAGGGCTGCCCCGCTCGAACACACAAACTTACATCATTTGTTCGTAGACACTCGTGATACGCCCACCTAGTATTCCGTTTTACTCGTCTTTAGTCTTTCCAATCCACTGAACGTAAAGAAAGGAAATAAAATTCATTATTTTTTGCACAGTCTAAATCTACTTATTGCGAAAATAATACTAAAATAAAACTCATCACCTCCTTCCCCAATCTCTTCTACGTTGTACACTCTTTTCAGAGTATTTATGGCGTCGGGTTTGCTTGTTCGAGAACACTAAACTTCCTTTGCGATTTCTCTCCATGTCATCCGGTTAAAGAGTTGTGAATGCACTCGATCACGGATGATTTGGTAAAGTCTTTCAGCAGGTCTGTCCACTGGGTAGGGGATCGTTCTCTAGACATTTTCCCTTCCAATAAGCCCTGTACTACTAGCCGCTCTACTGATCCCTCATTCCTGGATACATGTCCAAAGACCTTGAGAAATCTTGCTTGCACAGTCGACGAAAGCCGTTCCTTTATCCGCTTTAGCCGCTCTTTTCAAATTGAAATGTTAGACCACATTGCCAGAGTATCAATTCTTCGGCCATGCTGCAGTCTTAGTAACTAAATTTCAGCTCTGTAAAGAAGTGCCCCGATACTATTACTAAAGTAAAACTCGGTAGGTGTTAAGAGGGCTTAGAAGCAAAAAAAAAACATACTAAATGCGATAACGTGTTTCTCCCCTTAATCATTTTCTGATTTTTACAATTTTTGAATATGTTGTACATATTATGAAACAAAAAACAAGAGTGGAAACGTACAGACCTAGTTTTTTATAATATCTACAACATATTCAAAAATCGTGGAAATCGGATTAGATTTAGGGGGTCAGAAACGTTATCGCCCGGAGCTAAACTTGTATGGGTTTAAGCATCGCTTCACAATTCTCTTAAGTCTAGCGAAGGTCTATTGTTGCCTTCCGATACCATCATCAGACCATTTTAACTAGGTACCATAATATTGCATTGTCATCGGATTTACAAATTTCACCCCTTATAATACATACATACATAAAGTCACGCCTTCATTCCCAGAGTGGGGTAGGCAGAGCTATAGAATTACCAACAACTCTAAAAAACTTGTTGATAATTCTGTAACCACATTTTGCACAATCAGGCTAAGATGTTTACCAGTGTATTAGTGACAAGTTGCAAGCCCATCGCCTAACAGTACTACAAGCCCTCATTCCCTTAGTCGCCTCTTACGACATCCACGGGAAGACGTGGAGTAGCACTATTCTAACCCGGCAACCACACGGAAAATAATATCCCTTATAATATCGAGAACAGAATCAAAATTGAGTCAGTAGACATTGGTTAAACACATTAGCAAAACAAACAAAAAAACAAGCAAAGATGTAAAGATACTCGTAATAAAACCTTACAAAAGTCGAAAGACAGAGGCTGAGATTCTACACGGTAAAAACGATATTGTGTTCCGGTATTGTCAACGTTTTGATAAATCTTATTTACATGACAGTTAGAGGTCGAGGCAAGGCCGAGTTAAAAACAATGCTAAAACACGTCAAACGCAATATCGCTTTAACCCAGTAGAAAATATATGGAATTGACGTAAGCCACCGAGATAATACCACGTGACTTTCTCGGTTACTTTCGTCAATTCCGTACATTTGCCTATCGAAACATAATTACTAACGATTGTCGAATGCAACTTGTCTAGCCTCGCAGAGGCCCTGTTGTTTTCTCTCGGCGCTTATTTAGTTCTTCCAGAAGGTTGCCAGCCCTGCCACAGCGACGCCGGCGCAACTTCCTCAACTTACACCTGCTTAATGTGAACGAGCTTCCGGTCGCTATTTATTATTGTTCCTTTAATGTATTTAATTCTAGTTTTGCGGATATTGGGTAACCAATGGAATACAAATTATTTAGAAGGAAAGAAAGGAAATCATGTTTTCGTGACAAACAACAATAAAGACCAGAGAAATACGCACAAGAAGAAAGTAGTCTTGAAATGGTTCGAACTCAGCGTAAAGCTGGCATTTGTCAGCGCTGGTCTTCCGTTGGAACCATCAGGTGAAACTACGGAAGGTTACACACACATCATTATTTGAACACAAAAACCTAAGAAAAAAAGAAGCAACCTTTTATGCCCTACTTTTTGTCTGAATGGACGATGATGCCTTAACCTTATCACCATCGCATCATCACCCTTCTAGCTTTTCCATTTTACCCATTCAAATAAATGATTACTGCTCTTAAGCAGCCTTTTTCAGGGTTCGCGTGTACTTTTTAGGGTTCCGTAGTCAAACTAGGAACCCTTATAGTATCGCCATGTCCGTCCGCAGCCTAGCGCAAAGACTCTTAGTACTAGAAAGCTGTAATTTGGCATGAATATGCATATTAGTCACGCCAATAAAGTGGTGCAATAAAACGTAAAAAAAAAATTTTTTTTAGGGTTCCTCCCCTACACGTAACGTGGGGATGTATTATTTTTCTCATCTACCCTAAAGTGTGTTGTGTCGTTGGATAGATCTTTCAAAAATATTACGAGTGTGTATAAACAGTTTTTCGATTAAGTAATCCGTTTATGAAATATTAAGCTTTAAAGCGCTATTTTTTGTTAGACTCAAATGTCGCCCCCCCTCAAATCAGCCTTAACTGTCCAGCTGTCAAATACCTTGCTTTTGTAGCAGTAGAAAATAACATCAAACCTAGCCAAAGCTAGCCAAATTTCGTTTACACTTCACGCACTTAACAATGTAAACTATATTTAAAAAATAAAGTGATCCACGCTGAAACAAAACTATGATATAAATCATCGGGATCTATCGATTTTCCGTAAATCTGTCAGTTGGCCGAAATCGGCGATACGTCGCGGCCGAATTCGGCGATGATGAGCATCCGGCGATCAAAGGCGCGGATGCGCGTGCGCGGCTGTAGTTGTGTTTGTTTGTGCAATCGCGTCTCGTAAACACTGTTGGAATAATAATTGTACTGGTTTTGTAGCAAATTTTTTACATGTTGTTTATATATTTACAGGGTTTCTTAGTTATGGTCTGCGGGGTAAGCAAGAAAGAAAGTAATGTTATCTGTTTTGTATCTCAGTGCCTCCCTCTCTCTTCCGTGAGGTGCAAACTGACTAACCCTAGTTTTATTCCATCCCTGCCTCCCAGGGGTCTTGAATTTGGTCCCCGGGATTGTCAAACATTTTTGGAAAAAGCAATGTATATTAAGTCTAGGTCGTTCTTTAGGATTCCGTACCAAAAGAGTGCGAATAGGTCGCTATTACTAAGCCTCCGCTGTCCGTCTGTCTGTCTGTCAGGACGCTGTATCTCTTAAACAGAATAGGCTGAAATTTACAAAAACTTAGTACATACAACAACAAAATAATAAAAATAAAAATAATTTAAAAGTAAGAGTTATGTACCCCACACAACAATGCAGCAATAGTACAGTCGAAGTCATAAAGATTAACACTTTAGTACCTAGCCGCTTTTCACTTTCATAATATATAAAATAATTAAATAAATGACAAAAAAAAAACTCAGTGAACGAAAATGTCAATGTACTAAAGTGTAAACATATTTATGAATTTGACTGTACATACGTTACTCTTCTTATGCGAGTCCGACTCGCACTTGGCCAGTTTTTAGTTCCGTAGTCAAACTAGGAACCCTTATAGTTTCGCCATTTCCGTCCGTCCGTCCGGAGCCTAGCACAGAGCCTCTTAGTACGAGAATGCTGCAATTTGGCATGAATATGCATATTAGTCACGCCAACAAAGTGGTACAATAAAATGTTTTCTTTTCTTTTTAGCATACCTCCCCTACACGTAACGTGGGGATGTATTTTTTTTTCTCGTCTACCCTATAGTGTGGGGTGTCGTTGGATAGGTCTTACAATAATATTACGGGTTTGTGAAAACAGTTTCACGATCAAGTTATCCGTTTATGAAATAATACGCTTTAAAGGCCTAATTTTTGTTAGACTCAAGTGTCACCCCGCCTACAGCCAAAACTGCAAATACTAAAATTCTGAAAAAATACTTAAATGAAAGAGCATATAACAAATTTTAAAGGAAAACTATCACGACTAAGAAGACATTATTGGTTCTTAAAATACATTAATACAATAATTAATACCAACTAAAATCATCTAAGACGGCACCAATTGACTTTATACATATGTATAGAAAATTAGTTATTAGGTACAGTCAAGGTCATAATTATGTATACACTTTAGTACCTTGTCACTTTAATCGTTGTGTCAATTTCATATGGCAGTTCAAACATGACGTTAAATAGACAAGGTACTAAAGTGTATACATATTTATGATCTTGATTGTACTTGTTGATTTTTATGTTTGTAGTACTTAACGGGAACCACACAGTGAGCATGGTCTGACATGCTCTTGCCCGGTATTTTTTATTCATGTATCTAAGTTTTTATTTCTGTATACCAAGTATGTTTTTCGTGGTCTAGCGCCCATACTAAAAGCCTAAAGCTATAGTTTAGGAGGTCGGGTTTGTGAGCCTGTTTTTTGTGATCATCAAACATCTGTTAATATACATTTCAATGTTACTAGGCCTCTTAAAAGTAAACAAAAAACAATTTCGGTTGTTTCACTCTAAATTTATCCCCATATTCCCACGTATCTTAATCGATAAGGACTCAAATTAAATGCTGTCACATCCATTATAAGCAACATTCCTCATAATTCTGTATATAAATATTTTAGAACCGCTATCTATGTCCGTCTGTTACGCTTATCAAAACGCGTTCCATTTCCAAAAGAAGCCGTTTAAAATTCACTAAAACCAACTTTACTTTTCTTATAGTCTTGAATATAAGGTTTAATATCTATTTAATGAAGTTTACGGACATTGGTTCCGCAGTTGCGTATGAAATGAGGGATCGATCATAGCAGTTGATGATTATCAGTATGACGGATAGATGTCGCTGTGTTATTTTTTTTAATTTGCTGAATATTTGTTACTAAAAAGCACCCCAAACTTAATTAAATACTCCTTTATTTTCTTTTCTTATGACAAGGAGAAGGAACAAGACCACACCGCCGCCTGATGGTAAGTGGGATCTGAGACCCATGGATGTTTTTCTCATGAATACAATCTCAAGACAGCAATCCTAAAACTCCAAATGCGTTGCCTACACTGATGACTGATAAGGATGGTGGACTAAGATGCTGTCCCATATCATACCGGAACCGACGTAGCCCGAGAGAACTTAAGCTTAAGTCACTGGTGAGATTAAAAAACATGAACTTGTAGAAATCAGTTTAAGTCGGCCACTTTGGGATGAGATTTAAATACGAGTAATAGTTTCATATAACATATCCCACTAGTGAATCAAGTCAAGTTCACAGTCCATGAGTTACCGCCGCAAATATGAAAATAAACAAACAGTACGTAAATATCCCGAGACCACTTCAAAGTAAAGTGCGGTCGGCCGATGGGAGCGAAGCACAAGCGGTAGCGGGGTTCTCTTTGACTTAGTTAGTAGTCCCGTGTGGTTGCCAGGTTGGAATAGTGCTGTACGACAATCACGTTTGGATAAAGTTGGAAGTTGTATATAGTTAAGTCAACCGACTGAAGAAACTTCGTTAGCGCGATGTAGCGCACTGTCAGATTTAGTTGCGCTGTCTGACGCTGATGGCGCTGGCAAGTTGTTTGTTACAAGTTGTCGCTAGGTCGCCACACCAGCCCCCCTTTGAGACCGGAGGTTGATGGTGATGGATGACGTGCAGTCTGCGCGTTGAAAATGCCGCTTGCAAGTGCCAGTAGTACATGTCTCCAGTAGAGCTCAGAGCCGCGTTGGCGAGCGTGGCAGAAGAAGAGGTGGAGGGGAGTACACTGTGAGTCGTGTACCTGCTCCGTGAAGTACTCATAGTAGGACGCAGTGAGTCGCGTTGTTGACTGTAGACACCAGGCATGGAGATATATCAGAATGCTAGTGGTGTACAGTGCGGGCTGTCTGGCTTGCTGTGAGACTGCGTCATAGTGGTTGAAGGTTGTCAGGTTGCGTAAATGTCCATTGTCGTGGGTCACCAATGTAGGAAGAGAGGACAATAGAGAGATCTCTCTCCAGGCGGGTGTTATGCCTGGGGACCGAAGTCCATTTGGATGAAGTTGGAAGTTGTATATAAGTCAACCGACTGAAGAAACTTCGTTAGTGCGATGTAGCGCACTGTCAGATTTAGTTACGCTGTCTGACGCTGGTGGCGCTGGCGAGTTGTTTCTTACAAATTGTGACTAGATGCCGCTAGGTCGCCACAGTGCCACTGATGTCTTCTCGTGGATGTCGTAAGAGGCGACCAAGGGAATAAGGGTTTGTAGTAGGTACTGTTAGGCGATAGGCTTGCAACTTGTCACTAATACAATAGTAATCTTCTTGGCCTGATAGTGCAAAATATAGTCATCATCACGCCTTCATTCCCAGAGTGGGGTAGGCAAAGCTACAGAAATTCCAACAACTCTAAAAACACTTGTTTATTTCTATAACCACAGTTTACACAAGCAGGCCAAGAAATTTACTAGTGTATTAGTGACAGGCTGCAAGCCCATCGCCTCCATGAGAAGACATGGAGTGACTCCATTCTATCCCGGTAACCACAGGGGGGGGACTTTTACAATACAAACCCTACACACTCTTAAAAATGAAACAAGATCTGATCCTGAGGAGGCGTGGGATTTTGTCGGTATAGGGCTCCCCTAATTTGTTTAGGGGAGCCCCCACGCATCACATTATCTTGGCCACTTGTCCGCAACCGCCAAGTCTTAATATTTTGAAGATGTTGGATTATCATCTCATGGCCCGGCCCACTCCCGCGCATAGCCAGCGGTTTGTGTACACAACACCGCTCATTGGCGCATGTGTAACAAACAACCACACAGCCCAACGTTGGGCCAGCGCGACCAATGTTAGAGTTCAGGAACACCAGCATTCAAGGTAAGCACGAAATGTATTCTTTAGTATTTAACCTGCCTTTAGTTAATGTTTCAGGTGTATTTTTATGGCAAGTAGTCTTAGGCCCGTACCTATTAATAAAATAATTTCGGTTTAAATGCCCATCTCAAGATATGTCAAAAATGACAGTTCTCTATGGTTTGACGTTTACTTTGACATATCTTGAGATGGGCATTTAAACCGAGACGAGTTTATTAATACGGCCATTAGGGTTGCAGTCTTGAGAATTTAAAAGTCTTTGGGTCTCAGATTCCACTTACCATCAGCCCCCTATTTCACAGTCGTGACAGGTGACAATTCGGTATACATTGCAAAGTTAACACGCTGATACATCACTGGGTTTCATATAAGCTTCGCCATGCACACTGAAATGTCATCTGTCACCTGTCATTTTCAGGATGGCACTCGGTCACCTGATGTTAACTGGAATCTGAGACTCATATAAATTTGAATTCTCAAGACTAATGTCAAGACTGCAATCTTAAGACCACAAATACGTTGTCAACCCTGATGACTAAGGTGGAATAATTGGATGATGGATTGGATGGTTGCATCAGTGTTCTATCAGGTCAAATACCCTGACCCACTATAGAACTGTGTCACAGTGACGTTATGATTCAAGTCGTAAGAAGTGTCAAACAAATTGTTTTATCATATCACTGTGACACCTTCTATCAGGTCAGGGTTCCATTGGGCTAATGGGACAAATGTTTCTGATGTTAATTCACCAACATTGGCTGGTCAATAGCCAACATATTGGCTAACATGTTGGCGTGTTGGTGGTTTTGTTTAACAGACGCGTAAACATCGGCTACTTCAAAGTATTCTCTAGAAGCAGGATCAACCATTCTTGATCGTTGAGCTATGATAGGTATACACACATTACTTAAATTAATCTGATTGATAATGATGATTGATGAAGCTCATTTAAAATTAAATAACTCCCTTAAAATTGGGACATTGGCATATTTTTATAGAAGATTTTTTTTTCACATGAAATATTTTAATAGTTCTCTAAATGAAAATAATAAAAGCAAATTAAAGATACCGGGTTGTAACACGCTCTTTTACAAGTCAGTCTAACAGGAAGACTTCCCAATCGATCATTCATGCATCAATTATTATAACCCGAACAAAACCATTAAGTTTACATTTTGTATGACCCACATTTTAAACATGGGAGGTAAATAAGAAAATTAGAATAAAAACTTGTACAAACTGTACCATGTGACATATAAAACAAAATGGCTTCTTATACGAATCGAATATATTTATATTTTAAAATAAACAGTTTTAAGTTATTTAAATTGATGATAATTGATTATACCGCACCCACTTATCTCCAAAACAACTATGACTAAAATTTAAAAAAAAACAGGAAAAAGATAGTTCTTTAGATTACAGGAAAGCCCATAAGAAGGCTATGGTACTTAAAATACCATAGGAAATTTCTCAATACTTACGGAACTTTCTCCACGTAAGTTTAACTCGCATTTATCCGGTTTTTTTAATAAGACGACTGTAAAAAAACCTCCGCAAGCACAGTTGGCCTACTTGGTAGTCTTCACACTTTAGTCTTCAGTTATCAACTTGAATATTCAAAACGATCAAGACGTGTCAGCCGCCGCACGCGCATACCCTTTGATCTTTCAAATCAAGCGTTATTTACCCACTAGTACTTATTTTACTAAATTAAAACATTACAAGTTAAAGAATTAACAACTTTAATATCAACGAGTAGATTTAAAATTGGGTAAGCATAGGTTTATAAAAAAATACTTCATTAGGAATTTGAACGTTAAGTTTAAAAGTAATCCAATTACACCAAGCACAATTTGAACGTTGCACATTAAGTATAAGGTGTGTTTTGTATTGAGAGTTGTGGTGTTACTTATGATTAAATGGGACGTCAAAACGTGAGGAGAAGCAGACAGTAAACAAACATGTCTCGCGGTACCACATGCGGAGTCAACAAACTATTAAAAAAATGGCAAAGTAAAGACTCTACTCACAGTTTTTTTTTTTTTAAAGCTTTGGTTTCTCATCAGGATTACAACACAAAATAAAGGTACCTACAACTTAGGCAAGAACATGGCACCAGCACAGCTAGTTCGTGACGGCGAGATAGACTACGTCATTGTCTAATTAGAACCGTCAGCACTGGTAGCACATGACTGCGCGCGAGATAGACTAGCCGTCATTGTCTAATTAAAAAGGTCAGAAAAATACAGGTAGTCTATCTCCCGGGCGACATAGCACGCGCGCTGTCATGTGCTAGCCGTGCTGAGGCCTTAGCCAAGATGCAACCGCTACTTACGTTTTTCTTTTCGATTACTCAAAACGTATAGGATGAGATTCTGGCACGTTACGATAAACCTAGTAAACTGTCATCCCACACATTTTGAGCGATAGAAAATAAAAAACAGGGCTTCTATTCAGTGGGGCTAGTCAAGTTGCATTCGACAATCGTTAGCGATTATGTTTCGATTGATAAATGTATGCAATTGACGTAAGCCACCGAGATAGTAACGTGACACTTACGTCAATTCCATATATTTTTCAATCGAAGCATAATCACTAACGTTTGTCGAATGCAACTTGTCTAGCACCACAGGTGCGTTAAAACGATATCGTGTTTGACACGTTTAAGAATCGTTTATGTCACAGTCGCCATTATTGCAAATGACATAAAAGTTATCAAAACATTGACAATACGGAAACAGGTCAAAAACGATATCGTTAATACCTTGTAGAATTCCAGCCCAGGGCCTCGATTCAACTGCGTTATAACGATATCGTTTTTGATCTGTTTCCATATTGTCAACGTTTTTAATAACTCTTATGTCATTTACAATAATGGCGACTGTGACATAAACGATTCTTAAACGAGTCAAACACGATATCGTCTTAACGCACCTGAATAAAGGCCCAGGGCAAGAGTATGTCGGACCATGCCACTGAGCATGGTCCAACATCCGTCACTGGTAGATCACATGACTTTTCGTATTGCGTGATCTACCAGTGACGCGATTGGTTTAAAACCAAAATTAATACTTACATACATACACACATAACGTCACGGCTTTATTCCCAGAGTGGGGTAGGCAGAACAACAGAATACCAACAACTCTAAACTTGTTGATAATTCTGTAACCACATTTTGCATAGTCAGGCTAAGATGTTTACCAGTGTATTAGTGACAGGTTGCAAGCCCATCGCCTAACAGTACTACAAGCCTTTATTCCCTTAGTCGCCTCTCACGACATCCACGGAAAGACATGGAGTGGCACTATTCTAACCCGGCAACCACACGGGGTACTTAAATTTGCATATTATTGAAAGTAGCGTTTAAACAAGGCTCTCTAATTTTTGTTAAGCTCCAATCTAACAGCCGCAGGTAAGCTGTCGAGAATGTATGACAAGCAACTTGGCTAAGGGCTCTGTTATAATTTATAATTATGTACTAAGACTCGTGGATCCCATGGTCAAACTGTGAAAACAGTTGTGCGGGACGTTGTTTTACAGTATGTCATAATAAATACTGGGTCATTTTGGGGTCATGATCCGGAATGGCTAAAAGTGAATAGGATGGTCATACTGAACAACTTTTCCCATGGGACCAACCACGAAATCGCCAAAAAAAACAGCTGTTCCATATATTAACGGTGAATTAATTGCAAGTTAATGTATGGAACAGCTGGTTTTTTTGGTGATTTCGTGGTTGGTCCCATCGGAAAGGTTGTTCAGTATGACCATCTTATTCACTTTTGGCCATTCCGGATCATGACTCCAAAATCACCCAGTATAGAGGCAAACAAGCAGACTGGGCTGGAATTCTACAAGGTAATAACGATATCGTTTTTGACCTGTTTCCGTATTGTCAACGTTTTAATAACTACAACAATGGCGACTGAGACATAAACGATTCTTAACCGTGTCAAACACGATATCTTTTTAACGCACCTGAATAGAGGCCCAGACCAACTGATGGAAAGCGGTCAACGTCGCCCATAGACGACAGGAATGACAAGGGGACAGACGAACAGCAGCCAAGTCGCTGCCTTCCACTTCCTCTTTTTGAGAAACTTCAGTAATACCAGAGCACGCTCATGATAAGAAGGGTAAACAACACAGGAGGTATCTACTAAATCTTGGTAAGTTCAATCTCAGCATACTAACAGCTGTGTTGACTGGGCACTGTCCGCTCAACAGACACCTAACGGTACTGGGCATTAAACAGCATCCCCAATGCCCACACTGCGGCAAGGAGGCAAGAAGCCAACACGTCCTAGCCGAGTGCGTCATGTACTCGTCACTGAGATAACACACATTCGGAGAGGACGAGTCAGAAACACATAAAAACATTATCCTTTTGCACGCACTTTTGTGTTACAGGAAAAGAAGAAGATGGGATCCATGCTGGATGGGAGCGTCGCCGGGCCAGTAACCTACGGCTCAACCAAGGGGAACAGGATGGTGATTATCTCAACACAGCGCTGCGTCGATCTTAAAGGTAAAGTTTTATCTGGCAAGTTTAAGAAGTTCCGTCAGAGCGTACAAAACACCTTTTAGCGCATGCCTTCTCAATTAGGCAGCTTTATACGACACTGAACGCGACTCATCTGCCTGCTACCTAATTGAGAAGGCACGCGCTAAAATAAAACTTGCCGGATCTTAGTCCTCAGGGTTGGCAACGCATTTGAGGTTCTTGAGAATTCAAATGTTTATGGGTCTCAGATTCCACTTACCATCAGGTGGCCTGAGTGCTCGTGTGCCTTCTCCTTAACATTAAAAAAAGAATAAAAAAATATATACCACTTCTTCTTTGGGATCGACGCAGCGCTGAGTTGAGAGAATCGTCCTCCAGGGTGGAATAACCAGGAGACTGATCGCCCGCCTGCTCCAGCTGGGCGTCCCCACCCATCATCATCATCAATGCCAGTCGCAGGCTTAAGTAGCTGCCTTTTAGTGAATCTGCATTAAAATAATTTTATTGTGGTAAAAATACCGACATAGTCTTAAGAATCAGGGTATACAAAATAAGACTTTAAATTGTAGTGTAGCCAAAATCCACTGCAAAGACGCTTTAGCCTAGTTGGTAGTGACCCTGCCTGCGGTCTTGGGTTCGATTCGCTGGCAACAAGGCAGGGGGTGTGATGAAAGCGAGTATTTGTTTCTGAGTTTTAGGTGTTTTCTTTGTACGTTTAATTATTTCTGTAACTAGTAGGTATTTTTATCGTTGCCTAGTAAGCCATTCTACTTTTCGATGTACATTTTGGTTATCGTCCGATACCAAATCATGAACCCGCTTACAAATAAATAACATGAACCTAGAATGTTTAAGTTCAACGGATCCAAAACAACAAACTATTAATTTAATCCATTATTGTTAAAAAATATTGGTAACTCAGTGGTAAATTGCACTTTTTCCATAGAAAAGGCGGAGACCTCGACCTCCACTGCGTTACTCACTTTAAAGTTAATACAAATAACATTTTGTGAATAAGGATACTAAATATAAGCTTATTTACGTCACTTTTCAAGTTTCAAGTTAAAAAACAACCATTTATCGTTTCATTAAATGAAAATCGTTTCGCGAAAACGTGGCTAAAACTTATGTACACCGAAAAGTAGGATGACCCAGTACACATAGTCTTAGTTCGGGATTAGGGAAGACAGGGCAGGATAATAGATAGCAAATTATGTTCATTAGGGCTATTATACATTGGCATTGGCATAGGGCGCATTGGTGACGCAAATGTCCATAGGCTGCGGTGACCACTTCGCATCAGGTGGGCCGTCTGCCTGTTTGTCCGTCGAATGGTCGATGGCAATAAAATTAAACTTTCCGCCCTTAGAATACATGTTCATACGAAAAACACGCACCATATAAAAAAAAGTTACTTGATTAAAAGTTAAACATGACCAGCAGCTAGAGCGTTGCCCTACCACTATGAATGCCCTTCGCTCCAGTCTATGGCATTAAACCATTAAACATGACCTCAACACTCACAAGCTCGTAAATTAGTGACTCCGATTTCCTCTCAGACACATTGAATTCGTAACTCCCCGACTCCCAACCAAAACTGACTCCTATTGGAGCCCTGGGCTAAACGCGTAATACAATGAGCGTTGCGTGCGCGCCGCCTAATTGCCGTAATTGCATTAAGCAGGATGGTGCATACATCAATTGTGGGTTAGTGCACACTGGCCACCAGGGTTGTGGAAGGAAACGATTTAAGAATGAGATGATCGTCTTTTGTTATCAACACACAGAACAACGACAAGAAAAATAATTTTAAATACAAATGTATTGACTAACCGAAAAACACGGTAAATGCAGGTTTTGTTTACAGGATAGCAGTGACTCCCACACTAGGCGTAGCCAGAATCAGAACAAACACGAGAGATCCAAAATAACCTCGTGTGGTTGCCGGCGCTTGTTCCCTTATTATCAGAACTGCATTCTAAAAAAAAAGAAAAATTACATTCCCATAATACCAGACTTTCTTTTTACTGTGTTTCTTTTTATGCCGAATTGCCTTAGCAACGTGTTCTCAAAATACCATGTTCTCTTTGAAACCGAATTCCCATAATACCAGATTTTGATAACACTAGGCTGGTAAAACACAATAGGGAACATGGAGTATTGAGTAAAAGGTATTTTATAAAACTGATATAAAAAAAAACAACATAATATGTAAAAATACTGGAATTGCGGGAATCTGATATTTTGATAAGCATGTACGTCAGCAATTTGATATTATGCAATTATGTTTTTAAAGGAACGAACGGTTGCCGGGTTAGAATAGTGCCACTCCATGTCTTCACGTGGATGTCGTAAGAGGCGACTAAGGGAATAAAGGCTTGTAGTACTGTTAGGCGATGGGCTTGCAACCTGTCACTAATACACTAGTAAACTTCTTGGCCTGATTGTGCAAAATGTGGTTACAGAATTCATACAAGCCTTATAACAGTTATAACGTCCTTATATTTTAGACATGGAACAACAGCTGTGACGTCATTCCTGTCGTACATTTTTATGGTTTTTTTTGCAGGGGGTCTGGACTATGAATTTTTAAAGTTTCATATCTTATGAAAAAATTACACGACAATTAGTTTGCGTTCACAGTCATTCCTCTTTCATAGCACTTTTCAGAAAGCGTAAGACAAGTGCATGTTCCCTATTCTCAAGACTTAAGTACCCATATAGAGTAACCCGATTCCAATTTGAACAACTACTTGGCAAACATTACAATACACCAACATCAAATATTACCAATTAAATCCAATTCCCAGAGAAATCGTACATTATTAATAAACTCAACAATGGCGTAAACACCCAAACACCCCGCATCGCCTATTGACAGTGTTGCCAGGAATTAGTTGAGTCTAACAGAAATGTTGCCATTAAAAGATTTCGGATGGGGGTGCGTTCACGAGATCCATTATTTTACTTAAATGTGAATCGTTGTTTTGTTATGACCATTTTATTTATAATTGTGGTTATGATATGATCGATGTATATTATCTTTGACGACACGGTTGGCCTAGTTGGGAGTGACCCTGCCTCTGAAGCCAGCGGTCCTGGGTTCAAATCCCGGTAAGGGCAGATATTTGTGTGATGAGCGCGAATATTTGTTCCCGAGTCTTGGATGTTTTCTATGTATTTAAGTATGCATTTCTCTATATAAGTATGTTTATCGTTGTCTAGTACCCATAGTACAAGCCTAGAGCTTAGTTTGGGACTAGGTCAATCTGTGTGACATTGTCCCCTGATATTTATTTATTTATTATTTGTACTAGTGTCTTTCAGCTGATTCTATTACTTATAAGAAGTGTTTTTTTTCATGGCAACAAAAACCCTTCTCCATTCAGACGGAAATCTTGGTGCTTCTTAAATTAATCAATGGGTTGTAAGGAAATGGTTTGCAGACAAAAATGTTATACCATCATCACCGTACCATAGGTTTAATAATGGTATGCCATCCTAAGGTGGTCTGTTGGAGTTTGCACGTTTCAAAACTAAACAATCGATAAGATGCGACTGTAATTTCGATGTGTGACATTGATATTTCTTGGAAAATAGTGTCGAAATTAAAAAACCACTCATTTCGCTGACTGTACCTACAATAGACACGACAAAGCACAATATAAGATAAGATACATACATACATAACATCACGCCTTTATTCCCAGAGTGGGGTAGGCAGAGCTACAGAAATACCAGCAACTCTAAAACAGCTTGTTAATAATTATGTAACCACACTTTGCACAATCAGGCCAAGAAGTTTACTAGTGTATTAGTGACAGGTTGCAAGCCCATCGCCTAACAGTACTACAAGCCCTTATTCCCTTAGTCGCCTCTTACGACATCCACGGGAAGACATGGAGTGGCACTATTCTAACCCGGCAACCACACGGGCTAAGATAAGATATAAGATGTTTATTCAGTAAGTAGGCCGCACTGGCGCCTTTACACGTCAAAACTCTACCAGCGGAGACCACTGCTAAGAAGATACGCTGCAAGAAACTCTACAATGAATCAAGTCACTATAATAATTATGAATATTTATGGGAACACCTTAAAATTCCTAACTTTTTATCCGAATATTCTCTTGTACGAGCTATGTTGTGCTAAACCTATTTTAGCTTAAATTAATAATTTAATTACTATATATAGGTAAGATTAGGTTTGATTTATGTGCGAATTAAAAAAAATATGGCTTCTATCAAAAAATTGCATTCGGAATTTTGATCAATTCGGAGTTATGACTTCGTAATGGTATAGACCCGAATATTTCTTATAGCCACAGATGTATGGAAACACTCCCACGTCATGGACATAACCCTTATCAATTATAATGACTAAACACAATAAACGAAATATTCCAGTAAACTCATACTTTACAGCCATGCGGGAAACACAGATAAATACAAATTGTGTTGCCTCCCTCCAATTGACGTTCTATTAAATTATTTGTATTGCTCATGATTTTATTATATTAAACTAGCTTCTGCACGTGACTTCGTCTACGTAGATCTCTATTATCATTATTCCCTCGGAAACTTTTGAATTTTCCGAGATTAAAAGTAGCTTGAGTTAATCCAGCTATCTCAATTACAAAAATCACCCAAATCCGTCCAGCCGTTACAGCGTGAAACAATAACAAACATACACAAATAATAATAATATTTATCAGCAGACCTCTCAATATGAGTCCGATTTTCATACGCTGAATTTTCAATCAATCAATCAATCAATATCATTTATTTGCAGAATACAGTACACAAGATGTTACAGTCAATTTAAAATATATAATGTCCAGTGTATCCAGCTTGCAAGCAAGCGTGCAAATATTATTATTCATGCAATAAATAAATTTAACATCCAACATAATGTATATATAGTAAAAATTTATAAGTCATAAAATACATGTAAGATTACAAATCAAAACATTAAAATTTATATTAAATACTAAATGTCAAAAATCACAAATTACTATTATTACGTTGCTCGAGGAAGTCCTTAACACTATAAAAACACTTATCTAGAAGCCACTTCGACAATGTGTTCTTAAATATATTTCCCTGGAGGAGCTGAATGTCATCAGGAATAGCATTATAGATTAGAATGCACATGTTGTATACATTTTTGGTATATATGGCCTTGTGACAAGCAGGTTTATAAAGGCGGTTCATAATTTTGGCCCTTGTATGCCGTTGGAAAACTTCACCACGCCTTTTAAACAATGAATGTTGCGATTTTACAAAAGCACATATTTCCTGTATATACAGACATGGCAGTGGCAAAATATGGAGTCCCTTAAATAACGGAACACATGTCATGTTTCATCGACCTGGGCACCACAGATGACTCTGACACACTTCTTTTGCACCTTCATTTCATAGAATAGATTCTTCGCCGCATGAGTTAATGGATTTGGGTAGCCACGAGTCTATCCTAAGCTGAAAACATAATGGTAAGAAAATAGCGTTAGATAAATATGATACAATCGATGAAGTGAAATTCGATAAAATTATAGGTAACCGGCTGGTTTACAATGTAGTTATAGTTACCTACCGTAGCCCTAGACAAGATCAAAATCAAAATTCAAAAAATCAAAATTCTTTATTTCATAAAACACACATTGTCTATGATCTAAGTGATGGAGCCACCCGGTAAGCAAAAATGCCTGTGTTGGGTGGCACAAGATGTATTGCTAGAACGTTATAGTTATCGAAAATTTCGCGTGGAGCGCTTATGTCAGTTCCATACCTTTTGACCGGTTTCGGAAATCGTTTATGTTAGCGTTATGCATCTTGGCTATGGTCACTGTACTGTAGGGAGTATGTGAGACCATGCACAGTCTATCATTTATGAAAACATTATGTATGTTCATAAAAACATTGCTAAATTTAGAAAGAACTGTGACATACATAATGTTAATACCAGAAATAAACATAAGCTCGCAGTGCCCTTCACGCGGCTTCATAAAATAAAAAACTCTTTTATGGGTAATTGTATTAGGTTCTATAATAAGCTCCCAAGTAATGTTACTGAAGTATCAGTAAATAAATTTAAGAGTTACGTTAAGCGTAAACTAATTTCTAAAGCATATTATAGTATTAAAGACTATATTAATGATAACAATGCTTGGGACTGAATTGCTTGTAATAAAATGTTTAGTCCTTACGACAAAAGGTTGCGAACGTCGAAAAAAAAAAAGACATCCGACAGAGTTTCTTACAGGTTCTTCTCTGATCGGTCACGATTTAAACCTGCAGTCAATTTAGGCTTAGTCGCTACTATGACGTTTCAAAAGAGTTTATTATTTGTAAACCTACTTGAATAAAGATTATTCTGATTCTGATTCTGGTGTCCTTTAAAAGTAGGATTGAATCTTTTGACTTACTGTTGCTGTATACTTCAGAATAAAATAGTCAATCCGTTGACTCTTGCGCAGCTTCGGTTATTCGTCCCGCAGCAGTAGTCAAGGGCTTTAATTTTTATGCCACTATGGAACCCTGTCATAATGACAGCATCAAACCACATGAAAGAAAGCTAACATTATTGATTAACGCTGTCATTATGACAGGGTTCCATAGTAGCATAACAATTAAAGTCCTTGACCGTACGTGTGGGCGGGGCGCGGCGCCGCCACCAGCTGTTTGCGGCTCTCGAAGGAGTCAGGAACTTAACCCTCGTGACTCGAGATGATTTATCATGCGAGATATGTCAAAAAAATGTATGCAGTTGGCAGTTCATCTCGAATTAAAAATCATCTCGAAGTTACGAGAATTGGGTCCCAGGAGTCGTAGAGCTAGCAACTCTCCCACGGCTAGGGCGCTGGCGTTGTTAAACACTCTCGTCTCCGAGATCCAGGATGCAGACGTATTTGCTGATCACTGGCCAATAATGTGGAAAAATATCCGCCATTGCCTGAATGCAATATATTTTCCGATACATGTTTAGTTTAGTTAAAATATTAACGGTGCTTAACCTGTGTTCTTTTCTTTGTGTGTTCTCACTTTTTTGTGCTAACAATGTAAGTATTTTCGTCTTAACTGTGAACCTATTATTGTAATTATTAAAAAGTAGGTACATTCTGGGTAAGCTTACTCCTTTATCTCCTTGGCAAACGCAATAAATTCAATTCTAGAATCGCCACTGCGTCCCAACATTGTACGCTATAACATCACAAAGATCTGACGTGTGATCCAGCCAGTAAGAAAACTGATCAACAAACCCATTGTCCAGCTATGACTGCCGAGGTTAAACTTAAAGCATACGGGTACATTCCACGCAATTGCCGTCCACGACACAAGGAAAAAAGGCCGCAACTATCAAAGACTCTTCTTGAATAAATATCCTTGTTTGGAATCGAGGAGAGGTGAATTTGCTTTGGCTTGAACTTGTACTTATGTTATTAGTTTGAGAAATAAGTAGCAAGCGCATAACGCTCTTTTGTGGTGCAATTGGAAGCATTCAAAATATTAGTGCTTTGTATGGACGACATTGTTGGCTTGAGAGATGGCAGATTGCCTAGTTGTTGATGCTTGTCTGGGTTATGAACGGATGCATGATGGATTAACAAAGTGTCCCTTCGTCCTTGACCTCACAATATTTGATTTGAATACAGAACTGATTCAATGACATGTTTTTGGCAGTTGCAGGGATAATGAATCAGACCACAAGTTCTTTATTAACGCTCAAAAATTCTTGATTCGTGGCGCAAATTAATTAAACTTGGCAATTAAATATCATATTCTTGTAATTGTAAATGTTATTTCAGAAAATATTCCGACTTTACTATTCTTTTCTAATTTTCAGATTTTTTATTTAAGTATGAATAACTATTTCATGTAATTAATATTTTCGTTTTTGACATTTATTTGGCGACGATTTTGAAGTTCTTTTATACAAAAAGATAAACTTGTCCGTATTTAGCAAAATATTTTGCGAAATGAATGACATTAGTCTCGTACCTAATAGTCTTTTTGAATAAACATCATGAAAACTGTGGCAATAACGTGTTTTTATTTTGATTCCTTATGTATCCGTCCGGTGCTAATTTTGCAGTCGCCATGTTTGCCACTTCAGATGCAAATCTCAGAACTGAAAAAAGGCACTTCTAAAAATCTAATTAATTACTTATTTAACTAAATTTTCGGCGCAGTCTATGTTTGCAGGATAAGAGCGGCGATGTTTTTATAATAAAACCTTCCTAAACGTTATCTAATAAGCCCACACTATCAGTTTCCGGACGACATATTAACGACACCTAAGGGTTTTGAAGTGCTTTTTAATCCTTATAGTTTCACCATGTTCGTCTGTCCGTGTGTCCGTGGTTCGACTTAGAGACTCTTGGTAGTACTACAAAGGTGTATTTTGGCATTTTTATACACAGAAGTTACGCCGATAAAGTAGTAAAAAGAAATGGTTTTTTTTTGTGTATAGCACGCGTATTTTTTTACATTTAATTATCCTGTGACGTATCATTGGATAGCTCTAAATTTTAGATTTGTTTTTCCCTATAGTTGGGTGTCCCGTCCGTAACAATCTGAAACATATCTTACGACTAATTACTCATTGATCCCTGAGATACAGGCGACTAAAGTGATTACACCTTCTTAAATCATCTAAGACAGGACCGAATAACATTAAAATGATAATTTGATAATACTTGTTGTTTTTAGGGTTCCGTAGTCAAACTAGGAACCCTTGTAGTTTCGCCATGTCCGTCCGTCCGTCCGCAGCCTAGCGCAGAGACTCTTAGTACTAGAAAGCTGTAATTTGGCATGAATATACATATTAGTCACGCCAACAAAGTGGTACAATAACAAGTAAAAAAAAAAATTAACGTGGGGATGTACTTTTTTTCTATCTACCCTTTAGTGTGGGGTGTCGTTGGATAGGACTTTTAAAAATAATACGGGTTTATGGAAACAGTTTTTCAATTAATTAATCCGTTTATGAAATATTAAGCTTTAAGGCGCAAGTGTCCTCCCTCCACCTACATCCAAAACTACAAATACCAAAAATCTGAAAAAAATCTTAAATGAAAGAGCATACAACGAATTTTAAAGGAAAACTATCACGACTAAGTAGACGTCATTTGTTCTTGAGATACAGGCGATTAAAGTGTTTATACCTACTAAAATCATCTAAGACAGCACCAATTGACTTTAAATAGAAAATTAGTTATTACTTGTTGATTTTTATGTTTGTAGTACTTAACGGCTTCGGAACCCTACACTGAGCGTGGTCCGACATGCTCTTGCCGGGTTTTTGAGATAGATTTTTGTGTTTATAGTAAGGGTTTTGAGCCCTTCACTTTGCTTGGTAAAACATGCTCTTACCCAGTTATTTTTTAAATTTCTTAACTTCCATACTCCATGTCACTAGATCTAATTTCCCGGCGGTTAAATATAATGATTAATATTGATTTATAAGTCACTAACATTATTGTTATTAATTGACGACATAAAGCAGAGCGCCCTCTGCCCCGCGACACCATAAACTACTTACAACTGACCGGGCTATTGAATTAAAGGGTTATAATATAACTAACGGAGGGTCACAAAAGAATAGTAAAGTCTAAACGAAGATGAAATACACGGGCTACTTTCTATTGAAATTCAGTACTCTACCTATACTTCAAATTCTCGAAACAATTAGAAAAGTGCGACGTCACTCATCGAAATAATGCGAGCCCATCTCACACTTAACCATTTTTTAGTATTTGTTGTTTTCTCTAGGGTTTGTACTATAACAATAGTTTAACTTTGGTGGGATATAACGTGACTAATGTATCTTGAAATGTCACCTGTCATTGTCAGGGTGGTAAAATAGAGGGCTGGACCATACGTTTTCTGGCAAGATACTCTGGTCAAAGATGTATGACTTGAGATTCAGCGGTAACTGGAAATGGGAAGATGCTGCTCACCGACACAATTAAATACAATATAATACAAATACTCTTTATTAAACACCAAAAAATACAGAACACGGAACAGCACTTTTAAATTAGATGAGTGTCTATTATTTTATCGAAATACCTTTCATCGAAGGTATCATTTCATCCAACGCTATTTTCTGCTGATACCATATTGTTTTCAGGGCATCATAAACATTGCTTACATAGGATAGGTTAGGTTTAATGTTTAATATTCCCTGAAAACATTATGGTTTCAGCTGAAAATTGCGTTGGATGAAATGAAATTCGATGAAACGATACATTCGATGAAGTGGAATTCTATAAAATGATGAGATGAGTTACCAAATTATAGTAATACAACAGGGCTGGAATTCTACAAGGTAATAACGATATCGTTTTTGACCTGTTTCCGTATTGTCAACGTTTTGATAACTCTTATGTCATTTACAATAACGGCGACTGTGACATAAACGATTCTTAAACGTGTCAAACACGATATCGTTTTAACGCACCTGAATAGAGGCCCGGGCTAACTTACCGCTAAATAGTGATCTCGTCCAGACAACCTTGGCCAGAGAAATAACTAAGAACACAAATAGATAGCAGGCGGTATAAACTTCCTTTAGAACTCAAACTAAACAACTACTGAAACTACTTCAATTTTGAAATAAAATCTATTTCTATATAAAAAATAAACCTAGTCCCAAACTAAGCTCTACTTCTATAGAGAAATAAACAGTAAACATTCAAGACTCCGGAACTAACACTCTTGCTCATCACACAAATATCTGCCAATACCGGGGTTTGAATCCGGGACCTCTAGCTTTGAAGGCATGGTCACTAATCACTACCAACTAGGCCAACTGTCATATATAAACTAAATATAAGTACATAAAGTAACTAATCGCAGCTAAGTCGAGTTGGATTCGACGATTCATCGTGAAGTTATTTGTTTGACAGAATCTTATAATTCTAAAACGTGGAAGCCATTGACCACCCCTCTCCCGGGAGTAAGTGATGATTTATTTACCCACAAGCTTCGGCGCGGGGGCAAGCGGTCGGCGTCGAATGATAATGGCGCATGCGGGCTGGCCAGTGCGCGCTGCGCGGGCGCACAACATTTTACTTAATCCACTTAATAACAAGAGCTTGACAAGATGATGCTTTTTTGGCATTATATGGCAAACGTGACAGCCCATCTGTAAAATGAATCAGAGACCCGTAGAATCTTACGACTGCAATCCTAAGACTGAAAATGCGTTGCCAACCCTTAGGGTAAAGACGGAATGCCTCTATTAAAGTTATTTCGCCGGTAATCTTACCCCACACCAAGACACAACAATGTAAAGTGATGAATTATAATTAGTAAAATTCTATTAGCGCTAAACTGTCACCACCTTACTTATAAACGTGGAATTACCGTGGGGTAGCTTATGCCATGCTTTGTCCTTATCTATAATTGTGACATTTGTGAGAAACAGAGAGTGAGAAAGTATGGCATAAGCTACTCCACGATTATTCCACGTTTATAGTAAGAAGGTAAGTGTGTAAGTTACATTTTTGCCACACACTAGTAGGTTCCACCTCTAGTAAGTCCAGTACCGAGTCGATACTTTCCCATATTCGCTACTTTAGATAACTTGAGTGTGTATAAAACAATACTAAAACACGTCAAAGGCAATATCGTTTTACCCCGGTAGAATAAAGGCCCAGTTGGTTTTTGGATACTCTATTTGTCTTGAAAACACTTATTTGCTAACGCTTATTCCCCGTAGAGAAGTGACAGCATACGATATGCGACATGCGATATTAGGGTCTTACACAGATGTAGGTTAACGTTCTTATAGACACACCTACCGGGCTAAGCGCATTCCCGCAAAAACGCCGTCAGGACTGCTTCAGACCTAACATATAAAAACGTAACTTATATGCACACAAGCTTTTAACTATTGACCACAGGAGAGACAACTTTTGTTTTTAAGAGTGTGTATGACCCATTAACTAAGTTTTCAATGAGGATTCTAAAACAAATACAAACCTTTTAATATGACCGCATAGCACTAACAACCAAACTATCCATGTCCTCCCTAACCCCAAAGTTGCCGATCCCTGGCTCTCTAAACTTTCGAGAGAGCCCTGGTGCTAATCGCTTTGCTCTAAAATCATTCAATTACGGAACCCGACGACCCTTCTTTAATTAACTGTATGCATATGCACTTTCATTTGGATTATAACACACTATAATTTTAAGAAGTTTTTGAAAAAGTTGACCCAGGGTTGGTCCTGGACTTTTTCTAAAATAAATGAAAAAAAAAAAAACGCCTTCAAAAACGCAAGAAGTAACTTCTTTTAAAATTGTAGGCTAGTCCAACTGAAGTCGGATTTTTTGGTGAAAATATTGTGGTGGCCAACTAAAAAAAAGCACAATGGAACGTATAACTTTTTTTTTGAAGTCGGTTAAAAAAGTACCTGTAGTCAAGAACTACAATTAACTACGGTAACTTTTCCATTACTTCACGAAAATTAATTATTTTATTACTGCTTTAAGACAAATAGTGGCATCTCAGACAAAACTCCTGTAGCAAGTTCAACCATATTACTAGCAGGTGAGGTTTGAATCTGCTATGCTTATTTAATTTGAAATACCGCCTATTGGCTTATGAGGGTAGTATTTAAAAATATGACTAATTTTCGTGACGTAATGGAAAAATTACCGTTGTTTATTTTCGTCCTTAACTATAGGTACTTATTTAAACTTTGCATGATACATTAGAAAATGTAAATGTTTAAATGGCGGAATTAAAGCATAAAGGCTTTTTACCGTCATTTTCACTTGGACTCTCGTATAAATTGTAAAATAGTGACTAACAAGTAAGCTAACTGCGTCGTGAAATAATGAAATATAATCAGGGGACAATCTCACACAAATTGACTTAGACCCAAACTAAGCTGTAAGCTTGTATTATGGATAGGCAACGGACTAAACCTACATTAATAGTAAATACACATGTCATCGTAAAGTGCATCGTGCAGAGCTGATAGAGCATTTAGTTGATCGAAATGAACGAATCTCGGGAAGCATTTCAGCGAATGTGCTCAAGTCTATCAAAACCGTTAGACTAGGAAACAAATGCTTGCGGTCATCAAAAAAATACTTACCTATATCTGAAAGTGAACAATGATCGACCACTAGTTTTGTAACAACACAAAACACTAAATTTCAACAAGGCAGTTGGAGAGTTAAAGAGAAAAATGTGTCTACAGCAGTGTCTTTCGATACACATGATGACTCCATTGAAAAATAATCTACCAACTATCACTGACTTCACCAGTGACTCAAGATACTATTATGTACCTCAATTCAGAGCAATAAAGGTTATTGTATCCTTCCATAGCACTGGACAAAGGAGCAATTACCACAGTTAACCTCGCTGGGGTCACAATCTAATTTAATAACCGACTGGAGTCACCCGCCCACGGCCACTTGCTGTTATGAGTAAATAATGTCACATTTGAGACCGAGGGAGGAAAAAGGAATTGTTGCACGCGGTTTTAACATGGTAAGTGGAGTGTTGGTGTTATTATTTTAAATGTGTTACAGAGATGATGCAAGTACATGCATTACTGACGGATTAGGACCATATTCCATGATAGTGATTTAGAAAAGGCAATATTCTGCGGAGATTTCTCTGCTTTCCACAATTATGGCAGTTAGTTTATTTATTTATAAAGACACCAACAGTAACATAAACGGGATCGCAACATACTATATACAGTTCAAAATACATAACGGGTCATAATACATAATAGTCATAATATATAATCGTTTTATTTCTGAAACCGTAAACTTTTCAGGATTTTTATGAGGTTATTACGTAGAACCCATTAGGTTAGGTTAGGTTTGTTTTACAAGGAGGCGATGGCGACCTTCAGCGAAATAGTAATGACGCTGAAGGAAGTGGCGGAGCGGCAGCGTGAGGTTGAGCCTGAAGCGCTGCCAATGCGCCGCAGGCGACTGGGTCGGCGGCGGTTGGCTTATGTCAGCCGCATGCCACCGTAACGAGGGCCTGCGGGTTATAGATCGGGGGTCTATCACCTGCAGTAAGAGGTCCTGAGCTGGAACACCCCTGCTGTGTTCCAGGGTGCTACCAGCGGAGTAGGCGCGGGAGCTAGTAAAGTTCCCCGCCTTCAGGCGAGCCCACAGGGCACTCGCTATTGGGGGGCTACGTTTTGGCGCTATAGCGGTCCCGTAGCCTCCTCTTAAAGCGCTAGGTGGAACGCCCCGGGGGTTTAGTCCGAGCAAGCCGGACATAACCCGCCCTGGCCCCCGTCGGGGTGGGTATGCAAAGGCATTTCCCCCGGGCCAAAAAAAAAGGTTTGTTTTACAACAATCTGAAAACTTTACGGTTTCAATTATAAAAGTATTATATATTATTATCATTATGTATTATGACCCATTATGTGTTTTGAACTTTATATTATTATGATACGTATCCAACAAACACAGATTATACACTAACAGAATACAGAAGTCACATTCCCGTTTATGCACCAAATATAGGCGTGAAACAGCATTGGCATAGCGACTAGAAACCATTAATTAAAGACTACAATTAAGGAAAATAAGCTAAGAAAAGTGCAACAATTTTATTCTGTATTTGACAAACTAATGTACGTTGAATTTTTCTATACTCTATCTGTTTTATTAATTACTTCACGCCTTCATTCCCAGACAACTCTAAGTTGTGGATAATTCTGTAACCACATTATGCACAATCAGGCTAAGATGTTTATCAGTGTATTAGTGACAGGTTGCGAGCCCATCGCCTAACAGTACTACAAGCCTTTATTCCCTTAGTCACCTCTTACTACATCCACGGGAAGACATATAACTCAAATAATCCACGTTCCCAATAATTCTTGAACAATTTGTGAAGTATTAGATCACTTCTCGTTGTTATTCATTGCAAAAGCATGCATAAGTTAAGTTAGTTTACAACCATTAATATAATTGACAGTCCCTTCTTCTTTTTCTTCATCATCAGCGTGTAGTCGCCCACCGTTGGGCATACGCCTCTCCAATAGGAAACATACGTATTTTTATTCCTTACGCTCTCTGGAAAGTGTTATGAAAGAGAAGGATAACTCGCGAAATAGTAGTCGTGTTATTTTTTCATAAGATATGAAGCTTTAAAAAGTCATAGTTCAGACCCCTTCAAAAACACTTAATTCTCGACGACAGGTATGACGTCACAGCTGTTCCATGTTTAAAATTTACCTTATAAAGAAATTTGCATTTATTTCGGATATTAGGGTAATACACACTCTTAAAAAAAGTTGTCTTTTCGTTGGTCAATAGTTAAAAGCTTGTGATCATATAAGTTATGTTTTTATATGACAGGTCTCTAGCAGCCCTGGGCCCGTATCATGGTCGCCTTTATCGTGGTAGATAAAGCATGCGTCACTCTCGCACTGTGCTTGTCAGAAAGTGACGGATGTTTTATCCACGTTTTGGCACGCGATAAACACGTCCATAATAAATAAGACCCTGACGCCGTTTATGCGGGAATGGGCTTAGCCAGAAAATAATGCCTTAAAAACTTCCGGCGTGTCCACAGGAAAGACGCTAACCTACATCTGTGTATGACCCATTAGTATGTTTAAGACAATATCATTGAATTAAAATATTACGTAAAATGAGGATGCCGATAAAAACAATCTAAACCTTTAAAGAAGTAATTAAATTTTAACAAGTTTTGATTGTATATTGTATAATCTTAATAAACAGGTCAAAACTTAGTGAATTGCGTTTTATAAGTTTTATTTTACATTTTCCACGAAATCGTATCAATGAAGGGTCGTTTTTTTTTTTACATATTTAAAGGCTTAATGAAAACAAAATCACGATCGCTTCCTTTGTGTAACGAAAGTTAGTCATACAAACTATATGGGTAACTTTAATTACACACAGAAATCAATTAAGTTTTGTTATAATTAAGCTCTTAACTATGTACAATTTTTTGCAAACGTCCCGAAACTCAATTACAGTCCCTATTTGTTACAAATAAAATAAAATACTAACAAGCATCAATAAACTTATAATTACCCACAACAACCGTTATGCAATTCAATCTTAGTTTACCTTAATACTTATGTAGGTACCTCCCCTTGCGCACTTTCGATTTTAATCTGCACCAGTCCAACAAAAAAACTGGCCAAAAAACAACAATTTTTCGGTCCATTTCTTTCCGACCAGTGCGATAAAATCCTAATTACAGTCGCTAAATATCGTATTACTGATTGTTGCCCCCAAAATATTTGAGAACGTAACCTAATACATGTAAGCGACTAAATGCTCTAAACAATGATATTATTTTGTTTGTATGTTCGTCCGTGCGTTAAGGCGCCTAGACAACAGACGAGAAAAAAATATTTCTGGCTTTTGTGCGTAAACGTTTGCTGATTTGTGCAAGTGTGCTGTAGTTTAATGTTGGCAGGTGAGAGTCGTGCAGTGACGTAAATAGGGGAATAATGACGTTTAAGGTTTTACTTAGATTTAGTTCCTCAAAGATTTCGACTCACTGTAATTTAGGCTCACTCAGACTTGAGTTTTGCAGTTGTGAATTCTCAACTATTCAGTAAACTCAAATCTATGTGAGCCTAAATTATGTACATTAATCTTTGAGGAACTATGGGGAATATTGTAGCATATTGTCGGGTCGGTCGCCGGCGAGGGAGGAGAGTACCTACCTGTATAAATTATACAACTAAGCTTCATTTTTGAGTTCTAAACTCCCGTGTGGTTGCCGGGCTAGAATGGTGCCACTCCATGTCTTCCCGTGGATGTCGTACGAGGCGACTAAGGGAATAAAGGGCTTGTAGTACTATTAGGCGATAGGCTTGCAACTTGTCACTAATACACTAGTAAACTTCTTGGCCTGATTGTGCAAAATGTGGTAACAGAATTATAAGCAAGTCTTTTTAGAGTAGTTCGGTATTTCTGTAGCTCTGCCTACCCCACTTTGGGAATAAAGGCGTAATGTTATGTGTGTGAGTGCTAAACTCAGTATCAGAGTTTATAGTGATGAATAAATTTACTTATTTAGTTAAGATGTAAAAAAAATATTCATTCACCCTGGACACATTTTGTATGTAGCAAATGTCAAATTTTAACGAGACGTCACATTTTAACGAGACGCTTTGAATATAGGAACCCAGGGTCAGTCTTCTCTGAAATACATCAGCATCACAATTAAATGAACTTATTGTAATAAAACTAACAAGGCAAACACAAAATTATCGAAATAAATGTGTTACTAATTCCTATTATTTCACGGAGTTTAAAAAAAAAGATTAGTCGATCTATATCCATGGTTTACTAATTGTAGTTGTTAGAAAGAACGGTGTTTAGCGCGAGGTGGACTATAAAGCTCGTTTCGGCGCTTCCTCGAAGCGGCCGTTGTTTATGACGACTCTATCTTGCGCAGACGCAGGTGCCTTGTAAGGCGGAGTCCACAAGGATTCAAGATAGTACCAGAAGAAAACCCAAAAGGACCCATCCGTAAAAGTTAAGATACCTATCTAGGTCCGTTACCTTATGTTTCAAGTTTATTTATTAACTACGCTGTAGATGCTTAAGAGTATTGTGAAGCAATGCTCTAGTCGCGCACCCCTAAATCTAATCCGATTTCCACGATTTTTCAATACTTATGTTGTAGGTATTATGAAAAACTAGGTGTATATATATATATATAAGGTAATTTTTGGGGTTCTGTAGTCAAACTGGGAACCCTTATAGTTTCGCCATGTCCGTCCGTCCGTCCATCCGTCCGCAGCCTAGCGCAGAGACTCTTAGTACTGAAATTTGGCATGAATATGCATATGAGTCACGCCAACATAGCGGTACAAAAAAAAGGAAAAAAAAAATGGGAGGTACCCCTACACGTAACGTGGGGATGTATTTTTTTTCTCGTCTACCCTATAGTGTGGGGTGTCGTTGGAAAGGTCTTTCAAAAATATTAGGTTTGTGAAAACAGTTTTTCGATTAAGTAATCCGTTTATGAAATATTAAGCTTTAAAGCGCTAATTTTTCTTAGACTTAAGAATCTGAAACAAATGTTAAATGAAAGAGCATATAACGAATTTTGAAGGAAAACTATCACGACTAAGTAGACACCATTGTTTCTTGAGATACAGGCGATTAAAGTGTTTATACCTACTAAAATCATCTAAGACGGCACCAATTGACTTTAAATAGAAAATCAGTTATACTTGTTGGTTTTTATGTTTGTAGTACAAACTTTGGAACCCTACACTGAGCATGGTTCGACATGCTCTTGCCCGGTATTTTGAACTTCAATTTATTGTACGCAACTTCTTGTTCTAGATGATCGACCGCGCCCTATCCGCGCTTCCCGCCCTTTGATCGTGCGGCGGCGCCGGCGCAGACAAACAGCGCTGAGAGATCACTGAAACCGAGATACCTGGGCCTTTATCTTACACCGCTTCACGTGGCTTTCAGTCGCCATTGTCTTGGATTTTGTGAGCGATTTCTTTGCAAAGTAAGAATAGGACTTAATATGGCGATACACAAATTGATCAGTTGAAGAATGTTCAAAAAAACCAGGTTAAAAAGTTCTGTGGGGTTATTATGACATGGATGGCTATGCAGTTCATACTACCTACGGTGAGTGTAGCTATAGCAGTTATATATCTGTGTCTTTTTCTCTCAGCGTAAACTGAAAGGCATAGTCTTACAACCCCCAGGTTATTTCTGCTTTAATCATTAACATACTGCTGAATTTAATGCCGAAAAAAGTTATTACAACTCAATAATGTGTCATTGTCACGATGGTGAAATAGGAAGCCTATACGGAAAAGTTATTACTAGATTCTCAAAATACAAGAATCCCGATATAACTGAGACGGAAATCTATGTTAAAGTTCTATCCCATTTTGTAAGGAATTCTAGTGAACTATTTAAGTTAAACGTAAGCACCCAAGTTCTATTTCGGCCTATCAAACAAATGGTTATGTGAATGTTACGGCACATTAGAACTCATACTCCGCATGTTTGGTAAACATTGTTAATGAAAGGGCGGACGAGAAGAGTGGTGTACGATCGCGATGTTAGTGAATATTGGGTTGAGTTCGTTTGACATGGCTAGTAATCAAGAAATATAATGTTACCTATATACACCTAATGTTACCTATAAACAGGGCGGTTCACTTAGATCGGTCAGTGTGGGAAAGTCTGAAACTTAGTGTTAGTGTTTTAGTGGTGGTAGGACCCTGTGCAGGGTCCGTCCGGATTGCTACCACCATATTATCCATTAACCACCCGCCAAGCAACAGTGTTCGCATTGTTGTGTTCCGGTGTGGGGATAAGACAACCGGTGAAATTACTAGCATAGAGGCATTCCATCTTAGTCCTCAGGGTTGGCAACGCATTTGAGTTCTTAAGATCATAGTCTTGAGAATTCAAATGTCTATGGGTCTCAGATTCCAATTACCATCAGGTGGCATGAGCGCTCGTGTGCCTTCTCCTTAACATAAAAAAAAAAAAAACTATAAGACATACGAATATCTGTTCTTAGGAACCATGTTACTGATTTTAGTAACAAGAAAAACTACATTCATACATTTAAAGAAAACCTGTCTCAGCTCGGGAATCGAACCCGGACGTTTTAAGAAATAAAGCACACCATTTAGATATCGACTGTGTAGGTCTTAAGCAGTAAATGGCTCTATGAAACATGATATCTAAAATGAATAAAATGCGTTGTTTCTTATATACTTTTAATTAAACTTAGTAGGTGTTCGAAATGATAAACCTTTTTCAATACAACATTGAACTCGTTTAAGTGTGTATAATCACAAATTGTGTCTATGCTTTCACATTTATAATGCCATTCCTAAACGCAAAACTTAGAATGCATTTTACTTATTTTAGATATCATGTTCCATGGTAACATTTACTGCACACTACACAATCGATATCTAAATAGAAATAATGTAAGTTTTATTTTTCAAAACTGCCTGGTTCTATTTCCGAACTGAGTATCTGTTTTTTTATAAAGCAGTTTTTTATGGCACTAATATCGATGATATAGTCCCTGAGAACAGATCAAAATTCAAATTCAAAATTCAAATTTTATTTCCCAATATAAAGTCACAGTATAAATTGCACAGCATGTCAAATTATAAGTTATTGCATTGAGATCGTCAGAAATTAGTGTTTAATTAGTGTTTTTTAGTGGTGGTAGGACCCTGTGCAGGATCCGTCCGGATCGCTACCACCATCTTATCCATTAACCACCCGCCAAGCAACAGTGTTCGCATTGCTGTGTTCCGGTGTGGGGATAAGACAACCGGTGAAATTACTAGCATAGAGGCATTCCATCTTAGTCCTCAGGGTTGGCAACGCATTTGAGGTCTTAGGATTATAGTCTTGAGAATTCAAATGTCTATGGGTCTCAGATTCCACTTACCATCAGGTGGCCTGAGTGCTCGTGTGCTTTCTCCTTAACATAAAAAAAGAAAAAAAAAAAAAAAAAATTAAAAACATGAAATTTGAATAATTTAATTTATATACTTAATAATGTCATCTTGCGTAAGAATATCTCCATTAAGGATGCAATAAACAACAATAATAACGAGGATCTTCGTATGTATTGCAGTTTCAGACTTTCCCATATTGACCGATCTAAATGAACTACCGTACATGTGTTATGCTAGCTGGAGGCCCCGACACCGTCCGTGTAATAGTAGATTATACACCGAGGGGATAAAGCACAGTTTTATGTCACGGGCGCGATATTGAATCCTGAACGTAACGCAGGACTCCAGATTTAACTCCCGAGCGCAGCGAGGGTGTTACGAGTTAATTCCCGAGCGAAGCGAGGGAATTAAGAAGAGTCCTGAGCGCAGTGAGGGGTTCAAGCGCGCCCAAGACGAAAACAGCTTTATCCCCGAGGAGTGTACTCTACTTTTCTCACCTTTTGCGAGACAATAAAAAAGCGAGTCTACTAAAAACAGCGTTTTATTATAGTAAATTAAAATTAAAAGTGAAAATTGATATTTGAGACATTAGTCCAGTTGTGGAAAGACAATATTTATTTAAAACTTTGCAGTTATCACCAATGTATTTTATTGCAGCGTCTTACAATACTCGCGGCTTTTGTTTAATTTCAAATGTGTTCCATTCAGCTTGCCGTGGCCAGCTCGATTTTAGAAAATGTTCGATTTTCAAATTAGGTTCGACGCGGCGGTGGCGGCGGCGCCGCGCCCGGCCTTCGAGTATTAGTTGATCTTTTATTACGAAATTAGACTTTAAGGCCATTGTAATAAGAACTATGAAAAGTGAAAATATTACAACCCAGCGGGTTATAATGAGATTCAGTACAACATTACACCCCGGCTAAAGCCAAGGGCTTTAATGAGTTGGTTTGCGTAAGGTTTGCATGATATGTAATTTGGCATTGTCGAGCAGGTGGTGTGAAAAAGTTATTTATCGCTACTCCTGATAAAAAATGGTGGTAGGACCCTGTGCAGGGTCCGTCCGGATCGCTACCACCATCTTATCCATTAACCACCCGCCAAGCAGCATTCGCATTGTGAAATTAAGTACTAGCATGAGCGAGATCAAGCATTTGAGGTCTTATGATTGCAGTGTTAAGATTATAGTCTTGAGAATTCAAATGTCTATGGGTTTCACATTTCCCTTACGATCAGGTGGCCTGAGTGCTCGTGTGCCGTCTCCTTATCATAAAAATCCGGGCAAGAGCATGTCGGACCATACTCAGTGTAGGGTTCCGAAGCCGTTAAGTACTACAAACATAAAAAAACAACAAGTAATAACTAATTCTCTATTTAAAGTCATTTGGTTGCCGTCTTACAATTAGATGATTTTGGTATGTATAAACACTTTAATGGCATGTATCTCAACTACCAAATTTTTAAGATTGGCGTGACTAATATGTATATTCATGCCAAATTACAGCTTTCTAGTACTGAGAGTCTCTGAGCTAGGCTGCGGAGTGCGGACGGACGGACGGACGAACATGGCGAAACTATAGGGGTTCTTAGTTTGACTACGGAACCCTAAAAAGTACCCTAAATTTACAAACAAACATCAAACTTTCACGTATAGGAATAATAGGATAGGATTTATAGGAATTAGGTTAGGTCTTTCTTCGCGTTAGTTCCTTTTGCTGATTACCTCATTTTGAAAAGATGTCCATTATGATACTTAACACCCTACTTACGGAACTGTCAAAGTAAATAAGTATTAGGGGCCAATCTCAAATTGACCTAGTCCCAAACGTCAGCAGCAGAAATAGCTACGCAAGCCAAGAGCTCAAAATGATCTGCACTCGACTATTGTGGAGGGAAGACATCTTGTCTAGATCATTGTGAGCATGTTATTCTGCTTAGTTAATTTTGAAGCTGACTGTACTATGGTTACTAGACAACGAACGATAAACGTGCCTACTTAAATAAAGAAATGCACACTTAAAAACATAGGGACCATGCCGCGGGCGGCCCTGTTAGAATTAAAGGGGTATTCTTTTTGTAGGTAGTTGTTATTTAATTAGCTTAGGAAGTTTGGTTTATTTATTTTAATAGTTTTATTTAAATAGCATTTTTCACAATCGTGTTATAATAGAGAGTTTTTTAGTCGAGTAGGTACCGTGTTTAGGCCACGAAGCTTGCTGAGTGGCCTAATTAAGGTACGACATTAAAAAGTTTGATTTTGGCACTATAATGAACAATACTTTTTGTACGAGCTGACTAAAATTAACAATATAAATCATTAATACGAGTACCTATATAAGAAAACTAAATATCGTAAGTGGTGACCTGTCGTTTCGCCGAGTTTAATTACCTACGCAGATTTTTGTTTCGCAGACAACTATTGGCAGACCTTTCTTTTGGCCGAGTAACGTTTGGTATAATTTCGTTACGCCTATTATTTGTTTCGCCGAATAGTCGGTAGACAGTAAAGCGATACGCAGAGTTACGTTTAGTCAATTGTTTGTTTCGTAATTGTTTCATTTTACCGAACAACTGTTCGTCGAAACACGATAAGCAGAGTTGTGACATGGCATCATTATTGTTTAGTAGCTTTAAGGTTCAGTCGATTTTTGTTTCGGCATTTTTTCAGTTAAGTAACTGTACAACTGTTGCATTTTTATGGAAGACTAATCAGGGCAGATCCGACTCGGATAGGTTAGGTTAGGATTTCTGCCAATAGTGGTTCAGCTTACTGACTCATAAGCCAACTAAAGCTGCTAAAGGTTGAGTTACGAAACGTTAGTCTGCGAAACAATACATCTACGAATAAATCCATCGGCGTACCGTTACTCGGCGAAACGTTGTCTGCCAATCAATAATCTGCCAAATAATTGTCGGCGAATCATTAGGGAACCATCGTAAGTACTATATTGTCTAGTTCTACTATCCGACTTCTTTTACACAAGATAATTGAAATAGTTATTTCTTGAGGAGTTAAAGATGTTTCGTCACTGTCACTACTCATTTTCTTAGTTTATATTTTAACTTTTTAAGTTTAAGGTCTGATTTTTATTTCCACAGAAAAAACGTAAACTTCTTAGCTTTGTAAAGAAAAGTTATCGCACCACCGGCGTCCGTAATGTTGCAGTACTGTGCCAAGCTAAAAATACTAGCCAATCACAAAGCGTAGTTTTTTTTTATGCCCTGGATACAGCAGCAAGTTTAAGTAGATTTTTGACAGATGACGCGATGCTGCTACGTTCCAAAACGCCATACATTGGCAATTTTGTACCGCATCGAGTCTCCTTAAACAAGGGCACATATTATTTAAATACGAAGTTCTATTTTCAATTTTTTATCGGTTGTCAAGAGCGTATCGAAATAGTTATTTCGGTTGTTTCGGAAGTAACATAGACTATTCAACGATGAAAAGAGTGACGTTACAGTATTCTCTATGAAATCTTAATACACAGATTTTAATCGACGAGTACAAAAAATGTATTCCTCTTCAATTTATTAACAAACATATCCATAAGCTGCTTGAATACATACAAAATAGTAAGACACAAAAACAAATACTCGCGTTCATCTGTATTTTATAATAAATAAGTACCAAACACATTTAAATTGGACTTCATTCATTATTGCACAATTAAAATAAACATCTTCTTGAAGCCACGAGCGTTGGAAATGTTGCAATACATTTGAAAAGTCGGTGAATGAAACACATTATGGGACCATTAACTACCGTTTAAACTAATTTAGTTTGTAAAAATCTTTATCCCCAAACAATGTAAATACCGTCGCAAATGAAGACATTATTGTTTAACCTAGATAGTAACTGCTACTGTATTTAAAACCATACAATGTTAGGTATTTTATTGTTACAAACATGGAATGGCCACCCAATGTGGAGTGGTTTGCGAGACCCGTGGATAATTTGCATTCTCCAAAGCGTAGTCAACCCTCCGGGTGAAATAGAAGACGTAATTAGAAGTGTTTAGGCTTGATTAAGAATTAAAATGTGAGTGGGTAAAATATCGTAGGTATGAAGGTTAGATAGAATAATAAGAATGTTATTTTTTTAATTCCAAGATTTAGTGGACACATTTTGGTCACCCTATTACCTAATAAGAAAACTAAACGTACGGTAAACATGTTAACTAAATTATTGTATTTTAAGACTATACCTAAATTAAATCAGAAAAAAGTTTGTTTCGTGTAATTAATATTGTTATGAAATCAGGTGACAGATTGCAAGCCCATCGCCTAACAGTACTACAAGCCCTTATTCCCTTAGTCGCCTTTTACGACATTCACGGGAAGACATGGAGTGGCATAATTCTAACCCGGTAACCAATCATCTACTACCGGAAAAACAGTCATCAATACTTTTTTATAAAATCGCAACATTTCGAGGTAACTCTATACTTACCTATTAATTGTCTATGCTATCATTTAACGTCAATAATAAGAAGTCCTAAGTTAAACGGTTTTAAAATTCACTACAAAAGTATGTTGCACCACAATACACATACTCGTACTTATGTAACTAAACTAACAACTTGAAAATTCAATATGTACTTTTTAGGGTTCCGTAGTTAAACTAGGAACCCTTATAGTTTCGCCATGTCCGTCCATCCGTCCGCAGCCTAGCGCAGACTCTTAGTACTTACTAGAAACCTGTAATTTGACATGAATATGCATATTACACGCCAACAAAGTGGTACAATAAAATGTAAAAAAAAAATTTTTAGGGAGTCTGCCCTACACGTAACGTGGGGATGTATTTTTTTTCTCTAGTACCCTATAGTGTGGGGAGTCGTTGGATAGATCTTTCAAATATTACGGGTTTTTGTAAACATTGTTCCGATTAAGTAATACGTTTATAAAATATTAAGCTTTAAAGCGCTAATTTTTGTTAGACTGAAGTGTCCCCTCCCCCCTACAGCCAAAAGTACAAATACGAAAAATCTGAAGAAAATCTTAAATGAAAGAACATATAACAAATTTTAAAGGAAAACTATTACGAGTAAGTAGACATCTTTGGTTCTTGAGATACAGGCGATTAAAGTGTTTATACCTACTAAAATCATGTAAGACGGCACCGATGGACTTTAAATAGAAAATTAGTTATTACTTGTCGTTTTTTATGTTTGTAGTACTTAATGGGTTCGGAACCCTACACTGAGCATGATCCGACATGCTCTTGCCAGGTTTTTTTCAGTTTCTATTGGGGAATTAAGTTCTTTAGCCAACAATAGAAATCGTATTTTAAATAGTAGTCATTTATTGACCATTTTCCTGAACAAATCAACCGTAAAATATTCCATAATATCAACGATACAATAACTATTCAAGATGTCACTAATGTGTCACCAATGCCAATAAACCTTAAGCGTATTGCATTTCGACAAAACTTACGACCGTTTACTTCTGGGTCCTAAAACATTAAGGAATGTATGACCAACCCCGTATTATATTTTTTTGCCTAAAGTTTTACTAAAATTCATAATCATACAGTAATCCTATTGAAGCTCTGTGCCGTGGACAAACATCCTGCATCCATGAATCGCAAGTAAACATCCATTGAATAAACTAAATGTGTACAAACACACGACAAAAGGTCGAAAATAGGACGCCCTATAAATATACCCAATTGTCCCCATTCCGTCTGTCCGAATCCTTTATTTTTTTCAATGAGATTATCCCGCACAATACTGTTGAAAGGATTGAATCCAAATTCCAAAATCTCACATTTATTTTCGTCGCCACAAAAGCGGAGAAATGTCCTGTAATTGCTTCCACAAAAACCAGCACCGATTCCGTATAAAAACAAACTAGCAAAGCCATATTTAGAGCTATTTCCTGAAATCCAATTTCACGCCGCCATATTTAAACAGAGATTAACAGGTCGTTTTGGCGGGAAGCGTGTTCGAAAACCAAATGCGCATCGTAAAACGCAACGGGTTAAGCCACCCCGTAATCCCAACATATGTAACAAGCGTTGCGTTTTGACATAGATTTACAATTATTTACAAGAAATACTCCTACACCAGCGTGTGTCGCCTCACTATAATCCGCGGATTAGCGCGCGTCTTGTTTATGGTGCGCTGTCTCCCGCCTAATTGTCTGTGGTCGGGAAAAAGCGCGGGAACGTGAAAACAAGATGGACGATTGATTTATTCGGGGCTGCGACCGGTTGCTTTCCTCGATGTTCCTAGTTCTATCGCAAGCTGTTTTGTGTCGAATGAGACATGGGTGGGTTTAGCTGGATTATATCGGTGTCAAGTTTCGTTATGTTTTTGTTGGCAGCGTTTTGGATCTGGTTTAATTTTTGTCGTCGACATGAGTCGCGGACGAGAGACATATGGTGATGCTAAAGCACAGATTTTATGTGCAGTCTGAGTTGTAAATATAATAAATGTTTGGACGCACTCGCCGTTACAAGAAGGCTAATGGTTCAATATTTACAATGTGTCGCAGTTTTTATTGCTCGCGTTTCAGTTTTAATTAAAGTTTTCCTTGGTGATGACGAGGACTTGATCAAGATCTACTTCGTTTGACTGATTAGTTGACTACATAATATATTTAAAAGCCAGTGCAGTGCTAGTTGGACTTGAACACCTAAGTTTTATTTGTATGAAATATGAGAACCCAATGAAGTCCCGCTGTTGCTTGGTGTTATTATCTTTTAGAAGACAAAAACCGTAAGTAACTGCCTTTTTCGCTACCTTGATAAATAATTTCAAATTTCTAGTGATGAGATCGAGTGCGTATACTATAAATAATTATAATATGTCATAATCATAAAACATACATTTTTGTTCTTACACTTTGAGTGCGTTATATCGTTTTAACAACAAACAAAAAAAAAACATTTTTACGAAATGTAACTTCTGTTTTACCTATTTTCAACAAATCATTGTTTGAATATGAATTCGAATTTGAAGTAACCGCGAGTAAGTTACCGAAAAAAATATTTATCCTATCGTACGATATCTCATATAAAGCAAGTTTAGAATGTATTTTTTGAAACTTACAGTATCGCTGATTTTTGAGATATTCAAAAACTTATTTATTTTATAAACTACTGGAGATGAAATCTCAAAAAAGTGTTGCCTATGGACGAATCTATCAATTTTAGGAACAAAAAAGAGAATGGCTCTCTCACTTCCTTTTCAGAACAATAATTTAAAATATGTCAGAAATTCAAGTCTGTGAAGAAGTACGAGCTCGGAGTTAGGTACAGCTTCTGTTTACTGTATAGAGTGGTACAATGTCCCATATATAACGTAAAACCGCAAGCAACAGCAAGACTGATGGATAATTAAGGTAGAGGAAGTTGTGGTGGAACCCTCGGTGGAACCCTACTTTGTAAATTATGGTTAAAAAGATACCTACAGGCTTTTAAAAGGTAAGACAGACTGACGGACCAACAGTGGAACACTAAAAACTGAACGTAAAACATGCATACATCACGTCACGCCTTCATTCCCAGAGTGGGGTAGGCAGAGCTACAGAATACCAACAACTCTAAACTTGTTGGTAACTCTGTAACCGCATTTTGCACAATCAGGCTAAGATGTTTTCCAGTATATTAGTGACAGGTTGCAAGCCCATCGCTTAACACAACTACAAGCCTTTATTCCCTTAGTCGCCTCTTAAGATTTCCACGGGAAGACATGAAGTGGCGCTATTCTAACCTGGCAACCACACGGGTAAACCAACTTATAATTATAACAAGTTCCAGTAAAAGAAAAATGTCTTATAACTTATAACAACTTTAGAATCTTGTCGCAGAAAGTTGCAAAATAATATAATTTGTTTCTTATAAGTTAATGTTATTTCAGCATGACCTTGCTCCGCGGTGGCTCAACAAATAAAGGCTGTCAGTTAACCATACAAACATTACAAACTATTTCTTACTTCTGCAGAATAAACGCAACATTTGACGCCATCTATCGCTCCATCGAGTAAACCGAAGCCCTTAATCGATGTTCCTTTTACGCTCCGTTCTTAAATGCTTAGCCGGAACCGGAAGTTAATGGGATATACCCAATGATGTAAACCGACACCATAGGATATTATCCTTTAACTTCCTTTTGACTATTTTTGTACTTTAGAAATGTATTCACTGTATTTTAGATGAAATTAATTGTCTCTGGTAATAATACGTCATTGGTTTTTAAGTGTAATTACCATATTTTTTTCGAAATTTATATTCGATTATTTTACGAGGATCAGTTTAATCAGAATCAGTCACAGTATAATAAAGAGGTCTACTGCTGGTGTGATATTAAAAGTTACATTTTAATTTACTTCCACTGTTCGTATACTGTATGTTAGTTCAAACCAATTTCGAAGCAGTTCCCGTTAATGGAATGAGCTGAAACTTTAACCACATACACTCGGCGTCAAAAATATCGCCCCTCCTCGGAAAATAATTACAACCGACTTTAAACCCTATTTGATTAAGGACAACAATATGATTGTTAGGTATCATTTGAAAAGTAATAAAGTGTTTTTTTAGGAAAATTAAAAAAAAAAAGGATTTTTCCTTGGGGTCAAAAATTAAAGGAAATGACATTGCGAACAGTTGAAAAATGTTTATTCAAGTTTAAATTTACAACAATAAATGGACAACAAAATTTTACAAAAAGTACCTAAAATTAACTTAAAACCTAGTGTTACCCCCCCTTGCCCTTATCACTGCCTCTAAACGGTCTTTCATTGATCGCACCACCTTTACGATGTCCTCTTGTGGAATGTTGCCCCATTTTTCGATGACTGCGTCCTGAAGATCTTGCAGGGTGGTAGGGGCGGCATCTCGTGACCGAACCCGTCGCTTCAGCTCGTCCCAAAGGTGTTCAATCGGGTTTAAGTCAGGACTCCTGGCTGGCCACGGCAAAACGGGAATCCCGACCTCCTCCAGATAATCCCGAACAATTAATGCAGTGTGGGAGCGAGCGTTGTCGTGCATTAATGTGAACCCAGAGCCGACGTAACCCGCATATGGCATCACATGCTCTTCCAGGATCTCGGCAATGTATCGGCGAGCATTCAGGGACCCTTGGCCGCGAGTGCCTCCAGTCCTGGAGACGCAGACAAGGTCGGTTTTGCCGTCTATAGACATGCCCCCCCAGAACATGCAAGAGCCACCTCCGTAGCCCACTGTCTCTTCAATACAGGCTTGAGCAAATCGTTCGCCCGACCTTCTGTAGACTCTGGCCCGCCTGTCGTTGCAATAAAGACAGACTCTCGTCTCATCGGTAAAGAGAACCTGCCTCCATTGCTCAAACGTCCAATCGACGTGGTCGCGGGCAAATTGCAAGCGATCTCTGCGATGCTGTGCGGTCAACATTGGGCCTGTAGCAGCCCTGTGAGCCACGATATCCTTCTTCCGCAGTCTTCTTCTAACCGTAGAGATGCTAACTGATCTTGTCCGAGCTTCTCTGAGGCGTTGTTGCACCTCAACAGCACTAGCGAAGCGATTGCGTAGAGATGATGTCACGATTTAGCGATCATCTCTTTCGGATGTGCAGCGTCGCCGACCAGCCCCACGTCTTCTGATGTAGCCCCCAGTCTCCTGGAACCGCTGAAATACTCGGCGGACAGCATGACGGCTTAAATTGAGTTGCCGAGCGACATCACACTGCCGAACTCCTGCTTGCAGTAGTGCAACCACTTGAGCTGATTCAGCAGCGGTGGTCTCCATGTTCGAGGGTTGTTTTCTTGCTTGAGTTCCTTAGATGTGTTCTCTTCGACGTCTGGATAGTGAATGATTGACATTTGACCTTGTACAGGCATTTTATACCCCTGGAAAAGGGCACAACTCGCGACCCTTCAAACGAGTATTTGTGCACTTTTTTTTCGAAACGCTCTGATTCACAAGCCATTACGTTTTGTTTAAATTAAACATTATTAATTTAAAACACATTAAACGTGCTTTTAATTGATACTAATATTAATTATGTAACATAATTTCGCTAAGGTCTAGATTAGCTTGAATCTGATTTTCGCGGAGGGGCGATATTTTTGACGCCGAGTGTATGTAAACCCGGCGACAATGCAATGTGTCAGGAGGTGGCGACAGGATCTCCGCTATACTTAACGTAGACCCACCGTGCTGACACATTACGTTTAGTCTTGATACGCAGATACTGACTGTACAAAAGAAAGTACAGTCGGCAATAAAAACTTATTTTCTTAACCAACTCACATTTGGCCACGAAGTATTAACTTGCAAACTTAAGTTGTCCTGCGCGCTGGTAGTCATGTAAGCCAAAATGAGGTAGATTCTAGGTACCTACCGTTTTTGCCAGCCAGTTTCCAGTTACCAAGGGAAAAGTAAGTCAGGTAATCATTTGAAAACGCAATGAAAAGTGACTTATTAAAAAAATTACCTGACTGGACATAGGCCTCCAAGGATTGAGGGCGAGGTCCAAAAAGTTGGGCCATAGTTAAGCGTAGTTTACCATACAAACAACGAAAGCGAAAAAAGTTCCGTTGTGCGATAAAAAGTATCCTTACAGTGGTATCCCACAACGGAAAAGTTTCATAGATCTATAATGTAATTGCTTGAGTTAGCATGTCCAACCTTTTGGTCCTTACCCTTGACACAACGATCCCGTGCCGTCCGCATAAGACGGATTCTCCCGACCTTCCCTATTTACACCTCGTTTTTTGAAGACCTTTACCTTTTATTTTGGTTTAAAAACTTTTTAAACCCACAAGGCGTTTTGTCAATTTTTTTTTATTTTTTTATTTTAAGGAGAAGGCACACGAGCACTCAGGCCACCTGATGGTAAGTGGAATCTGAGACCCATAGACATTTGAATTCTCAAGGCTATAATCCCAAGACCTCAAATGCGTTGCCAACCCTGAGGACTAAGATGGAATGCCTCTATGCTAGTAATTTCACCGGTTGTCCTATCCCTACACCGGAACACAACAATGCGAACACTGTTGCTTGGTGGGTGGTTAATGGATAAGATGTTGGTATCGATCCGGACGGACCCTGCACAGGGTCCTACCACCACCAATAAAATTAAACAACAAAATCCACCTGAAATTCCATCTTTGTCTCTCTCCGCAATCTGAAAATGCAAATTACCAACAGGTGGCCTGTGGGGTAGACGGCGTTCTCCAAACGTCCATGTCATTAATAAAAAAGCCGGTCAAGTGCGATTAGGGTACGAGCCCCGAGGGTTCCGTACAAAATTATAAGAATGTAAAATGGTACTGAGGGACGAACTCGACTATGCCGTTGAAACTGTTGTCACCATACATCGACATAGGTCGCAATTAGTTTACCAACTGCATAAAAGTTTTCACAATTTTTCCTTAATCAGTGCTAATAGTGCTTAAGACTTTGCTTCGTACCAAATTTCAAGACTGATGTACCATTCGCCCGACGTGTACAATGGCTGGTATACATGTGCCTGTAGGTTACGTGCATCTGCCTATTTGCGCGTGTTTTACTTTTGTGTGTGAGCTAATACTTAACCTGGACTTGACAATACTGGAAGATCGGGACGGCTTCAGAAAGTGGCAGTGGAACGCTGATCGCCTTTCATGACCTAGGCCTAGAAAAAAGAAGCCCTAACTTGAACCTTTAACAGTAGAGTGCAAAAATTTATCATTTTTTCAATGCTCGCAAATATGCTCAAAAATGGTACGAAAAGTTGTGAATGTTCTACAACTTCCATATAAGCCGAGCAGGCTTTCGTCTTATTTGTACGCGCAATGGATTCAAGATTCAAACTGTACTTACACATACAAAAACCCGAGATTCTATTTCCCGAATCGGAGACGACACGAAAACCTAAAAGGACTCACCACACACTAACCTAACACCCTAAATCAAATAGAAAGAGACAAAACTTTGCCAAAATGATAAAAAACGTGACCTTGCCTTACCAGTCTGCATCCAGGTCAATAGCCTTGAACTTGACTTAAAAATCAAGAAATTCCAAATATTTGTACCGTAACCAAATTTTCCTCTATAATTTTAGTCAAAGTAACATTAGTAAATTTTCGAATTGTGTGCAATAAAAAATAAGCTGCCTTGTGACATATTTCATTGTTTTTTTTTGGTTAAACGTTGTTATCATAAGTAGTGTCATTAATTGTTACAAATAAACTTAAAATTGTGTTATAGCCTCAAATCAGTTGTATTTCATCAACTTTCGTGATATTGATATTACTAAGTCCAGTAAAATCGAATACAAATTACTTACATTTGTAAGTAGTTAGACCTTTTTGCAATAACATTTATTTGGGGAGATTTCTTCAATCAATTAAATGCTTATACCTCTAATACCATTACGGAAGCAAAAATATTAGGCCAAAATCATCCATTTCAAACCCAATAGGAATCAAATTAAAACAACAACAATTTGCATTCTGATTGGGAACGTTTATTGCGCCAAACTAAAAATAAATTAAGCTTAATTAAATATATCTTACTTTAATAATAAATAGCGAAATCCATACTGTACACGGTCTATCACAGTTATTAACAAGTCCCTTCTAACTTCAAGATATCTTCAATATCTTCATCAACTATGATTCACTAGTTCCGGATCTGGATTTTCTGGAGAACTGCTAGGCATCAGCCCATGTATTCTTCGGTATAACTGATGATACGGGCTTGGTGGAGGAGGTGGAAGCCTCAGCAGAGGCCCTGGCAGAGCGTATCGTCCATAAACAGATAGTAAAGGAGGATATAGTCCAACTAAAGAAGCGTAGGGATTCCCAAACATAGGATGTAGCATCGCTCCTCGCTTGAAAGCTGCTAACCTTGACCTCGATGCTGCTGTAGAGCGTCTCCTTAACTTTCCAGTCGTTCCTCCGATGAAGACATCATCAGAAGAAGGATCTAACATCCAATAATTACCTTTCCCCGGGTCGTCATAATGCCGCGGCACTTTCACAAAACATTTATTCAAACTTAAGTTGTGTCGTATAGAGTTCTGCCATCCTTGTTTATTCTCCTTGTAATAGGGAAAATTCTTCATTATATATTCGTAAATTCCATTCAAGGTTAGTCGTTTTTCAGGGCTGCTTCGAATCGCCATCATTATTAAAGCGTTGTAGCTGTACGCTGGTTTTTCGTTTTTCTTCGAAATCGTTGGTGGTGGTGTCTCTGTTCCGGTGACGTCTAATTCAGTGTCTGAGGGTGAGGGGGACCGGGAGGAGGCTTCTGGTAGCAGGTCCCGGATCGCGAAGCTGTGTGGAGGCGTCATGGTGCGGCATGGCGCGCCGCTAGAACCAGACTAAGCTTGAGATCGCTCCGGCTCTCAAGCCCCGCCTTTTGGAACGCCCAGCGTGGGACCCCTCCCTCTTCCAAACGGAGAATGCTCGGCAATTTACCAAGTTGTATCTACCGATGCCTCGGACTTTGGGGTAGGAGAGGATTGTGTCGGCTTTAGCTTGATTTAAATAGGTGCTAAGTTTGTTTGACTTTAATGGGTACAGCGTTCCGTGCCACGCTGTAGTTTGTTCATACAAAGTTGTAACGGTGTTTGATCCTTGGTATTGAATGTGTGGAAGGGTTGTTTCTATCAGTCATGGTGTGTAAACACCTTTTTTATAATTTTTCACGCGTTCTTATTTAACTGGTTTGCCTTAATGAATGGTGTTTGGTTAAACGCAATTATTAATTGTGTTTTTAAATATGGCAGATGCGTGAACAATTTGATTGTGTGAAATTGACAAATTGGTTGTGATGACTTTTTAATTAATACATTTAGGCTTTTGACTTATGGATAATCCCATTTGTAATTTTTGTTGAATAGATGTTCTTATTAGACCACATTGCTTTTTGCAGGTAAGGTGGTAAAGTCGTTATTTAATGTTATAATTCTTTAATGGGTTCTTTAATGGGTGGGTGGGTGGTGGAAGAGGCTCATGAGACGTTTAATACATATTTTTGTTGATACTTATCAATTCAAGTACCTAGGTATAGGATCGTTGTCGAAAAAATACCATAGCAAAAAAATACCTTCCCAGGACCGGTACCTAAAACAAGTTAGACCCGATAGTAGATACTCGTAAAATTAGATTTAGTTACTTTTATATTCTTTTAGATTTTATTTAGAATCAGGTGGGAGATCTTTAGGGTAGACTAACTATGACTACCAGTAGATGTGTTTCAGCTGACATGGAGACGAAGATGATATTTTTTTAATGTTTAAAATTGTTATGAATTGGTTTTTGTGAAGCTAGTAGTAGCTATGATTTTTTATGGAAAACTGTTGGCAAGTGATCATAATACCATGCCATAGACACCCGCCACATCAGAAGCATTGCAAGTACGAAAAAAAATGTGGTTGAGCTAGAAAGTATAGTTTTTTTCCTCTATTTGTGCTATAAGACCTCCCTTCTTGCCAAATTTCAGGATTCTAGGTCTATGGGAAATCACTCTATTAATTTTGATTCTCTTGAGAGTGTCGAAATATGCGTTTTTGCGGCAAAAACGGCCTTATATTTTTTTACGTTTTAGAAGTTTCATTTTCTCACAGCTTCGAGTGACTGTATACCTAAGTATTTGGTTTTAATTTCAACTCAATACCTCCACGTGTCTTAGAACCAAATGATCTTGGCAGAAAGAAGGATGGACGGATGCACGGAAGGACGGACAATAAAGTGATCCGAGAAGCGATAAGAGTTCCGTTTTATCCTAAAAATGTCTAAAGTTTGCTCTTGATCCTAGTCGAGATCGAAGAGTCAGGCAGGACATAGTCAACGACCGAAGCTTACCCATAAGGTACCCGGCACCCGGAAACACAGACGTTACTTTCAGTATTATCTTCGTTGTTCTCAGAAACGTTGACCGTTATTTCTGTCTGAAGAAAACAAAGAATAAATACCGCATAAGCAAACAGTAAAGTCAACACAGGCTGTCCTATCTGCCATCAGATCCCGTCCAGAAGTTCGTTCGTTATTTTAGCAACGCAGGCGCCGCCCCCGGCGCCACGCCTTCTTCTATCTGACTATATATACAGTCAGTCCTGCAACGAACTATGCTTATAAATATATATGTTGCTAAGGACTTGGGTGGGACGAAACGAGCTGCATGGGAATAGACTTGATGACTGCACAAAAAAGAGTTGGTGGTGCCAAGTGGAAGCACAATTATTGAAACTGGCAACTTCCTCATTAAACGGCAATATGCTTCTATAGTGCGACATAAAAGAGTAGAAATTAAATAAAATGGAACTTAGAAAAATCTTACCAAATTGTTGCCATGTTTAAGCATTTTACGTCAAAAATGTGACAGTTACGTAGAAAGTAGCGCCCTCATTTAATTTCTACTATTTGTTGTCGCATTATAATAAAGGCCATATTTTTTTATTTATGAACTAGAGATTTGATATATTTACTAATATGTATTTCATACACTAAACACACACACAAAACACACACACTAATACACTGGTACACTGATACACTGTTTCTAATACACTGGTAAACATCTTAGCCTGACTATGCAAAATGTGGTTACAGAATTATCAACAAGTTTAGAGTTGTTGGTATTCCGTTGCTCTGCCTACCCCACTCTGGGAATAAAGGCGTGACGTTATGTATGTATGTATGTATTTCATAGTAGAACGGAGCGCAGGGTCTGATGAAATTACTAGCATAAAGGCATTCCATCTTTTCCCTCAGGGTTGGCAACGCATTTGCAGATTTATGATTAAAATCTTGAGATTGTAAATGTCTTTAGGTCACATGTGTGATCCTTTTGCTTCTCAACGCCATAAAAAAAAACTACTTCACTATTACAGTAAATTTTAATTTCTCAAATTCATTCCTTTAGATCCATTTTACAGTGTAGATTTTAAATATCGTACAAAGTCGAAATATAAACGTATTAAATATATTATAGTAACAACAGCAAATTCTTCATTGATTCAATTAACATTTTAGTTGATGTGTCTATCGCCACATTAGGCTCGTATGGAATCTATAGATTCCATACGAGCCACAACAATCACAATCTTGTTAGAAGCGACCAAGTTTTTTTTCAGTAAGTTACAAGAACGGAACTAAAACTGTTAAACCTTGACCAACCCAAAATAGAACTTCAAACACTAAAGCTAGCTAACGACACGCTGTATACGAACACAGGGTGATGTCAGAACGAGACTGAGGGGTGAAGGGTGAGGGGGGGGGCCGACCGCGGCGCGTGTTTACTGACGATTGGGCCAATTGATGCTGAAAGCTGAGGGGTCCGTAGGTTTGGGAGGTTTCAGGACAGTCCTGGAAAGTTAGAGTTCGGAGGGCGTATTATGTAGTCAAAGCCAACCAAGTTACCTACCTTTAGTTTTTAGTTTTGTCAAAAAAAGGTACATGCGTTATTTTATATACCTACCTAATTACATGCTCGCCCAACTGTTATCCAGTTTGTGGGCGAGTAAAGCGCTCAAACTCATACTGCACCATGCACCTGGGCATAGTAACTAGATACGACAATTCCTATCAACGAACTAATGAAATACTATATATTATAGATCTTTACATATCTCACAAAATTTGTGTGTTCCCGAAAAAATCGAAAACAAAGGTCAAAAAGAAAGCTATTTGAGCGCATGTCAATTTTGCATAAAATACCTATGCGTCATTGCAATTTATAACAATTGCAATGGCGCATATGGTAGCAAAAAATTGTAGGTAACTTGACTTGAACTAACAATAAAAAAGAGTTCAATTATAGTGCTTTAATCACTGAGCCAAACAAAACATTTTTTGATATCATTATGATATAGTTTCCAACGGTCTATCAGTAAACCAATTGCAACACAGGCTTAAAACATGAAAAGTACCTACTTTTAAAAATCCCTTTGTAGTTATGTGGAACCTCATCCTTTATAATAACATCATTACTTTCTGTTTCTATAAATAAAGTTTTTTTTTATTATTATAGTAAATAGATTTTTACATAATACCTTAGTCTAAATGTCGCCAAACTGTGTGTCAGTTTGTTGGCGACCGATGCGCTCAAAAATCGAATACTACTTGTTAGGTACATACCTAGACACTAGACACTAGTACTTACTCATTAACTTAATTTACATTTCGGGTGCCAGAATGATGACACTAACACTAAAACATTAACTATTCACTCATTTGAATTTCTTTAATTTTAGGGCAATCTCTAAAGCGCCAAGATCCCTCGTCACCCTACCCACCAGCGGCGTGTTGCGCCGCGCCGCGCAAATATTTGACAACCGCCAGTAGTATGCTGACACAGTCCCATTATACCTCTCCTTTACATATACGACCATATTTGTACCGATGGAGGGTTGAGTATGCTATGGCTTTAGAGATGTATATGTGCCCTTTTAAGTTATGAGGGTAGTATAGCTTAGTAATGACATGTCGTGCATGTCTCGTGACGTTAAGTATAGTCCATTTAGGTGGCTAGCATAGGCATTCTATCAGAATCATTTCACTTGGAACAAGTCTGGGAACACGAAGGAAGCATAAATATATATATGTATGTATGTAAACTCTTTACTTCACAAAGAAAAAAGAACAATTACAAGAAATTTCGTACATAAACTTAATCCCTTACTTATGGGGAATACGAAGTATCGAATAGATCGACACGCGACTCTTAGACGACGCTATAATCAATCTATACTATTCTTATAAATACGAAAGTGTGTCTGACAGACTTAAACTGTTGAACCGATTTAGATGAAATTCCGTATGGAGCTAGTTTGAGTCTCGTGGAAGGACATAGCACAGCTTTTATACCGGAAAATTTTACAGTTCCCGTGGGAGCAGCGATAAACGATTACGAGTAGCTGGCATAAGCTATTATATATTTAGTTTCATTTTCGCACCCGGTTTCTCACAAGGTTAATTGCGGTGGCGACGTGTAAGACACACGTTTAGTGTTCCAATCTGCACAAGTTTAATCATTTTATCCCTCAATTTTAAGGTTACACGTGGTTAACTTTTTAACTTTCAAAATAATGAGACGTCTTTTATGTAATTTTGTATTATTTATTTGATAATTTTATCTAATCAAGGCATTCCATCTTGGTCCATTGGTTTCATGCCATAGAAATATAAAGTGTGCAGTGGTTGACTAGGTACTAGGACCGTAGCATCAAGCACTATATTATCATCATGTCAGCCTAAACACATCTACCGCTGGACTAGGATATGCCCTCCCCAAAGATCTCGGTTCTGTGCTACTTGCACCTAGGTTTCCTATGACCATCATCACATCTTCAGTCCTCTCTAGGAAGTTCTCTGCCCGAAAGCCACTAGCAGCTCTATCAATGTAAGTACAATAGGCAAAATTAGAACCCTAACCCACCATAGAACAGTGTCACAGTGACGTTATGACTTATGATGGACAATTCTTAGGATTTTATTTATAAAGTCACTGTGAGACAGCTCTATAGTGGGTAAGATCATTTTGCCGATTGTACTGTTGCGTATCACACACAGATCAAATTATGAAATCAATTTCGCCATCGATATGTTTGTTAATAGAATGAGTAGGTATCTAGATGAGTCACCAAGTCAAGTCGTACCTCAATCAAGTTAATGTCTAAATAACACCCTAAACATCTTCAGACAGTATCAAATTACATCCCCTCCGATTGCCATCATCCCCTAAATCCACAAACTTGCTAACGATCTCCAAAAACGCGCCGTTCCGTCTGGAATCACGTTCACACCGCAAACTAAAGCAAAAAACGGAACAACATCCCTCGTTACTGTTTCAAAATACTAAGTAAATAAATAAATACAACTGTGGAGCGTGCTTTTGACAGATTTGAGCAATTACCGCAGTAGCCACAGAACTACAGAAGGACGGAGCCACGACTGAATACCTTGGCAAAAAAGTATGATGTGGTCAGAGGTAGAAATATAATATACTCAAAAGTGACAGTTTTTAAGTAACAACTCCGCACAGTGCCTTTATTTTTAAAGCTACAATGCAGCAGTGAACTCACAAAATTTTACTTACTTTTTTTTATGTTAAGGAGAAGGCACACGAGCACTCAGGCCACCTGATGGTAAGTGGAATCTGAGACCCAAGTTCAAGTTCTTGAAAGTTGAACGTTCAGGGTAGAGGGACAAAAAAAGTTCGGTTAGACTCTCTCTATTAGAATTTGTCTTGTTATGTAGATCCTTTTTCACTGTTAAGTTCGTAAGAGGATCATATTGTAGCAAATTAATTTACGTTATCGTTTAGTCAATATCGAATAAGGGCCCGTATTATGGTTGCTTTTATTGTGGTGGATAAAGCGTCCGTCCCTCTCGCACTTACGTATAGTCCATACGCTTAGATAGTGTCGCTACACCCGCACGCAATTGTGGTTATTGTAATAAAATACGAATTTAATTCGATGCATACTGCCGAATTCACTTGCGGGAACACTGCTCGTATTTGTTTACGCGGCGGCATCCTTTGACTAAAGGGGGCACGTGCCAAGGCGGCGCAATAAAAAGGCAACGACACTATCTAAGCGAATAGACTATACTGGTCAGAAAGTGACAGATATTTTTTATCCACATCGATAAACACGACCATAATCCTTAGCCAATAAGCAGTATGTCAAATTCAACTACCAAAGCAGTTTCAATTCTTTTCTGTTAGTAATAAGGTTGATATTGCTACCAGGGGTTTTATCTGAGATTTTGTATTTTGGCATAAGAGGGCCGCAACAAGAACAAGAAGAATGTAGTCACGAAATTTGTCAGCGCTGGCCTTCCGTTGGAACCATCAGGTGAAAGGATAGAGGGTTACATACACATGAATATTTAGAGAAATTATAGGGACATACATAACGTCACGCCTTCATTCCCAGAGAGGGGTAGGCAGAGCTACAGAAATACCAACAACTCTAAAAAGACTTGTTGATATAGTATGAATCTTCCCAGGTGAATATTTCGCTTCGAGCCCTAATCCTTCAAACAAAGGCCATTGTCTCTATTATCGCAAAGCCGCTAGCTACCGAGTTAGCACGTGCCACTACAACATTCATATTGAAAAACAAACGGTATCGTCATAGTATTAAGGTTCAAATTTAATGTTACTGATATTCTAGATATTACGTTTTAGTAGTGTAGGACGATAGACCGCCCCGATCTAGCGGCTAATAAGAGACAACGGAATTTGTTTGAAAGATTAGGGCTCGAAGCGAAAAATTCACCTGAGAAGATTCATACTATAATTCTGCACAAATAGGCTAAGTTTTTTACCAGTGTATTAGTGACAGGTTGCAAGCCGATCGCCTAACAGTGCTACAAGCCTTTATTCCCTTAGTCGCCTCTTATACGAAATCCACGTTAAGACATGGAGTGGCACTTTTCTAACCCGGCAACCACACATTATAGGCAAGAAAAATAAAATGAAATAAATGAAATCAAACATTAGCGAGATAGGCTGGAAGAAATGGTAGCAGCGGCCTTGCGCCTTCACTCTATTGAGTAAAACATCATTACGTTTGACGTATCATGGTATTGTTATCAACTCCGCCATTACTGGGCCTCTATTCGTTATAGCGATATCGCGCTTGACGTGTTTTAGAATCGTTTATGTCACAGTCGCCATTATGTAAATGACATAAGAGTTTACAAACACGTCAAACGCGATATCGTTATTACGCAGTAGAATAGGGGCCCTGTCAAGTAAATGAGAACTATCATAATAAATAAGGCAATATGGTTATATCAGGTAGAATAGAGACCTACTGTGCCTTTCTACTGTGTTGTTGTAACTCGTTAAACAAGTAGCTTGCTCCTATTTTTGTGAAAACTGTACGAACAAAACTTTCCTCTACGGCTTTGAATTTAACTTTACGTTTTAGAACAGGGCTGGGATTCTACACGGTAATAACGACATCGTCTTTGACGTGTTTCCGTATTGTCAGCATTTTGATAACTTATGTCATACCCTGGGCCTCTATTCTTCTGCGTTCTACCGATATGGCGTTTGACGTGTTTAAGAATCGTTTATGAAAAGTAATGAGTTATGAAAACGTTGACAATACGGAAACACGTCAAAGACGATATCGTTATTACCTTGTAGAATCCCAGCCCTGAGTACTTTACTTCTGTATTTATGTAGCAGCTTGTATATATTCCAAATCTAGTTTATATCTTCATTTTGTATTTTAAAAATATCCTTGTTTGCAACGCTTACTTTATTTTAATGTTCATGACACTGCGTCTCTTCTATCCAATGTTGTCTTGTTTAGACATTTTGCGGGCCACATCGTTTAAAAATAATTAGAAGCAAACCATATTATGGGAACCCTGATGAAATCACAAAAGATCCCTAAAAGGGTAACCATAGAACATGTATTTTCAGCCACAGATATCTAAATAAAGTGATACATGATTGTTTATGAGAAGCCATAGACAACGGGTCAACAAGACACAAATAAGAAGAAGCCAAAGCAATGAAAGAGTAAACATCATATAGCCAGAGACTAATGGAATGTTTTCGTAAACTAATTACTACAGGGGTTCTGTTCTGCTCTGTTAATTCATTTTGCTTTTGACATGTTATCGGATTGTTTTTAACTCAGTCGCCATTACTGTCAAATAAATAAGAGCTATCAAAACGTTGGCAATACGGAAACACGTCAAAGGCAATCGTTCCAATGCCCTGCTTCCCTATTATAAAAACATAGTTAGCATTAAAACACCTCAGACTGCAACCTTAAGACTGCAAATGCGTTTTAGACAGGTACCTATTACTTTATCAAAACATCTTTCAACTAACGTATTGTTACGCAGAATTTTCATTTCATCGAAAGGCGGTTCTCGCCGCAAGAGTTTTTTTTTATAGGACAGTCAGAAGTCTAAGGTTATAGGTTATAGCAGGCTCTTCTCCACAACTCGTCGTGGACGACGTCTTATTTTACGCGCTTTTTTGCGTGCTGGGTTGATGGCACTACTCTTGCCAACCCAGTTCCACCAGGAAGCCCAGCAGACCCTAGCAGACCCTTGATGTTGCCGACGACTTCTGGTAGCGACCTCGGCGTTCCGAGGTGACGTACCCGCTATTTTGTCACCCCGGTGCATTCCATGATGTCGTGGACTGCGGTTTCTTCCGCCGTCATGACGACATGTTGTTCTAGTTGGTAGTGACCCTGCGTATGAAGCTAGTGATCCCGGGTTCAAATCCCGGTATCGGCAGATATTTGTGTGATGAGCACGAGTAATTATTATTTTCTATATTTTAAGTATATATTTCTCTGTATAAGTAAGTTTATCCTTGTCTAGTACCCATCATAGTACAAGCCTAGAGCTTAGTTTGGGACTAAATAGGTCAATTTGTGTGACATTGTCCCGTGATACTTTTTTTTTTTTATACATGCTCTGCTCGGGGGACTTCCTGTAACACCTAGTGTGAACAAGTGTTATGTCACAAATCTAATATGATATCCTGAAAACATCATGATATCAGGAGAAAACAGCGTTCGATGAAATTTAATTCAATCAAATGATACTAGTACAATCGATGGTGGGATACCTTGTCGAGACTAAGGCGCAAGATGCCTCTATGCTATTCCATTGGGATTTGAACACAGCTCCTGTTCATCCTTCAAGAAAGAAACATATTTTTCTGACCGGTGAGCGTTGAACATGAGCTCTCCAAGCGTGAACGCTCCCTCTCAACCCTCCATGCCCTCAATCATCCGTGATTCGGACAAATATTTGGGTCTTTATTAAAACGCATCGTGTCAGACGCCCGCGGCGAGGGGCGACGGTATAATACTCGTGCGCAGCATGCGAATACGATAATTATTGTACACCAGCAATAAACATTATGTATAATGAGGCAAAAACTTCATTGATGATGTACCAACTTGATATTGTATTATAGTTTTTATTTATAATGTTAGACGAAGTCAATCTTTTGTCGAATTTCGGTTACTGGGAATCGTCAGAAGTGACGTATGCGCATGTTCGTCAAATTAGGAACCCTTATAGTTCGCCATGTCTGTCAGTCCGTCCGTCCGTCCGTCCGCAGCCTAGCGCAGAGACTCTTACTACAAGAAAGCTGTAATTTGGCATGAATATGCATATATTATTCACGCCAACAAAGTGTACAATAAAATGTAAAAAAAAGGTTTTAAGGTTACCTCTCCTATACGTAACGTGGGGATGTTTTTTTTTTCTCGTCTACCCCATAGTTGTCGTCATGGGTGTCGTTGGTTAGGTCTTTAAAATATATTGTGGTTTATAAAAACTATTTTTCGATCAGCGGATCCGTTTATGAACCCCCCCCCCCCCCCACAGCCAAAACTACAAATACAAAAAAAACTGAAAAAAAACCTAATTGAAAACGCATATAATGAATTTAAAAGGAAAACTATCACCACTAAGTAGATATCATTGGTTCTTGAGATACAGGCGATTAAAGTGTTAATACCTACTAAACTCATCTAAGATAGCACCAAATGACTTTAAATAGAAAATTAGTTATTAGGTACTTGTAGATTTTTACGTTTGTAGTACTTAACGGCTTTGGAACCCTACACGGTGCATGGTCCGACATGCTCTTGCCCGGTGTTTAAAATAAGTGGTAACGTAACCGGTTAGGTTTTATAAAATTAATAAAAACACATATTAATTTAATTAATTTTCCTAACAGTATAACTAACAAAACTGACAGACGAGACATTTAAAAAAAATGTACATAGTTAAGGGCTTTTATTAAAAGCAAAACTTAATTGATTCCTTTGTGTAACGGAAGTTACCCATGTGACTAAGTTTCGTTACACAAAGGAAGCGATCGTGATTTTTGTTATTATTAACCATGTTTTTTTTTAAAACGTCCTATATATCAATTTTGTTCTGGATTATTTTTGCAGTGTAATACCCAATGACCGCACCTAGCAAGTTAATAAGTCATCCAATTTCAAGCTTGTTTCCATAAAAGTACACTTGTCTTTTTGAACTTTCCATTATGGTAGTCTGAACTAGGTACACTTGTTTCTGGATGCTAGCACAAAGTACTACTATTTTATCATAGATCGATTTGACTCGTTTATCGAAATTAACTTTAAGTATCGTAAAATAGAACCTTGAGCAGATTCCTTGAGTGCCAGATCGTTCTCTACCAACGTCTTAAACAAACACGAAAGAGAATTCAGCAAATCTCAAGGAGCAGTCTCATCTTAAGGAGCTTCCCGGCTAATGTTGTTGAAACATTGATTAATATTGTCGCCATGTTGGATTGCCACTCGGCCGCTCAAGCACCTCCCCCCACCGGATCTTCCGGTTTCAAACTCCTTTCACCCCGCCATTGTTCCCGCCAAGTGCCTCGAGGGCGCTTCCGAAAATTAAAAAAAAAAAACTAAACAATGAAAAATATTTTCAGCCATAGACAATAGGAAACTTGTGAACGCTCAATTGAGCAACTGTGTTAATGTTGTGTTGGTTATTTTATTGTTAACAAATGTGGGGAGTTGTACGAGTTGTGCTGTGCGACTCTATTGTTGAAGACGTAGGAGCCGTTGTGTAATCAACAAATTAATTCAACCGATCACTCGAATGTTCGGAACTGAAAAATGCCCTTTGTTTTTTGTACCACCTGGATTTTCTTTTAAATCGGAGACACTTCACAACTGTGTTTTTCTGCCCAATACCCCATGGGATTTAAACAGAAGTATTATTTGGAAGTACTCTGATTGCACGTACCGGAGTTTTGTTGTTGAAAGGCGCCATTGGAAAGCTATTAGCATAGCATTGTTCATTTTAAATTCATTTCTTTGTCGACAGCAGCTGACGCTCGAGCATGCTCTCGATTTCTTTCATAGCAACTGGCAAAGGCGAGTCTACAAATAATGCCACAAATATTAACAATGACATTAAAGTTTACAATAACGTGACATGTTTGTGGATTTACCAGAAACACGCCTCATTTGAAATATATTTTTATTGAAATATGTCAGCTATTTAGTAGTTGTGTATAAGGTTTTATTTTATAAAAATCCAAAACTTAAATATAAAAATATTTACGGTAGTTGTGTTATAATCGGTAGGTAAATAATTGAATTTATGTTTATCATAATCAAGTTATAACAGTAGTTCAACGCATCCTCAAAAGAGTTTTAATAATATTCATTCTACTTTTAATGGCTCAGATGATAATAAACGCCATAATAAATGACACGTGGTTGTATTTATTTGTAATATTTCATGTTAAACAACAAAACAAATAGCCTTTTGATCTTAGACGGTTTTTTTTTCAGCCGCATCTGTCGGTGCCTCGTGTCCGTTCTGCCAGTTTTTTGCCGCTCTTCTTTCCCGCCAAGTCGATCGGCTTTGCCACCGGGGGGTCCGAATTGTACGCGACACTACACTAACGATTGCTCGGTTTTGTTATTTTCGCCCTTTGATTGTCCGATTGTGACGGATTTGCGAAAAGGCCATTTGAGAAAGAGGATTAGAGAAAGCGTGCGGACCGTAGGTTGGTATGGATAAATAAAAAACCGTTTCGGGTTATGAGATTTTAGGACAATTTGGACAGCTTAGTTGGAATAAGATTTAACATAATCTGCCTCAATCACATGTCGTGTTAGTTTTTTGGTTGATTTCAACAATGGTACGCATTGTAGATATATTCATTAAAGTCATTTGTTTATGGAAGCAAACTCCAACTGTTGTTCAAATAAAGAACGTCATGGTAAAATCCCTAATGTTAGTTAGTAACTCTGACTTGATGGTTTTTTTTTTGCCTTAATTAGACGTCGGCCTTGTTTTACTTTATCATATCATATCTTAATGTTATCTTAATCATAATTATATACGTAAAGGCAGTTCTTATGTGTTGTGCTTAATTGTTAAAGGTACTCTAACGTCAACAACATGATTACCTAAAGATGTTTAGATACAACTATTGGATTCAGAATATAATATGCGTCATTGAGATGTAGGTACCTACGTAAAAAAACTTATCGCTTTTTCATTTTTCACGAGCGAAAAGCTTTAAGAATCTAATTTAAAGCATTTCATGACTTAGTATTGCTGTTGTTATTGAAATTAATGTATTAAGTAATTAATATTTTTATTTTTTATGTTTATCCTACTTTATTGTACTTTAGGTACTCTATGGAGTAAAAGAAACCTCACCGACTGGAAACTAAAAATTGATAGGAGGGTAGTTTTCAAAAAAAGTGTTCATCGTTAAGGACAAAAATTAAAAAACTTTAACTTTTCCATTTCGTCACGAAAATTAGCCATACGTTTAAAGGAAGGCTAATTTTCGTGACGAAATGTAAAAATAAATTTCTTATTTTTTTTCCTTATTGATGTTCACTTTTTTTTAAAAACGCCCAGGAAGTTTTTTTTATTATCTATGATCTGTTTTCAAAGCCATACCTAATAGAAGAACGTCATTCAAACAATATAAAAAAATAATCGCAATACATTAAATATCTTATTTTAGAATATTTGCGTTCGACCATTGCTTATGACTTTTAATTAATACAGAATTTCCTGCGTGACCCTTTGTTTCTGGAATAGATCGATTTGCTTAACACAATAACATTAAATTTATTGATAAGGGATTCCATACTTCCAATCATAAGTTTCTTCAATTAATATTGGTGCCGTCGTGTTGAACCTCTTGGAAAAGCTCACCACACAAATTATTTACATTTATCATACTTAGATAAAACAGAAATGGTCTCATTAATTATAGTATTGTAGTCAATTTAAAACAAATATTGTTTACAAGACAACAGGTCCGAGATTCTACATGGTAAAAACGACATTACTTTTGAAGCGTTTCCGTATTATACGTTGTTAAAAAAGGTGTATCCCAATTATCATACAGTGGTTAGGAAACTAGGTAAATCACTATTTTAATTCATGATATTTACATTCATGATGACACTCATCTTTTAGAACTCGAATTTTCGGAATCTTTTTGAACTCACTTACTATTTTCTTAGTTTAGATACAAGTACTTTTTACAAATGACTAAATTGTGTCCTCCGGTGAGAAGCAAAGCCCTCTACTTTCCCAGGGCGTCATACATGTTACCAAACAAGTCCCTAGAGGTACACAATGACGAATCATCTGCCTACATTCTGTATCCGATTTAATTAAGTCATTCGCGACACGTGAGCGTGAATAGCCGCCTTTATGATCGTATTGTTGGCAAGCAGTGGGAGGCTGGTTTCCGAACGCACCTGTCAACGGTGTTGCCAATGAAAGAAATCGACTTTAAATTTCGAGCGCAAGGTCCATAATGGAGCGTAGGTGTTTAAAAGGAGCGTGGGTCTTTTATACAGTAACGAATGTCTCAATATGGCGCGACGACGTGTTAAGATTGTCGGTTTGTGACAATGGTGATAATTGATCGTTCAGACTCCAGATGTCGGTGCACCCTTTATATGTGATACGAATTTATTTCGCTTGTTTGGTATCTATGTAGGTTAACAGTAAATCTTTGGACGTTTTTATTGGCTGCTATTTTATTTTATAAAGGTGCGTTTTTGCGGATGTTTATTGACCCAAATACGACTTTGAAGACGGCCGTCCGGGTGCCACTTGTAACGACCCCGGACGCCAGATGAATGAACGAATAAATGATCTTTATTGCATAATATGTCTAGGTCACATGCAGAGACGATATCGTTTGTGATACAATGTTGCTTGGTGTTTAGCTTTTTATTTTAGAGATAAAAATTCAGTGACTGTAGTATTTTACCTTCCCGAGTTACCATCGCTGCCATTACGAAACAAAAATCATTCTCACCAACTTTGTCAGGCCTCCCCGAGGATCGCGACAATGTTAGGTCCAGGGCCTCTATTCTCCTTGGTAAATAAATAAAATAAATAAATATCACGGGACAAAGTCACACAAATTGACCTAGTCCCAAACTAAGCTCTAGGCTTGTACTATGGGTACTAGACAACGATAAACATACTTAGATAGAGAAATAAATACTTAAATACATACAAAACATCCAAGACTCAGGAACAAATATTCGTGCTCATCACACAAATTTGAACCCGGGACCGCTGGCTTCGGAGGCAGGGTCACGCCCAACTAGGCCAACGTGTCGTCATTTATGGTAAAAACCATATTGCTTTTAAAATGCTGCCACGCTAGTGATTTTAGCAGTAAGTATATGTTTAAACCGTACTTGGGCGTTTTCCAAAAAAAGTGTACATCATTAAGGACAAAAATTAAATAACTATGTATAACTTTTCCATTTCGTCACGCAAATTAACGTATGTAAATGCTTGGCTAATTTTCGTGACGAAACGGAAAAAGTCACATTTTCTTAATTTTGTCCTTAACGATGTACACTTTTTTTGGAAAACGCCCACTTACTGCTAATATCACTAGCGTGGCAGCAAGAGCTTAATAAGAGCTATCGTTAATAATACGATAACATGTCAAAACAATGTGGATTTATCGAGTAGGATAGCCCCTGTACCGCCCGCATCCAGAAGATTCCTGCAACCTAGCACCCTATTACACCATCCTGACATTGACAGGTGACAGTTGCCATTTCAGTGTACATGGCGCAGCTTATATGACACCCAGTGATGTATCAGCGTGGTAACTTTGCAATGTATACTCTTTTTTTATTGCATCGAGAAGGCAAACGAGCACACAGGCCACCTGATGGTAAACGGAAACTGTGACCCATAGACATTTACATTCACAAGACTGCAGTCTTAAGACTGCAAATGCGTTGCCAACCCTGAGGACTAAGATGGAATGCCTGTATGCTAGTTATGTCACCGGCTGTCTTATCCCCAAACTGGACCACAACAATGCGAACACTGCTGTTTGGCGGTAGGTTAATGGATAAGTTGGTGGAGGCGATCCGGACGGACCCTGCACAAGGTCCTACCACCCGCAAAAACTACTAAATTGACACCTGTCACGTGTCATTATCACGATGGTGAAATAGGGGGCTGATCATTGGTATACATTGTAACTCTTTAGCTCCTAAGACCATTCATTCTACGAGCCACTACTAGAATCGGGAAGGTGAAATCCGACGAAAGGCATCCCATACTTCGGTGGTTTTTTGGTTTGTTGACTCAAAGATGAGTGTAGTACTGAATGTACATACCTATAAAAGAGCTACACTTAAATCTATCATATTCTGCATACACATTTAAAACTCTTTTTTTTACTTTTTTCTTCAAATCAAAACTAATTTATTTATTTGTTAATACATTGCAGTAATGCACGGTCTTACTAATAGAATTAAAACACTATTATTCAGCATGTAAGCAAGCGTACAAATATTGTAAATAATTTATAACGAAATACTTTTTTAATTGAACAGATTCTAGCTAATATGTAATTATACAAATACCCCTAAATACTCTTTGACACTGTAAAAACATTTCGCCATATCCATTTTGTAAAGTTTCGTTAAAACATTTTACCCAGAACATTCATAATTCATCCGGTTAATGATTAAAAATTACAATGCCCATTATTAAATAATTATATTTATATTGTACAGATCCTTGCAGCAGGAAGGTTTATATAAAAGAGACATAATACGTGCTCTACTATGCCTTTTAATAACTTGACTCCGTTTCCGTTTTCTTTCCGAGTAGGCTCATAGCAAACTGTCATTGCAACTATGAGTAAATAAAGGTAGAAACTTAGGTCATCAATAATCGACCGGTAATTCTAGAGCATGTTGCATAATCACGCCCCCAAATTGCTCAACAACATGCTTCCATAAGGGGGACCTGACAGACCTGACAGTTAAAACCTCTTTCTGACGTCTGGCAACGTCTATAGCGTCTACGTAATGCATCATAGACAACAGAAGGTAACGGTAGCGAGCGGACAGACAGGCTGATGGATTGTTTTGGGTCTCCTTTACAAGCATTGACAATTGTCAGGTTACTTAGCATTGAGTCGCTTTGTTGGTTCAGAATTCTTGGCTCTATACGTTTTTTGTTTCGCTTATATTTAAGGTCGAGGCACTGGTAGCTGCATAGTGACTCTTGTGACGCAAAGGGAGGTTTCATTAATTATAATACTGGATAATACATATAGGAGATCTCACACAAAATGACCTAGACCCAAAGTAAGCTTGCTATACTCGTGAGCTGCCGAAATTGATAAGATGCTTTTAGTGTTAAAATTAAATTATATTGAAATTAGTCAGGCTTACCACTATTAGAATGAACCGCTCGGTATTGCCAAGTTTTCATTTAAAAAATATTAATGTATTTCACTGGGGCATAGTCAATAATAGGTGCTTTTACTTAGGCTTGTACTATGGGTACTAGACGGGTACATATTTTTTTAACGAAACGCCATTCTACGAACGTATTTTTACGCAGTTTTTTCATTTCATCAGAAGGTAAGTCTCGCCGCATGAGGTATTTCTAGTATTCACAAATATAACCTAAACTATGTAATTAATATTTAACATATCCTAAAAACATCATGATAGCTTTCGATAAAATAAAATACGACGAAATGATAGGTTACTAGACAACGATATACATACTTAATTATTACAGAGAACATCCAAGACTCAGGAACGAATACTCACACTAATCACTTGAACATTTGCCCTTACCGGGAATCGGGGAATGACTTTGTAGACAGGGTCACTAATTAGGCTATCCACGTCGGAGTTTTAAGGGTTTCGTGGCATATAGTTTAAAATGGAGTGGTTGAGCATTTCTATTTAAGGTTGTACCGTTTGGTTTAAGGTAGGTGCCATTATTTTTATCAAATTCTATTAATTTTCATAATTTATCTCGATGGTAAATATACTTTAGTTTAATAAAATACAAGTTGTTTCCTTATTTTATTAATTTTAACCTGTTAAAAATGTATTTATTATGCTAAGGTAGTGTTTTTGTGGTCCAGTTCGTTACAAATTACTTTTGGTTTAGAAAATTAAAGACTAACTGTAATTGAACAAAATTTACTTTATAAAATATAGCACTGAAACAAAAAACCAATTGAATAAACATATACCCAAAAAGTTGTAAGGTTTTTTAACAAAAAATATATTTTAACCTGTTCGTTACGATATGTAACTAAACGGTAACTTATTTTTAGTTTTATTGCCCCTTTTTTTAATTTTCTCGTCGGTAATGACAAAAATAAAAAGTAAATAAAATAAAAATATGTCTTTTCCCTTATCAAACATGATAATTAACCCTTTAAATTATTTAATAAAAAAACAAAAACATATCAAAAAATTGGGGACAATAACTAAGTAGACACTCACGTAACTCTACGGACAAAGTAAAGAAGAGATCACAATAATCACAATATGCATAACATAGCGGTCCCCGACGTGGCGATACTTGTATCAAAAATTACTATGATAAAGGGGAAACATATCTACATAATATATTTGTACATATTTGTCTATTTGAAGGATAAACTCAAAAACTACTGAACCGATTCTAAAAGTTCTTTCAGCGGTCCATTCTGTAAGAACTTAGCGTATATTTCATCTCAGAAAATGAAGATGTACTTTCCAAGGGAATAGCGATAAATGGGTTCCACACAATTTCACACAAATGAAGTCACCGGCAACAAAACGCTTAAAAAACATCCGAGATATTTCAATAATATCAGAAATGTGCATTATAGTACCTACTGCTTTTTTCAAATTAATTTAAATAATATACTAATGGAAATCATAAACGGAATAAGAAATATTTTTCATTAAATAAACATATTATAACTTACACAGACAAACCCAAAGGCTAAAACTAGTTACGTGCACTATGTATACGGCCTAATGTGTCGAGTTAGTTACATTTATTGGTCCACCTACACGTGACCCTATGAAATGTAACGCACAGGACGTAACGAATTCACGTCATAAAATATAAAAATATTTATAATAAATTAACCTTAAAAGTTAAATCTTATATGTAAAAACAATAATAAACATTAGTAAACGATGCTTAATTCAGTATTTTTTCTATCTTCATTACTTCTTATTTAGGTAACAAAAAATGATAACTAAACTGGACCAAAACACGTGGTATAACTCACCTGAGTACCACACGGCACGCTGCGGGGTCACATTTGATTCCTTCAACGGGTTTTCGGGTAGATTATAAACTTTATCTATGGTAGTAATGTTGCTAGGTAGCAGGTAAACTTACGATTTTGGTAGTTTTTTTCGTATATTACTTAAAAATAGCGTAACTAAGGTGGACGTGTCCACCTAAGCTATTTCGTGGGGACAACGTTTAAAATTTAAATAAAAATAAAAATAAAAGAAATTAAATGTGTATATTACCAAAATCACTTTGCTTAAAGTCAAAACTAGCCCAGAAATGTATCACTTGGTTGACCGTGGTATAAAAAATCTGTGCTATTGTAGTTTGAACATTCATAATATCTAAGGGGACAGTATTGGGGCTCGCTGTAGGTGTATTTTTAAATTGATTTTTTGATATATCAGTTTAGATTTACTCTTTACTAAATAAGATAAGTAGGAAGTTGAAAACGTAAACTTTGAAACAAAGTAACATTCATTGGTATTCCTAATTCATACTAAGAAAAAATAATTAAATATGTCAGGGGACATCGAAAAAATGGCAAGTACAACTTTTGATAGAAACGCCCGGTTAGACTTTGATGCCTAACATTTTACAAACGACAAACGGACGGACATAATATTTATACAAAGCTAGCGGCCCGCCAGCGGCTTCGCACCGCTGCAAATTTCTGCCTTTCCCGGTGGATTTTTCAGTTTTTTTCTTTTACAACAACCTTCTGACAGTAACAAACACAATAAAAAAAGAATTAGCGAAATCGGTTCAATTGCTCTCGAGATTTGCGCTTAGCAATACATTCAGCGATTATTTTTTATTATATAAGATATATTATTTAGCCGTGTATAGTGATGCTAGCCAGTTTCTCTTCTTCTCGGGATATCGGTCGGTACTATCTTCTTAAATGAATTCTATCCGAATAACATCATCAAACACATATTACATTCATGTAACATTCTTACCAAATATTACTTTATAACTATCCAGATGGTAAGTACAAGATTGTATTGACTTTAAGGTGCATCCATCTTATTTAATTCCTTCCTAGATCATTAACGGCCGAACCCTATATTCAAACCGCGGACAGATAGCCTTACTTCGAATTAAAAATTTACACAATTTGATGGGCAAATGTCAAATTTCAACCCGAAGTAAGCCATATCTATCCGCGGTTTGAATATAGGGTTCGGCCGTGAGGAACTAGTCTACTTATGTCAACGTGACGCAATGTGTGGCGATTTTATTAATTGCATGCTTCTATAGTGGCCTAGAAATCAATATGGCTGATTTTACAAACATGTTCTCTCCATATTGTAAGATGGTTATCTAATGAATAATTACAATTATGTCATAATATGTTATTGGTAAAAAAATGTATTTATAACCATCACGTCTTCTTCATCACCCGTTATATTTAACCTAACTGAGCCCTCTTTCCCATCGCATTGTATTTTCAACCGAAGCATTTATTTATTTGTTTATCACTCTATTTATACGAGTTACTCTTTAAAATCCGGACACACGCGCACTCGTCATTATCAAAACATTAGCGGACCACGGGGCGCCAATTATTCTGCTGGCAACCCTTCGCGTGATTATTTCACTAGCAACACTGGGACGCTGCTGGCAACAATTTGCTTGTAAAATGTAACTGCCGTAAATCCAAGTTCAAACGCATTCAATTTCAATCTTTATTGTTTGTAGTTTAAGTTTAAATTAGATATATTTGGTTTCATAATCATGATTTTTTGTTGTTTTGTCTTAGTTTTGGACGCGTGGCGGCACGCGGCGTGATGAACGGGATTGTTATTCTGTAATTATGCTAACAAGAACTTTTTGGAGATAATCCTGTAATGTTCAAGTGTTTAGTTCTTTACAACAAAAAAAGAAACACTGCAAAACAAAGGCTAAAAATATTTTTAAGTCTAATTGCAGTTCAGAGTATTAATAAAAGTATTGTACAAAATGTTTTTACGAATTTTATGTACAAAAGCGAAGTATAATGACAACTACGTCTCACTTTTATAACGAAATGAAGCTTTTAACTGTAGTAAAAAATCTGAATCACTAATTAAGAACTAATACGAGTATTATGCTTGAGCCTTATATCACAAGTATTCTAGGTAATTAGACGATTTTTGGTGGTTTGTTACCTTTGTTAAAAAATGGTTTAGAGTATGTTTAGAATACAATACAATAAAAATCACAACAAATGACAATTAAAATAAAACATTACACATTGCTTGTTTAGGATTTTTTCCGTCTTTTTGAAGTGTATAAAGGACTTACCCCTTATCGTGCATTTCTTTGCTAAATTAATTTATTAGGTTAGGTGTGCGTTCCCTTGCGTTTCCGCAAAAAACAACAGTTGTTAGTTTTTTTGTTTGATTACGGATAACATGCTTTTAAATGAAAGCACTCACCACGCTGTTAATCAAAATTCAATCTAAAAAACAATGAAAGCAAAACTAATTCGCCATATGCGACAACTTTGTTTGAACCCAACGACACCGCCTGTCCGCGCCTCAATCACAGTCGGGTGAGTTCGGTTGATTTCGGAAATCAGGCGAGCGAGTGAGCAATATCAATGAGCGTCCAAAAACAATAACACCGTTCCCACAGCCTCGCCCCAGGCCGCCTCTAAATCGCCCTTTGCTTTATTCCTTTTACTTTTAATTGTTTTTGAACGAGAGGTTGGCAGTTAGGCCCTCGGGCGTCACCTCGTTTGTAAACGATACCGTTCGAAAAAAAAACATCAAACTATAACTTATCTGTGGTTGCTGTTTTAGGCTATTGTTTGAAGTTATTTTTGGCGGTAGAATAACATAACAGATTAAATCCATTTGCTTCACGATTATGAAAATAATACAATGCTGCTGTTGCAATTTAGAAACGACGCATAATGGTAGCGTTCGTAGCAAATAACGACTGCGAACGTTCAATTATTTATTGATTACAGGTCTAGCTACGTAGACTAGATCAATATGAATTGCAACAGCGAACAATGGCCGCCGTTAGCTTGCCAATTAAGCGGGAATTATTAATAGTTTTTAAAACTATCGCACAATCGAATTTCAAAATTCGAGTGCCCTTTTCCCACAATTGTAAGAAATAAGAATCATTCACTCACAAAGAGTGAACAAATGATTGGGTGTTTAATCGGTAGTAAATGGGAAACAGGGAGCCATTCTGGATTAAGAATATTTGTATCGCCACCTTTATGTTTGTTCTGCGAGTTACTAATTGCTTGCTTGTCCATTGTGTTTATGTGCACTGGGTTTTTGAGTATATCGTTTTGCTAATGCGCCTGAGAAACTGCAATGAACTTGAGATTTGCTGGGATCCCCATGGCCGAGCTGCTTTAAACTATTCATTGCAAATAAAAGCGTGTGTAGATATTCAAGATGGAATGGGAGCGAAGTATGGAGTACCTATCTTAAGTACGTACCTAATGTAGTGGAATGGTTAAAGGAATCGTAATACGCGTTTTTTGATATTTTTCGTCAAATAAGGCCATCGGAATGACAGATGCACAAAGATTTGGAAGTTGGTTTGGTTCCGATTGTTCGGAAGAAGAGTTATAAAAGTCACTTTCAACATTAGAATATCCGGTCATTGCTGCGGAACAATTATAAATAACAAAAAAAAAAAAAACATGATTTTGATCGTAATTATTTTTATTTTTACGGTTTTCATAGTACAAACTTTTAATGTCAATGTATGTAGGTATTCCTCGAAATGTCTTGAGAATAAATTTACATTGTAAAAATAAATCGGTTATCCCAATTTGGTGACGAATAAGAAGTAGAAGATTGAGCATTTGTTTTCGAAATTTTGAACTTTTTATTCGCACTACCCGTCCAGTTTTTTAGTTTCGCCATGTCCGTCCGTCCGTTCGTCCATCCGCAGCCTAGCGCAGAGACTCTTATTACTAGAAAGCTGTAATTTGGCATGAATATCCATATTAGTCACGCCAACAAAGTGGTACAATAAAAAGTACATAGTTTTTTAGGTTACATCCCGTACACGTAACGTGGGGATGTATTATTTTTCTCGTCTACCCTATAGTGTGGGATGTCGTTGGATAGGTCTTTCAAAAATATTACAGGTTTGTGAAAACAGTTTTTCGATTACGTAATCCGTTTATGAAATACTAAGCTTTAAAGCGCAAATTTTGCAGGAAAACTATCACGACTAGGTAGACATCATTGGTTCTTGAGATACAGGCGATTAAAGTGTTTATACCTACTAAAATCATCTAAGACCGCACCGATTGACTTTAAATAGAAAATTAGTGATTACTTGTTGTTTTTTTATGTTTGTAGTAGGTACTTAACGGCTTCGGAACCCTACACTGAACATGATCCGACATGCTCTTGCCCGGTTTTTTTAAAGAACTTATGTTGTAGGTACGCACTTACACAGCTCCACGTGGGCGTAAAACGTCAAAACGTTGATTAGGAATACGCTCCTATCCTGCAGGTAGTTACGTTTCCACATACAATGTACCTATGAATGTGAGAACACAAATGAATGACTGAACGGATTTGAATAAGACATGGTACACAGAATAGCCCTTCAACCAGACAGATTTTAACATTACAATATTTTAAATACCCCTTTGATACTATAGACATTGTCTCCGCTAAGACTTTATAGTCTCTAGTCATGTCCCCTCATTGATAAATACAGATATAAAACAAAAACGCACTTAAAAAGCTGGCAACACGTGTTCAATTAGCCACTTCTACCGTTTAGAGCGATTCAGCACGCGTTGGACCGCACTCCCCCCTCGGCGGGGGCGAGTGCGGGAGGCGACTGGTCCAAAACGTGCGATCGAGCTGATACAGCGTTCAGTGTTGCCAGCACGTGCTGAATTAAAATTGTCTATGGTACTTGAGTTGATCGATTGTCGTTGACAGGTGAATTACGCTAAGCGGTAGCACTTGTTTATTGCGTGTACGCGTGTTATTCATGCCATAATGTAAAGATCCTGTTAACGATAGTGTTGACGTGCTTTAGTTATTTTAAATTAAACACAATAAACACCAAGGACAATCTTACTCGTACTCAAATTGATCTGAGTCCCAAACTATGCTCTAGTCTTGTACTATGGGTACTAGACAATGATAAAAATACCTATAATGTATGGAGAAAAAAATATACCTAGGTAAAGCTCCGCGGTTCGCGCTCATCGCACAAATATTTGCCGACGGCTTCGCAGGCATGGCCGCTACCAACTTGGCTATCCGCGTCCTGTCGAAGAATATCATATTTGCTAAACATGATATTAGCAAAATAAGATATTCGCAAAACATGACATTCGCAAAACACGATATTCGCAAAACATGATATTTGCAAATAGTAGAATAAGGTTACTGAATCGAAGGTGGGTTTAGGTTATGTTAGCTTTATAGCAGGCGACGGAGCTCCGAGGGCAGCGGAGCTCCGTAGCCACTGTCTAATTGATGTCTTGCTAATACTTAATGATGTTTTGCGAATGTCATGTTTTGCGAATATCACGTTTTGCGAATATCGTGTTTTGTGAATATCACGTGTTGCAAATATGATAGTAACATACCTAATGGTCCGCGTCTTCCACGCTAAAGTTAATTAAAGTTTGAACAGGTAATACAATAGGGTGTACTTTTTAACCCACGATTTAAAACATCTGGGCTTTTAATTTACACAGAATCAACCACTTTTACAAAACAATATATTTTATGAATCGTACTAAAACTGATTCTTAACGCCATCTAGTGGCGAGTAGCAGTACTAATATAGTAGACAAATTAATAAAAATGTTTTAGGACTTCTAAACGATATAAAATACAATATTGAAGAACTTACGGTCCTGATATAATTAATTGGTCACTGCTACATTATTATGGTACGTATAAGTCATTTAGTTGAAATTGTAACAAAGCGCCATCTATTTATCACACAAAGAAACTCAAATATTGAAACATTATCGCCGTTTGTTTTTTTATGTTTTTTTTTTTATGAATAGTGTATAAATCATTTAGGTACACCGAATTAGACTAAATATAAAATGATACAAATGTATCGTTATTATCATTAGGTAAGGTTGAGGTTTCTTTACTACCATAAAAATAAGTCTGTTTTACGAAAAGCAACTTAAAAAACAATTATTTAACTCTCAACGTGTTTTCAAACGTAAGAGTTCACCACAGATAAGTAAACATACAATTTCCCCAAAGGACGTAAGAAGATATCGGGTCTCGAATGTCAATTACCCGCCATCAAATATTTGCTGGCCCTCTGTCGATCGTAATTCGCAACTTGACAACACTAATATTCGTAGACCTTTTCTTACACGTCACACACTAACACTCACAGCTCTAACTAAACTGGAACTTGTGTCCGATGAGCGCAGATCTGTCTACGAGCTTGTTATACTACAGACTGAAGCTCAACAAACTCTGGTGTTCTTCAGTCTTGATATCACCAGTATATTACGATCGCTGTTTGCGTGTTGTGTATAGGGAAAGAGAGGTTTGTTTAAATTGGTGTTTCTTTAGAATTTGAGACGCCATTTTGGTGTCTAACGAGGGTCGCCTTGCTTGTTTGTCCGATTGTGACATTTGGGAGAAAATATTGCTGGAATAAAGTACGGTTTTGGGTGACGAGCGTCGGTTGACTGTATTAGGTAGGTTAAGTCGTACCTGTGGGAATATATTAGGGATACGTAAGAGTTATCGAAGTATGGTGAAAAACTTAAGTAAACGACTCGTGAGACTAGACAAGTTGTATTCGACAATCTTTAGCGATTATGTTTCGATTGAAAAATACATTGAATTGACGTAAGCCACCGTGATAGTACCACGTGACTATCTCGGTGACTTACGTCAATTCCATACATTTGTCATTCGTAACATAAGCGCTTGTCGAATACAATTTGGCTAGCCCCACTGGGCCGAAATTCTAGACGGTAATAACGATATAGTCTTTGACGTATTGTCGTATTGTCAACGTTTTAATAACTCTTATGTCATGTACAATAATGGCGACTGTGACATGAACGATTCTAAAACACGTCAAACGCGATATCGTTATAACGCCGTAGAATAGAGGCCCAGGTCACTAAACCTCCTTTTTAGGGTTCCATGCCCGTAGGTTGTCAGGACCCTATTACTAAGCGTACGCTGTCCGTCAGTCCGTCCTAAATGTACAGAGCTGTTTCTTTTTAACCGTAAGTGAGTGGATTGTTTTTGGTTCAGAATATGTGTTAGTACGACGTATTTACTAACCAATAAAAAATATGTGGTTGCCGGGTTAGAATAGTGCCACTCCATGTCTTCCCGTGGATGTCGTAAGAGGCGACTAAGGGAATAAGGGCTTGTAGTACTGTTAGGCGACGGGCTTGCAACCCGTCGCTAATACACTGGTAAATTGGCCGGATTGTGCAAAATGTGGTTACAGAATTATAGACAAGTCTTTTTACTGTTGGTACTTCTATAGTTCTGCCTACCCCACTCTGGGAATGAAGGCGTGATGTTATGTATGTGTGTGTATGTATTTAAAAAATAAAGGGGTTCCCCATACAAGAAACGCTATTTCTCATTTTTGTTGTCTCGTAAAAAACTGTAAAACATATGTCAGATTTGGTGAAAGAAAAACACGAAGACAAACAACATCCTAAAACCGGTCCAGAGTGAGTTAAGCTCGGGCTAATTCAATACAAAATCGAATTTAAACTAAATATAATAATATTACTTACTGCGTGGTAAGGCACCCTCGGTGCGCGAGTTCGAATCGATCTTAAGGCTTGGAATAACGTACAGTGTACTTAATGAAAGTATCGAGGTTTGTTTCTAATTTCTCGTTTAAAAGTTTGTAGGGAAAATAATCAAGTTTAAAATATCCAAATAACAGAAACTTGCGTTATGGTTGGCTAGGGCCCCAGATCGCTAAACACTACCAACCTTAGAGAAAATTCGTGGATCGAAAACACAAGTTTTATTAAAAACCATTGCAAACCTATTTTAATATAAATCTTCAAAGCCTACTGGCCACCAAGACTTATCAAATACTTAACAACAAATCACTCCCTGACAGCTGTCAACGCGTAAACAACTCATTTTATTTACCCTCGTCTAATCGTTATAAAAGAAAGAAAACAATCCAACTTTTTACGAGCAGAATCACTGTTGTCTCTTGTCCAAAACTATCAGCTCACGCGGCCGCCATTTTGTAAAGATTATACCATGAATGTCCATAAGCTATGGGAACATCGGGAGTACATGAACGTCAATGGAATGATGCTGACGAGTGAGCTGATCTCCATTCTCCAGAATTCCTTGACTCTGCTGCAGGTGGAGAACCATTTTAACCATATCCAGTACTGGGGGCAACTGTATGCCCTTGAAGCGGATTATCATATTGCTGTTGGTACGTCAATTAATGATAGTAAGGCCCCCCACAGACCTACAAAGTGGCCTACAAATATTTGTGTGATGAGCGCGAATATTTGTTCCTGAGTCTTGGATGTTTTCTATGTATTTAAGTATGTATTTCTCTACATTAGTATGTTTATCGTTGTCTAGTACCCATAGTACAAGCCTGGAGCTTAGTTTGGGACTAGGTCAATTTGTGTGAAATTGTCCCTTGATATTATTATTATTGTCAATATTTATATAAAATCTGTAAGTTAAGTTTTTTACAATAAATGTTAAGATATAAAAGTAAAATAACAATACTCATATAAAAAACAAATACTATAAAAAACCTAACCTACGGGTGCCGCCGGCAGCGGGGCAGGGCTCAAGCTACCGGTGGTTAGGGCTGCAGAGAGAGGAACCTCCTCACAATACGTGCCGTGTCGAGGAGTACTGCTTTCTGTATCTGGCCCTTGATCCAGCCACCTAGCGAGAGTCTCTTAAGGTGTTGATCGAGACTCTTCGCTATAAGACCGTTCGCTGAAACAACTATCGGGACAATGATCGTCGAGTCAACATCCCACATAGCGGTCACCTCATGAGCCAAGTCAAGGTACTTGCTGAGCTTGTCCTTCTCAGCCTTCACGAGGTTCTCGTCATGCGGGATGGTGACGTCAACGAGCACTGCCCGGCGTTGAGATCGATCTGTTAACACGATATCTTTATTATTATTATTATTATAGTCACGACACAGAATAAGGACGTCCAGAAGGTTCTCTGTTAACTAATTCCATGTTTAGGTACGCCCAAGAAGCTTATATATGACACTGGAGATTGCACTGCGAACAATGTGTTGAAGCAAATAAAAGTAACCTTTAATGATATCGCTTATGTTTTTTGTTTCTTTCTTTAGGATGAAAAGAAAGGTGAAAAAACATAAGCATTAACGAAAAGAAAGGGACAAAAAACATAAGCTACGTCATTCAAGGTCACTTTTCTTCTCTCTCCAGTGTCATATACAGTGTGTATGACACTGGAGAGAGCTTCTTGGGTACGCCAAACGTGCCTAAATGTGGCCATCTCTTTCTATCGCATGCAGCGCGCTCTTTCGGAGGCGGAGCCTAGAGCTAGGGTTACCGGTGCGCGTGGGACCCGTAGCAGCGCGCGGCAACCATACTAATAGACCCTATGCTTAGGGCCGGCCGGCTGTACTTGTAGCGGCGCGACGAAATCAAAGAGTGAACCTCCGCTGATCACGATTAGACACCATCATCTACATCCAATCGAATTAAAACAAAACATACGACGATAGAAAGGGAAGCACATAACGCTGTCAATCAAACTTTTTACCCAGCTATAAAACCTAACCTATTTCAGGTATCACCGACGACGCTATATTAAACCGCAAGTTCTTCTACTCCACCGACTTTAAGTTCTGGGGTCTCCTGCCGAAGGCTAAGCGCCGGCACAAGCTCCTGGCTCTGCTGGCCACGTTTCCCTTCCGAGGGGACCCGACCCTGAAGCTTAAGATTATGGACGAATCGTTGGAGGAGAACAATCCTGAACGATGCCAGGTCTATTCTCTTTTTACACACTTTATAGTAGTAACTAACAAACTAAGTAACAATATATCACATCTTGAAAGTCCGTTTTAACCTACTTTTCATTGTCGGATCTACTTAAAGTTTGCCATACTTCTGCGATTCTGATGTTGGTACAAGAATAATAGTATGTATGGTACTTTCGAGCTGGCATCATTATGAAAACGGGAGGTTATACGATCGTGCGTGTTAAGGTGGGTATGAATTAGAGCAGCTTCGGGTTGAGGCGCGCACGGCTCGCCTATTTTGCTCCAATTCGTACGCGCTCACGCGCTGTGCGCGAGCAGCGCCGTGAGTCGGTCTTATACCCTGCTCAAAGGCGCCTCAGCCTCGCGTAATTTGCACGCTGCCTCACCCACGCATGTTTCTGGCAATAACTTGACTCGCGAGCAGCTCACCGCGCGGGGCGGGCATGCCTCAGGCTGAGCCGCTCAGATTCGTACCCAGCTTTAAGGGTTAACGCAAACATAACCGCTCGTCACCGAATCGGCTCCACCTCAACTCGCGCCGTGAAACTCCATACTGTATCGCACACTTCTCGGCACCGTAACGGCATCGTCTCGCCTTACATAAATGAGGCGAGGCGGTGCTGGTGCGTTGCCGAGCGGTTTAAAATGCTCCTTTTCTCCGTGATCAAAATGAGCAGAATACAAATTAATATTTTAGATTAGCACTTGCCCGCCACGAAGTCGTTTGACGTTTGTTCCATGGAAAGCTTGAAAGATTTCGAGATAGAAAGTAAAACTTGAAAACGGACTGCCCTTGTATTAAATTACAACTAAATCAATTCAGCAATTATGGTTGCAAGACAAGTATCTCCAAACATCTTCTCAAACTAACACATAATATTAGAGTAGAAAGTACAATAGCAGGATTGCAAAGTACTGATTAATTAATTTTATTCTTTACACAGATAATGAAGGAAGAGAGTCGATTGGCGGGAACTATAGCCAACATCTGCGACGAAGCTGAAGTTTGCGCGCGAGGGCAAATCATTAAACAGCCAGACGGCTCCGTAGTGATAAACCCCAACTTCTACGGGCTAACTTCTCTCGAAGCGTCGCAACTAAAGTCCTATTTACACATTCGACCACCTCAACACCGTTGGAATTCAAATCTCCTAACTAGACAAGATTATAACTACAGCATGGACTTCCTGGACTCCGTAGACTATGATATTCCTAGCGGTTGCTGGAATTTGAGTTTGGAACAATCCGGCAGTGTTGCCTACGTAAAAAGCCTGTACTGGCCAGGCATGTCATATTTTCACAAAGTTCGGACTCCTGACTGCGGTTTTCTGTATGTTGGTAACGGCCGAAAGAATTTAGATGTGCCATTTCTGCTTTGAATTGCTTTTATTAGTTACTTCTTTGAATGAGGAATTGGTTTCAGATTTTATGATATTATGTTAGTTTACTTAAATATAGATCCTGTTTTTAAAAATGTTGCTCATTATTAATACTTACTGATTCCGTAAAAAGATTATGACGTGGCGGCAGGTAGGACCAAAGTGAATATAATCACTAAGGAGTTCCGCAGTACCGCCACATGAAGTAGTTTTTAGGTTAAAATTGGATTATTTCGGATCTTGTTGCCTCTATTCCACTCTAATCCACTGGACCAATCCATAAATGGATCTGTTTCTACTTTTTGTTCCACTATAATCTATTGATGGATTTAATAATTTTCAGAATCAAAATTTAACAGATTCAACCTGAGCTTCTGTTTTTGGATGGTTTGGCCCTTCGAGCGCACGCCCAATAAGGTTATGTTAGCTCTTCAGCAGTGAAAACGTAACCTACCTACCTCATATTTATGATGGTCATTTTTACGGAAAGTCGAATCATACATACATCAATAGTTTATAAATAATTATAGTAAAAGATTTTTCCAGTGGATTAGAATGGAAAAGGGGGAAAAATTTACGAAAATTAACAACGTACCGCGTTTTTAACTTTTTAAAACCATGTTTGGACTAGGATAACTAACTCCAAACAGCCAAATACTCGTGCAATCAAAGCTCTGTCATGCTTTTTACTTTTTTATTGTTTTTAAAGGTAGCCTAAAAAGATTACAAATACAAATAATACAAATACAAATCATTTATTTCCAAGAAAAGATAAAAACAGCAATTTCAGATTAGACTGACCCCCACACTAGGCATTGCCGAACGTCATTTACAGCGTATTTAAGTGTATGGTATTCATTTCTTTTTACATATTGCGTTCAAAAACAAAGTAAATGGCCGAATTAACTTAAGCGCGGACTTTAGGTTATAATTTTAACCCTTAATTTATTCAAATTAGATTTATTACGTTTCCAATTTGTGATTTTATTTAAGGCGACGGGGCGGGCAATTGACCTTGCTCATTCGGGCAGACGAGTAAAATTTTAATTCGCGCGCCATCTAACGAGTAAGCTCTGCGATCGACCGCATATTGCTATTTGTCCAAGAGTCAGGCATGGATTTACTGTTAGATGGCGCTTGATTAGGCCGAGCAATATAATAAATTTGCGTTTTTCTATATACTATCTCAAATTCAGGAACGAATGTCAAAAATAGCTTTTTATCAAATAAGTAAATACATAAATAGTATTTTTTTAACACGTAAAGATTGTTTCTTGAATAGCTGGCATGAATATTAGACCATAGAAAAATTTGGTCTACTAGGATTGTGCGAGTGCTATCTTTTAGACAGTTTATATCTCGAACCAAAAATTTAGTTATGTACATACTTTCATTCCCTCTTTTCATGGTTTCGTGCCAGCTCTTGTAAAACGACCTCTACGTGATTACTATCTACTACAGTAGAATTATGTTGAGTTTACCACTGACAGATGGATTGCCTTCATATTAATCTCATACAAATAAAATACTTATTACTAAATCGGTAGACGTGGGCATTGAAAATTGAAAATTAAATTAAGGCAAACTCTCTGTCAATGGTAAACTTACAGGGCCTCCATTCTACTGCGTTATAACGATATCGCGTTTGACGTGTTTTAGAATCGTTTATGTCACAGTCGCCATTATTGTAAATGACAAAAAAGTTATCACAACGTTGACAATACGGAAACAGGTCAAAAACGATATCGTTATTACCGTGTAAAATCGCAGCCCTGTAATCGTACTACTAGTCTGTTACGATACAGACGCAATGAGTGAGCTAGAAAAAACAAGATGTGCTAGCCATACCCGACAGGGCTGAGATTCTACACGGTAATGTCGTCATTACCGTGTATCTAATTTTACTTGGTTCCGTATTGTGAACGTTTTGATGACTCTTATAATTATCATTGACAATAATGGAGACTGTGGCATAAACCTCAAACGCGATTTCGTTATAACGCAGTAGAATAGAGGCCCAGGAGTAGGGGAATAAACTTTTTCAATAATACTAGGTACTTTAAAAGTATTCAAATATTTTATTTTCGACGTGGTCTACGGCAAGGCGGCGATTCGTCGAGAATTTCGTGGTCCGGTTTTCTCTTTTTTTGGGCTTCTTTTTTCTTTCCTTTAAGCTTCATAGCTTTCATTTTCTTATTTTTTCTTTCTTTTTCTGTTCCTACATGGCCTCTATTATATAGTCTGGATCCCTTATTGCCATTTTTCGGGTAAACCTTGGGTCGATAATTTCTCGCAGTAAACTATCTTTTTTTTACATGTTTTTTATACAAAGTTTTTGGACATGGGAACTAGGCCAACAGCAGCTGATAAATCAGTACGTTGAGTGAATCCACATCCAATGGCCACTGTGCCTGCTACTGCACTAGTATTGAGATCCATTACATCAGTAGGGATATCATTGTTCATTTGAAATGTCATATTGCACATTTTGCACTTAAGTGCATATAGTGAGATGAGCCCACTCCGAGTTTGCGATATAATTTCAACTGCTTGTAACCCGCAATTCAACGGGCCATGGGACGATATTTCTTGCAATTGAGTAAAAAACTGCAATACATTAACTATTCTTCTCCCATACTTTGTTTCATTGCTTTTGTCACTGAAATAGCAGATTAAAAAACATAAGTATACAATCATGTTCATAATTGATTCAAAATTAATTATTACGGCATATAATTAAAGAGCAGATAAAATTGTATTATGTTAATTTGGAGAGGTGGCCCATGTAGTAGACCGGTCAGTATGGGCAAGTCTGAAACTGTAAGATATACAAAGATCTGTTCTTAGGATCCATATCATCGATTTTAGTGACAAGAAAAACTGCATGCCTAGATTTAACAAACACTAGTAGGTACTCAGTTTGGGAAACAAACCCGGAAGTTTTAAAAAGTAAAATTTGCATTATTTCTAATTAGATATCAATTGTGTAGGACTTAAGCAGTAAATGTTACTATGAAATATGTTATCTAAAATGAATAAAATGCATTGTTCACCATATCCTTTAAAGATAAAAAAGATAACAGATAAAAGTTGTTTATTCAGTTAGTAGGCCGCACGGGCACTTTTAAACGTCAAAATTCTACCAGCGGTTCCCAAGAGGAGACCAATGCTGAGAAGAAGCGCCACAAGACACTCAACAGTCAGTATTTTTTTTTAATATTGCTTATGACAATGATAGAACTTAACCTAGCATTATAGAACTTAACCTAGCATTATATCAACCAATTAATAAAATTTCAAAATATATACATCATGCATAGTTAAGCAGGAAAACGTGTCGAAACTTCTAATAAACACAGGAGCAAATAAATAAAATAATAATAATAATATTTATACCTACCCATGGCGGTGCAAAACTAAATGAAAAAAAATATTAAATAAAGTTTTGATACATTCTCCTACAGAAACACAGAAACCATGTCCCCAAGACTAGATTGTTAGTAAGCTACGTTATGTATCTAAGTATCAATCTAGTTATGTTACGTTATGTATCTTAGGCCAAGCATTTTTGTCTGTTAGATAATCCTCGACCCTATAGTTTAATTCAATTTAGTAGGTGTTTGAAATGACAACCAACACAAATTCGACACCTAAAGATACAAAACGCAATAGTAAAATCTAACCTAAACAAGTTCAATTTTGTATAAAAAAAATGGCTGTACTTTCAAACACCTACTAAATTAATAAATATCACAGGAAAATGTCACACAAATTGACCTAGTCCCAAACTAAGCTCTAGGCTTGTACTATGGGTACTAGACAACAATAAAGAGAAATATATACCCCCCATGTTGTTGCCGGGTTAGAATAGTGCCACTCCATGTCTTCCTGTGGATGTTGTGAGAGGCAACTAAGGGAATAAAGGCTTGTAGTACTGTTAGGTGATGGACTTGCGACCTGTCACTAATACACTGGTAAACATCTTAGCCTGACTATGCAAAATGTGGTTAGGTACATTAACAAGTTTAGAGTTGTTGGTATTCTGTTGCTCTGCCTACCCCACTCTGGGAATAAAGGCGTGACGTTATGTATATATGTAGGTATGTATGTAAATATATACTTAAATACATAGAAAACATCCAAGACTCGTGCTCATCATACAAATGTTTCATAGTAACATTTACTGCTTAACACCTACAGAGTCAATATCAAAATAGAAATAATGTGTTTTATTTTCCAAAACTTTTGCTTATGATTCCCAACCAGAGATTTAGTTCTTTTAAATATATGAATGCAGTTTTTCTTGTCAATAAAATCATGTCTTATAGTTTCATACTTGCCCAAACTGACCGATCTACATTGGCCATCCTGTATAACATGTATATTCATAATATATATTTTTCTTACTGTTCAGAACCATTGGATATATTATCACCATACACTACATCAAAATCATTATCAAAATGACCATGACCAGATGTCGACCTGCAACAATAAAGAGAACTAAATAAATGTAATAAATAAATAAATATTAGGGGACAATTTCACACAAATTGACCTAGTCCAAAACTAAGCTCTAGGCTTGTACTATGGGTACTAGACAAAGGTAACATACTTAGATAGAGAAATACATAGAAAACAACCAAGACTCAGGAACAAATACTCGTGCTCATCACACAAATATTTGCCCTTACCAGGATTTGAACCCAGGACAGCTGGCTTTGGAACTAGTTTAGTAGTTTGTAATAGATCATAGATCAAACAAAACATACAGAAGTTTACAAATCTACCTTTGTATAATGCCAAGTAAGAACCATTCATACACTTTCTTTATTATGTTAGACATACTTAAGAGAAAAAAGTATTAATTTAATTTAATTTCAATATGAATGGTAGAAGGCCTAAAACAAAAATTAAAACTTATATTTATAGTAACTGCCAATCCAAGTATAATAAAAGAGCCAAAAACTCTGGCTCTTTTATTATACTGGTTTATAATGGTTGGTAAATCAATTATGCTATTCCCAGTTGATACACTGCTGCCCATGTGAAACCCGCAACCATGAGGTCTTTATGTAGGCACGTAAGTAATGTACTTTACTTTTGAAATTCATATTATGGACACTTTGTAAATACTTACTGTACAGCGGAATCTCGCTGCTGTTTAGCTTGTTGCCCGCATCGACCGCGACGTTTCCGAAGCAACTTGATTGAGGCAGAAGGTTTTCTGCCCCGCTTATTCCCCATTTTCACACGTATAAAACACGAAAATCAATGTCAATTACAAAAGAAATAATTAACACAATTGAAATAAAACAACGCCAAGGACAAAATATAAAACAACTACAGTAGCTACTTGTTCGCACGGAATAGTAGAACTAGAACGCAACTGACTGACTCACAACTGAAAGTAGTGACAACTGACTTGAACTGACTGACCGTAGGAGCAAAACAAAGTTTGAAACATTCAAACTGTCAACCAAGGAAACGAATAAATCCAACGATCTGGCAACGCCGCGGCCGGCCGCCACACGCCGCCAACCCAAACCGAGCTCGCAACGTCGCTTTCATCGCTTTGAAGTTTTGAGTACCTAGGTACCTATATACGTAGTTATAACTTTTACGAAATTTTACTGATCCAACGTGACTGCAAGTTCAAATCCATTATATAACACTAAAAACAATTTTTATTCAAAATATCTTAGCTTTTGTTTAAAATAGTTTTGTTTATTTTTTGAGTATTTTAAACTCTTTTTTTTTAGTTTGTATATATTTTTTTTGGCCACATTCAACAAAATGCTTCAAAACGCCTAGTCATAGTTTAAGAGCAAACATTTAGTTGATTGTTTCATTAGGAGCATATATGTTTTGAGTATATAACATGGAAATTCTTATTAAAACTAATAATATTTAAGCTCACGCCACACATTAAGCCTTTAAAAAGAAGTGTGGAAAGTTTGGCAACAGACTAAATCGCCCAGCCGGAATAAAACCAATATAAACTTTTTAAAAACGGTTTATTTAAAGTTGTATATAGAGCTTACTATGAGTAAGATAACTATATAAATGAGCTAGAGCCAAACTTGAGGATATGTGTCTTCAGATTGTTATCATTTAAACCTACCACTTTCTATGGTTTTACCAAGAAATTTATCCGAAAACACCTCGATTTCATAATTTTGCCGTACCCTTCGCCTATTTAAATGGCATTGTGAGGGATGTCAATGCCGATGGCGAGATTGTTTTTTTTCTTCGATGGTTATTTTAGTACTGAGCTGAAAATGTAAGTGAGGCAATAATATTGTATTTTCTCGCACATTGTTGGAGAAAAGCACCATACAAAGCCTCGCCCAAGAAGGGCTGTGGCTGGACTCGTATATAGCGCGGCCTCGATATCTCTTATCCTTACCCTTGAAATAGAAGGGCACTACCCGTGGTCCCACTTCAACCCGCTGCTCTATTCGCTTTCGTGAGAAATTCCTCCGAAATCAGTTTTATTCCGCAAAAGTAGGTAGGTTAGGTTCGTTAGGCCCCCATAGACCTACAAAATGTTTGCGCAATCGTATTTTTGTACAATCTGATTGAAACAGGTTCTGCCCCTACACGTGCCAATTGATTGAGTCAATCATCAATCATTATGATCTATGGTCCATGATCTAAAAAACTAAAACTGAGTTATCAGGCTCAACGTCACGTGAAAAACAGCTACATTGAGATATTATGAAAGATGTCTGATGAAGAAGGATTTGGCTGCTGCAATTGCGCTGATAATTTAATTAAAGAAGAAATAATAAAACGGTAAATTGTGCCATCACTACTACAGACAACACAATCACACGTGACGATGGCACAAACAAAATTCAACTCTGTCAAACTTTTATAAAATGATTGCGCAAACTTCAATCATAGCCAAAGACGATCAAGACGAAAAAGTTTGGGCAATCAGTGTGATTGCGCAAATAAATTGATCATCTGTGGGGTGCCTAAGGGTATAATTAAGGTTGCCAATGTTGCCATGCATATTAATGGAGCAATTTGACAATCCTTTCATACGACAACACCATCTCTCGAAAAAAACTTTGCTGTCGGTCGACTTCAACTTGGCGCTCATTTGTAACCGGCTTTTCAATTTAATTTCAATTTAACTCTTAAAACTCTCGTGGATTTACTCCAAATTTAGTCGTGAGTAGTATTAAAATGTCTACTAATGGCGTGAATGTCGAGGACACAGATATGGCGGATTGCGATGGGGAAAAAGTCGTAACTATGATGGACGTTCTTCAAGAACAACAAGAATTTGAAGAGGACGCTAATGCTGTTCTTGGGGCGTCTGATGCCAAAAACTGTACATACAGTGAGGTAAATCATGAACTCTATTACTAAAACTAACCTTTACTCATGTATTTTAACATGGATGACGCTAGCAATGATCTATTTACGTGTTGACAACTCAACATTCATAGAAGCACAAAGAAAGTGTCGATATAGTTGTTACAGTTGAATATTAATAGTTTAATTGTTCATTATGTATTATTGGTACAAAACATTGCCTAACATTGTATTTTGTAGTGTATTTCCCAAATTGTAGCATGATGTGTTATGTTTTTACAACCTTAAACAATGTTAAGATGGCCCCTAAACGGTTTTCGTTACGAGTCGACGTTGTGAATGTTATTTCATTTTTATACATCATATAGGTGAGATTTATTTCTATCATCATTGAAAGTCCTTGAAATTTTGATATGGTGTATAGCTTCAGTCAGTTTTTATGGTTTGATATTGTTCGTTGTTTCCGATCGATCCGATTCAGCTAGATTGAGTAGATGGATGGAGAAGAGTAATGATTATCTTGGTAATTAGGGCTCACAGTTGCGTGGCCCCTAAAATCTAACAGTTGAATAGAGATTGCAGTCCTTCCCCTGTGGTTACTCTCTCTGCCAGCAATGTTTAAGGCTTTCTGAGTTCAAGAAGCAATAGGGGTCGCCAGTGTTAGCTTACTCCTTGTAAAAATGTACATTTAGCTTGTTGTAATATAATTGGGGTCCGCCTTGAGATCCTACGGCAGCAAGTGTGTTAAGGAGCCATTAACATGTGAAGGAGTGATACAGGAAGACTTTGGCACATTGTTTAATCAAATATAAGAGCACATTACATAATTATTAGCAATTATAATGTAAACATGACACTATAACTTTATTGATGTTTAATTAATCGCGTTTATGAGGAGAGTGAGGGACTTGACAAATCAAAACTTGACAAGCAGCTCATTCAAATACTGAATGAGGTGAATGCACCCAGCCAGATTGATTACTCAACCTTCTTACAACAAAACAAACTTCGATCTTTTTCTTGTCAAATTTCAATACTAATATGGAAAAAAATCCATAAATTTTAAACATATACACCGTGTTTTTTTTTATTTACGATAACTTTAAGGGCACGTTCTTCAAGTCAAATTAAGCTAATTTCCCGAAGACAGACATATGATAACTCGTACGGTTATAAAGATATTCAATTATTAAAATTAATCAGTTAATCACGTTAAACTAATGTAAAAGGCTCTTAATTGATACCTAACAATTTTCTTTTAATTACCTATTATGAGTAAAGAGTTTTCAATTGTTAGGTCGTGCACCTATCAAGTGTTATCTTTACTTGTGTGTGTGTATGTCATGCTGACTTGACGTATTTGACACTAACTATGAGTTAACTCTAAAGACCCTTTTAGAATGAATTTAATTACTTTGTTCTAAACAATTTTTTTTTTTTTTTGCAACCTTTTAAAATCTAATGTACCACGTAGTTTCTATACGTGTACCTAACAATATGCCGAAGATTTTTGGGTACCTAGATCAACTTTTTGTTGTTATTCTTAACTCATGAGACTCAAGAGAGAACCCATAAAAAATGGGTTTGTTTATTGCAACAAAAATGATGGATTTACCTATAAGTATACTTACTTTAAAATCATGCTTTTAAAGAGTAACTTAAGAAATGTCACCATGGCAATGAGGTAAAGTTGATTGACCCTTTTGCAATGCAAGTAGGAAAAGCTTTGTCCTATTCTCACTAGGTTTATACTTACAGTATTGGAAACCTTATTACACATGGACATGGGCTTATATTATGGTTATTATTCAACCTGGGCAACCCGCAAAAGGCAGTTATTATGTAATTATTCAGTGACTCCATGGTTGCCACTCTAAACAGATCTTGAGCCAATTTCATTGTTAAACACTTGAAAAACCTTGGAGTTTCTGGACATTTCCTTTTTTTTCCATTTTTACCACCAAATGTTGCTGTAGACACAGACTGAATTTGCAACAAAATGAGAGTAATTTGGTCTTGTAACACTATTTTTTATTTTTAAAATAAGAATAAATTTATCAATAGAAAAGAAATGGTTTACAAATAAGGTACAGTCAAGTTCAAAAGTATGTATACACTTTAGTACCTTGTCTATTTACCGTCATGTTTAAACTGCCATATGAAATTATCCAAGCGATTAAAGTGACAAGGTACTAAAGTGTATACATACTTTTGAACTTGACTGTACAATGTCCAGAGAACCCCAAACTGTGGTGAAAAAAGATAATAAAAGTGTTTTACAAAGATCCAAGGGCTTTTTCATTGGAAAACCTTAGGATTGTCGTAATCACTTAATCACATAGGTACAGCACTAAAAAAAACAGAAGAAAGTGCAACATATACCAATTCCATGGGCTATTAGGGATTGATCAGTAATCAAACAAAAGAAAAAAAACACCTACTTTTGTCTGTTTTTTCTTTCACATACATCAATATATCTTTAAGTTACGAGGTCGAAGGTGGTACACAACCAAAAAAAAACACTTGCCTTGCCTTGAAAACACTCAAGGTTATATGATTCTCAGGATACAGTAGCAGGGCACAGTGTGAATAAGAAATAAGTGTAATAGCCATACCTGGGATAACTTGGGGCAAGTTCTAGGGATTTGATATCGATAAAAAATATGTCGATGTAATTAAATACTGGTTATGACACCATGAAAAAAGTAAACAGTCTTACAAAAGGTGAGGAAATTTCAATAACCAACAATAATGAGAAATTGGCTTCGAGTCATTATAAATATTTTAAGAATGCCCCATTGACCACTGTGGTCGTTGATAGAATGTTTAGCAGTTCAAAGTGGATATTTTCATCTAATCTTTAATTTTTCATTTTATTTAATCTTTCGGCAATCATTAATACCATTGAATATGGAAAAAATATTGAATGTATATCATGAAAACTATTTTAAAATAAACATATAAATAGTTACGTTTTAATTTGTTTCTTTTTTAAAAATGAGGAGAAAATAAGTAATATTCATTTATGTCGCATAAAATTTAGATTTTGGCAGTAACATTGATATATTTTTTGTCGATAAAACACTTTGCTACATCACTTTCATATAGATGCCCCGAGATATCCCAAGTATGGTAATAGCAAGCTGAACGCTATTAAAAAGTCAATATTAATTACCACCAATTATGATTATGATGGAACTGGAACATTCTTAATTTGTTTCAGGGCTACATCAAACGCCAAGCCATCTATGCTTGTCTGACTTGCTGTGGAGATGCTAAAGAAGACCCTTCAAAGCGAGCGGGCGTATGCCTCGCCTGCAGTCTTGCGTGCCACGAAAATCATGACTTGGTTGAGTTGTACACCAAGAGAAACTTCCGTTGTGACTGCGGCAACCCCAAATTTAACCACCCTTGCCAACACACACAGAACAAAACCGATCTCAATAATGAAAATATCTACAACCAGAATTTCAGCGGACTATACTGCATTTGCCACCGACCTTACCCTGACCCTGAGGGGATTGAAGAAGAGATGATCCAATGCATAGTTTGCGAAGACTGGCTCCATGCATCACATTTAGAAGCCACTGTACCTTCAAGTGATTTATATGCAGAAATGGTCTGCAAGTCTTGCATGGAAAAAAACGAATTTTTACATGATTACAGTAAATATGCAGTGAATGGTGATGTTGATGTTTGTATGAATGAATCTGACAGTTCTCTTATTTGCAATGGAGACAGTAAAGAGAATGGACTAGATGAGGCAGAAAAGGGTGATTGTAAAGGTTTAGAAGTTGTTAGTGAGTTGATTGAACTTAAAGCTGAGGGAGATGTGAAAACTTGTGAAATGGAAAAGTTAAAAGATAATGTTATTATTACCCCTGAAGAAACAAATAGTAGTCTCGCAATTAATGATGACATCAAACCTGAACAACAAAGTGAACCTATGATCACTGTATCTCAAAACGATGATGATGAAAAGGCAATGGAAACCGAGACTGTCCTTAATGATAAAAGTGAAAATGAAAATGATGTTAAATATAAAGTTCTGGAAGATAAGGATTTAAGTCAAGAACAAAACTCTACTAGTGATACAGATTCCAAAAATGTGGAAGATTCAGAGGTTTTACCTGAAAGCAAAGAGCAGCCAAATGCAGATAAAATAAAAGATTCAACTGATGCTGCTGTAGAAAATATTTCAAATCCAACAAACAATGCAGAAGAGTCTGCTAACATTGCAGAAGAGTCTGCTAACGTTACAGAAGAGTCTGCTAACATAACAGAAGAGTCTGCTAACATTGCAGATATACCAGACAATGCTCAAGAGGCAAATAATATTAATACAGAAAATGTTGTAGAGCTAACTGATATCACTGAACATTCAATCAAAATTGCTGATGATGTTGCAGAAGTAACAGAAAAGTCTGTAGAGGCAAATAATATTGATACAGAAAATATGGCAGCGGTAACTGGTAACACTGAAAATTCAAGCAAAGTTGCTGATGATACTGCAGATGTAACAGAGGATTCTCAACAGCCAAATAATGTTGGTGTAGGAAATATGGCAGAAACCACTAATGAAAATTCAACCAAAGTTACTGCAGATGTTGCAGATGTAACAGAGAATGCCGAGCAGTTGACTAACATTGATACAGAAAATATAGCAGTTGTGACTGATATTGCTAAAGATTCTACTGAAGGTGATACTAAAAATAGTGATAGTAAAGAGGAAAAATCTGACGAGAATGTCACAGATAACCCACTGTTAACTACTATAGTTGATGATACTGCTATGGAGACATCAGAAAGTATTGTAAAAACAGATGAAACGGCAACAAAAACAAACGATATTGTTACAGAAAGTACTGAGAATGGTTTAGAATTAAAAGACACCGAAATTAGTGGCCAACAAATTCAAAATACTACCTCACAGCAAGTTAATTATTCTGAAGATCAGGATGTGAAACTGGAACAGAATTCAAACACAGTAGAAATTAGTTCCTCTTCATTAACAGAAGTTCAAACAGTTGAAAACAAGCGAAAACATTCAATAGAAGAAACGGAAGACAATGTATCTGTCAAAAAAACAAAATTAGGAGACACATGTGTTAAGCCTATAAGTAGAGGGAAAGTTTTCAAAGGCGCTACGTTCTGGCCGTCGCATTTTCGCCAGAAACTTTGTACTTGCAATGAATGTATTACCATGTATAAAGACTTGTCAGTGTTATTCCTGATAGATCTTGATGATACAGTCACAGCTTATGAAGCATTGGGAAAGGAAAGAACAGATGGTACTGCCTCCACACAATACGAACAAGGCCTAGAAGCATTGTCATCTCTTGGAAGGATCCAACAAATCAATGCTTTGACAGAGTACAACAAGATGCGTGACAAGTTGGTGGATTTCTTGAAAAGCTTTAAAGATAGAAAAGAGGTAGTTAAAGAAGAAGACATTAAAGCTTTCTTTGCTGGCATGAAGCCTAAAAGAGAGCCTGATGGCGTGTATTTCTGCCGATAATTTTAATTTTATTTAATAAGTGACTTATTTACTTTTTTATTTGAGTGACGTCAGCATTCCCTAGTATTAACTATTTTTCCTGGAATTTTATCTGAATATCTCCGAAGTAATAAATGATACAGTTTTTAAGTAATCAACTGTTTTAATGAACCTCTTCTATTGCCAAAAGTTGAGCAATATTAGGACTATACTTTTTTTCACATTTGTATATAACTGTCAAACCTTTAATTACCTAATGTACTGAAAAATATTTGTGCAAATATTCTAATTTTTGTTAATAATTACTAATAGAAGACAATCGGTTTTAAATTCTAATTTTAACTTCATTCATTTCAGAGCAAGTAACTTTTCCCGTAAACTAAGGTAATAAGGTTGATATTGTAATGAAACCTATGTGGTCAATATAGAGCCTCTGCCTGGTAAAAGGTTAAGAGCAGCGAAGAAATAGAAAATAGAAGTCTATTATATCTGTATTTAATTTACGACACTGTGGCCTAGTTGGGAGTGATCCTGCCTCCGAAGCCGGCGGTCCCGGGTTAAAATCCCGGTAAGGACAGATATTTGTGTGATGAGCAGAGGGCGGAATTTCTCATGGCAAAAATTGAAATGTCATAGGGATAGAACATATTGCATTATCGACTTTTCCAGTTATCGATATTGTGTAATTACTAATCCCTTTGTTATTTTAGTTTTGCTTTTATATTAAAATGTAAATGTCATTATTGATTCGCATTTAGTTATTGTTTTCAACAATACGTAAAGTTTTAGGATGTAATTTGTAAATATTATGTTATTTTTGTCTAAAACACTGTCATGTCTTTATTAACGTTAAAGAACAAATGAAAATAAAGCTAAATCTAAGACATAGAAACTATACAATAATAATGAAAACTACACGTATATTTACCAAAAACTATATTAATCTAAAAGACCGCTACTAGAGGGCATTGTTAATATTGGAAAATTATTTTGCTAAGTGTAATGTATCGATAGGAGGTATAATTCTATTTGGTAAAAGATCTTGTGCTACGTGAACCAGAACTACTTGTCGATAGTCGATAAAATACTTCGTTATATCCCTATGACATATCAATTTTTGCCATGAGAAATTCCGCCCTCTGGTGATGAGCATGATTATTTGTTCCTGAGTCTTGGATGTTTTCTATGTATTTAAGTATTTATTTCTCTATCTAAGTATGTTTATCGTTGTCTAGTACCCATAGTACAAGCCTAGAGCTTAGTTTGGGACTAGTCAATTTGTGTGAGATTGCCCTGTGATATTTATTTATTTAATTATGTTTTTTTGGAGATCCAACAGCTTACAAAACTGAAAATCCAAAAAAGTTCATTTCTGCTGAAACATTGCCAACTCATAATGCTTTCTCTGAAGTGAACCATTACTAAATAACAATAACCACATATATACATACTAGCGAACCGCCAGCGGCTTCGCCCCCTGCATTTTTTTTTTCACATTGTGATACGAGAATTGTATATATTACATTATGTTTTAATACATATAAAAAACTTACAACTTAGAGCTAAACTTAAAAAATAACGAAGTATAGATTAGGCGAAAAAGAACTACCATTAGTCATGCACGTTATAGCGATTGTAATAGTAGATTGTTCAACAAGGGACTAAAGTAAGTCATTATGTATGTATGTACATTTATCCACCCGAGCAAAGCGAGGGTGAATGAACCTCGAGTGTCATCATGGCATTTTAGTCTCTTTTCTTTTTAGTAATGTGGTTATTACAAAAACTTAAACAACCAATGAAAAATTGACATTGACAATTAATTAAAACTCACTTACTTTTATCTTACTTTTATTTTAGAGAAGTGAAAAAATATTATCATGGTTTTTAATGCACGTTTTCAATGCCACTATTAACGAGCAGCAACTGATTACGGTACGGTTTGTATGGAAAAAACGTGCAGTACAATGCCATAACGGGCGATTCATTTATGGGCGATTCCGCTATAGATGATTTCCGACATGGTTTTTTCAATCACGCTATTAGTTGTTTTTTTGGTTATTAGTGCAAAGAAGAAAGTCTAAATATAATAATCAATTTATTTTTATTTGATTTTATACCATATCTTCTTTTTTGGCGCGTTTGAAAATATTGCCATCCGAAGAATTGGTATAAACTGTAAAATCATAACTAGCAACAATGGCGCGAAACAGTTGTTGTTGACAGTTTGAGGTTATGTTTTACCGGCTAAACGTGAAGTGACAATATTCATTTATCTTCGTGGGTCAAAAAATGTAAGTATATGTTGTTATTTATTAAGAACAATTGACTGCTAGAATACACTGTTAATTTGTTGCACCCGCGATGCAAAAGATATAAAAGTTTACTTTTTTCACAAAAATAAAGAGCTAACGTTCTGAAACTTTGCAAAAGTAAGAAAAAATCAAAACCAAACTTAAATGATTTGTTTTTAATAGTGTAATGAGTGTTAGGTTAAAATAAACGATAACTTAAATTGGTTGCACCCGCGATCTCAATGTGAGATCGCGGGTGCAACTTTTTTTGACGTAACCTTTTTGTGTTATTAATTATACATTTCCTTGTTTTGATATGCCTTGACTAATAATATATGCTGAAGACGATTGATGATATATATTTAATATGTGTGTCTATATTATATTCTGTATTTTTTACAGAAATATCAGTTAAAATGACAACAGTACAATTTATGACGACGGTTGATGGCAAACGATTCACAAAAATCGTTAGTGACATAGCAGACGTGCAATTTGATGATATTATCGCGAAGTTGGAAGCGCCAAAGAAAAATACTGATGGAAATAATATGTTCATAGAATTTTCAGCAATTTTTGACGTATTCCAAAAGAAATAATTAATATAAGCGACAACAAAAGTATAATTGTTAGTAATCAATATGGTTTGATCTCTTATTTTGTTCCTATATAAGTAAAATTGATGTTTATGTTCACTTAAATTAGACTGGTTGCACCCGCGATAATTTGGTGTTGCACCCGCGATTGTTAAAAAAATTAATAATTCATTGTTTATTTTTGTTTTGTTTAGAGTTTTTATTTTATGTTCTTTGTTACTTTAACATATTTCAAAATATTAAGGCATAACGTATTAAATGTATTAGAATTAACAGATTTATGTGTTTTTTGTTTGTGATCTGGAAAGGTTGGGCCAAATTTGTTGCACCCGCGATGGCAATTTGAACCTTTCTCCTACCTTTTAAAATATCATATTTAAAATTTTGTTAATTAATATAAAGTAAACATATTAAAATGTAGTCTTTCATAGACTAATTGAATTAAAAATGTTTTTTATTTAATTAGGTTAAACTAAAACAGGCGTCTAAATGTTGCACCCGCGATAATGGAATGACCCTTATACAGAGTGTTTTTTTTAAATGGGACAGTATGGGGAAATCCGAATCTAAAGGAGATAGAGGAAAAGTGTCCAAGGAGACATTAGGTGTTTTTTTATGTAAACAAATTTGGCTCATTAAAATTTTTGGTCAAGCGTGAGTTGTTCTTAAAAAATTATAAAGTTGGTCAATTTTTTTTTTGACGCGGGTCGACTCTGTTTCATGTAAGGATTATTTCATTGTATGGAAAGAAAAAAATCTGAACAGCAGAAGTTGGTCAAATTTAATGAAAACTAATCTTCATACAATTGCAGTATTCGCCTTTTAATATTGTTACAAGTGCCTAGGCGTGTAAAAAATTTAATGAAAACTAATCTTCATACAGTTGGTTTATTACTTGAGTAAATGTTCGATGTGGCCGCCGTCTTGTCTTATGCAGGTACGAGCACGCTTCAAGACACTTCTAGTTGCATTTAACAGAGACTTATGGTGAATTGTGTTTAAAGTGTTGTAAACAGCATCTTTTAATTCTTGTACGGAGTTGTATCGGGATTCATAAATTCGACCCTTAAGGTAACCCCATAAGAAAAAATCTAATGGCGTTAAGTCGGGCGATCGTGGGGGCCACTTTATCGGCCCATATGTACCCATCCAACGGTTTGGAAACTGCTCGTCCAAACACAGTTTACTTGCCCTACTGTTGTGGGCTGGTGCACCATCTTGTTGGTAGATTATCTTACCAAAGTTCCTTAAGCTAATAGTCTCATCTACTAAATCTGCAGCCATGTTCAAGATTTCCTGATATTTTTCACTATTTAGCGTTCCTTGGTAAATTTTGATAGCAAAAATTCTGTTATGTAATATCGCACACCAACAATTAAAAGAAAATCGGATTTGTTTGTGGGTTTCTGTAGTTCTTAGCGGATTTATTTTTGACCAGTAATGGTTATTTCTCCTGTTGTACATGCCATTGTTCGAAAAGTTGCATTCATCAGTCCAAATAATAAAATTAGGAAAACATCTATTTCTAATAGTCTGAGCCACATACCAATTACAGAAATGTAACCTGCGGTCTTTATCTCCAGGTAGTAACGCTTGTACAAGTCGACCTTCTATGTAACACTTGTATTTATGAGCCTTCAATATCTTCCTTACAGTTGATTTATGAATACCGATAGTTTCAGCTGCTTCCCGTAACGAAGCTTTTGGATATGCTTCAAAATATCCCAATACGGCAATAGTTATGAACTCACTATTGACTATCGTCGGCCTTTTACGCTTAGGTTTGAAACAGCCTTCCTGTCTTAGGTTCTTTATTAAACTATCAAATATCTTGCGATTCGGTACTACACGGTCAGGATAGCGTTCTTGATACCACTTAAGTGCATTATCTCTACTGCGATAATTAAGAAAATACGCCTCAATCAAATCAACTTTATGTGAATTAGTTAACGCCATGATGAATAAAATTACAAGCATGAACTGATTGGAAACAAAATCACAGCTGCAGAAATAACTTACGTTCCAAATTTGAATTCTTTGCTGCAGAAATAACTTACGTTCCAAATTTGAATTCTTTTTTTTATAATTTCAAGACTATCGCGTGCCATGATGTTTACGAAGATTAAAAAAAAATTTCTTCTCTTGAATCATCTGGAGCTCTTATCGATTATCGAAATTTAAAAATGGAATAATTTTAAATATTTTTTTACACGCCTAGGCACTTGTGACAATATTAAAAGGCGAATACTGCAATTGTATGAAGATTAGTTTTCATTAAATTTGACCAACTTCTACTGTTCAGATTTTTTTCTTTCCATACAATGAAATAATCCTTACATGAAACAGAGTCGACCCGCGTCAAAAAAAAAAATTACCAACTTTATAATTTTTTAAGAACAACTCACGCTTGACCAAAAATTTTAATGAGCCAAATTTGTTTACATAAAAAAACACCTAATGTCTCCTTGGACACTTTTCCTCTATTTCCTTTAGATTCGGATTTCCCCATACTGTCCCATTTAAAAAAAACACTCTGTATATAAATATGTAATTTATTATATGGGATTTTTTCGAACAAACTAAATAGGATTTTCAATGTACTCCATCCAATAGTCTAGTTGACATCTACTGTCAGCCTACAAACTTCGTGGTTTTCGCAATACATTGCTTACTTGGAAAATTTAAATTCATAAATATTTAGTAAACTTAAGTTATTTTCAAAAGTTGTAGAATAAATGTTGTTACGTTTATGGTGTGGAAATGATCCCCCAATTTATTGCTCCTATTACAGGCCACACCCGGTATACGTTTTAAATTTCTAATACTTACAGATCAAAATCGGTTGGCTGCCTGAGCCTGTGGTGCCCATCAGCATCATATGATGGCAAAAATCTGATCATGTTGCCAATTTCATTCCGAACAGCGGAACAAAACAATTCAATAAGTTGCAGAATGTGCCTTACTGCCTTATTTGTTAAAGAGTATTTTGCAACTTACCCAATTTTTTAGTTACGTGGTATTGCAGTCTCCGACGATTTCACATTGTATTAGTATCAATATAGTCTAAAATATCCCCGTCCCCGTGTGAATGCCGGGTTAGAATAGTGTCAGTCTTATAAAAGTTGTGCTGACAACGTCGCATATTTTCGGCTTCTCGATGATAAATTGAGTAAAAATCTTGTCCACGTGTATTAAATTTAAATGTGGGTAATGCAACATTTAGTCGATATGGATTTCGAACAGTTTCAAACTAACACATTTTACCATTAATTGGCTAAATACAATTATTGGCCACACCACGGCAAAATGTTTGATTAACTTCAATGATATTAGATTATAAACAGGAAATAGATACGTTTCTAACGCACCCAAGTTGTTGAAGATTCATAAAAGACCCAATTAACCACTCTCGCTCTGTTTACGCCAAACGAGTCGACAATAGCTATCTCTCTTACCCTCGTGTTTTCCGTATCTGTTCATCATTCATTAACGAAACAATTGAATGTTTTTGTCTATTTTCAAACGCAACTTATGTACTTACTACATAATTATCTTCTGACCAATTTCCAAAAAAAAAAACCCAGAGTTAAGGACAAAAATTAACAACAGTTATTTTTCCATTTTGTGACGAAAAATCTTCATATATTTATATACTGCCCTCATAAACCCACAGGCGGTATTTCAAATTAAATAAGCATAGCAGTTTCAACCCTCACCTGTTAGTAATATGGTTGAACTTGCTACAGAAGTTTCGTCTGAGATGCCATTATTTCTCTTAAAGCAGTAATAGTTTATTCATTGATTAACCCACTTGTTACATGTCCCAAGGAGGGAACACAATTCCTATGCCCCTCGGATCGGCCCTGGACTAAACCCTGATTTTTAATTGCGTAGAATTCTGACGTTTCTTGGTCTTGCCAGACTACAAAAAATTCCTTGAACGTGTGATGCAAAAAAGTAAAAAAAAAAATCTTTAGAATATTACTTATATGATTTACATATTAGAATTTAAAATGAAATTTTAAAAAGTTAATTAATACAAAGTAATTTTATTTTAAAATCGCACAATCCATACATAATATTTTGTTAAACAAATTTCAGAGGAAAAAGATAATAGTTGTTGGTATCATTCACATCATTGTCATGTATTACAAACCTTTGGAGTTAAATTATATTATTATATTTAATCATTTTTGTTTTGCGTTTTTATTTTGGAAAAAATAGACTTTAAAATGACAGTTGTCGACTGTCCAACTTAACCTAACCTATTTAATAGCCTATGCAACTAATGTAATATGTAACGGTTTAAGCACAAATACATTTTTTGCGAAATGAAAGTTTGTAAAACGATATAGTTTGTCAAATGATGATTTGGTCATAAGTCAGGATACCGATTTGTTATACCTGTACCTTATGTATGTGGAATAGCAACAAATTTAAATGAAGGCCAAAAACGTCAACAATTAAAAAAATGTTTGTTACTCCTGAAACGTCAGAATTTGATAGCTGTCAGAATTCTACGCAATAAAAAATCAGAGTTTAATGCATTAACTTGATGCGCCAACTAAATTAGTGAAGGGGGTAATTGGGAGGGGGTAATAAATAAAAGAGCGGCGTGATGTTAAGCGTGTATTGGCGATCACGCGTAGAGGATGTCGTAGTGGCCGGGCCGGTACAGCAGCTGCACGCGCGGCGCCGCGCCCTCGGGGAAGTCGTGCGCGATCACCTGCGCACGCGCACCACGACACATTCAGGCAGGCTCAACGTGGGTTAGGTTCGTAAGGACCATAACGACTATATAACCAAAACGTCTTAGTTTCATAAGATCTTGGTAGCTAAATGTTTAATAGTGCAAACGTCTTAACAGTAGAATGCCTGGGCTTAAGATCGGACTTAGTTCTATAACGTTTTGTTTGTATAAAGCCCAAATATCAAAATGTCCCAGTAGCAAAACGGCAACGTATTCAGAACGTACTGATAGTAAAACGACTAGGTAGGCATATCATCAAAAATTAATAACGTCTAAGTGGCAAAACGACTAGATACATACAAATACTTACATTAAGAATGAAAGAAATTTGAGGTTAAGAAGAAATGTTTAGGTTATATTTGTATAATAGATATTATTTCTACATAACCTTGTTTTATTTAAACACTAGTTTTAGCCCGTAACTTCGTCTGAGACCTAGACAATAACTACTCGTTCGTACATGAATTAAAATTCATCTAATAATAGGTACTTAGTCGTTATGCAATCATGACGTTTTGCTACCAAGACCATAATGCTATCGAAACACTTTGCCTTATGCGTCATTTTACAACCAAGACTTTTCTATAATTTGGTCGTTAACGTTATTAGTCATTTTGCAACTTCGGCGTTGTCAAACGTGCAACTAAGACATTCTACTCACTAAGGCATTCAGCAAAAAAGGTATTGTGCTTACTAAGGCACTATGGAATTGAGACGTTTTGCTTATATAGTCGTTATGCAATCTAGTCCTTACGAACCTAACCCGTCAACATGCATAACGTCGATGAAACTGCAATACCGCGTAACCAACAATTGCTAATGCCGCATAACTGACTTGAGGCAAATTTTACAGGAGAGCGTTAAAATTTAATATCGTTGTGTTTATTGATGTCGGACTTACCCAAATTTAAAGTTGACACATTTTGTTAGTTACGCGGCATTAGCCATCGTTGGTTACGCGGTATTGCAGTTTCATCGACGTAAGCGGAAATAACAAATAACTTAAAATTCCGAACTATTTTTTTCCGAACATTCATTTGTCCGAATTTTCATTTTTCCGAAAGCTAAAATGCATAATTTAGTTGCTATACGTAGGTTAGGTTAAATTTAATGTATAAGCAATATCAAAAAAAAAAAATATATAAAAATAATGAATTCGGAATTATGTACGGTAGTGTACTCTGCATAAACGTTAGCGACTAGCGAAAACCGACGAAACGTATAGGATTAATGTATGCTGATGACAGATCTCTCGATCGCTTATGTGAGTTCCATACTTACATTTCGAGTTGATAGAAAATCGAAACGTTCGCAGAGTTTACATGTCGGCCACGGCCTCTATTCTACTACGTTAAAACGATATTGCTATTGACGTGTTTTAGTATTGGTTTTAACCTTTTGAGCGCCACAGTCATCTAGTCGTGACAGCCAAGGCTCACACGCCAACGTCATCAATACACGACCAACATTCAACTCGAAATTAATCCTTCTATGGAATTAAGGCAGTTATTTATTTACTGAACGATTTGTTCCGTGGCTTACAGAGCGCGACACTTCATTCGTAGTGTGGCGGACAAAAGGTAAACTCGGCCGCAATACTGTCTAGTAAATAGAGTTATCAAAACGTTGACAATACGGGAACACGTCAAAGGCAATATCGTTTTTACCGTGTAGATTCTCAGCCCAGGGATGCGATTTTTGAATGTCACCGACGAAAAATTACAATTTTAAAATCAACTTATGCAGCGATTTTATCTACGAGCGGGCCCTCCTTTTGGATTTCATATCATAACTTATATCAAATCCAAAAGGCGGACCCGTTCCTATATTAGGATCATACACACTCTTAAAAACAAAAGTTGTCTCTTCTGTGGTCAATAGTTAAAAGCTTGTGTGCATTTAAAGCTGGGTTACGGGGTACGAATCTGAGCCGCTCAGCCTGAGGCATGCTCGCCCTGCGCGGCGTGACGCGAGCCGTCATTTCAAAATGGCGTCTGACACGATGACAGCCGCGGCTGCGTTTATCATAATTCACGCTCAGATACACGTCAAAGTTACGCGAGGCACGCACACCGAGGCGCCTTTGAGCACGGTCAACAGACCGACTCTCGACGGCTCGCCGCGCGCCGCTCGCCCGCTACTCGCGCACAGCGCGTGAGCGCGTACCAATTTGAGCAAAATACGAGAGCCGTGCGTGCCTCGACCCGAGGCTGCTCTAATTCGTACCCACCTTAAGTTATGTTTTTATATGATAGGTCTAAAGCAGTCCTGACGGCGTTTTTGCGGGAATGGGCTTAGCCAGAAAATTAGGCCTTAAAAACGTTAACTTTCGGTGTGTCCACAGGCAAGACGGTAGCCTAAATCTGTGTATGAGCCATTAAACAGCTGCGCATATTTATTTAAAAGTTAATATTTTTTCGTCACTGAGATTAAAAAAGCGCACCCCAGGTCGCTAGTTTGTCACTCGCAAGTACAATCAGCAGAAGCAAGGGATTGAATAGATCAAAATCATCTATACACGATTCTATTGTTCAGAGAATAAGAGCTTCCGTAGATAATTTTGATCTGTACATCACGCGACGCGAGACACACTGTTAGCTAAACAGGATCTCGTCTTTTGAAGTATTATTTACGAGTCTGCAGCGTGGAGATTAGTTTCTTTTCTAGACTTAATAAACATATCTTAAATAGACTGTCGCTAAACCATACACGATAAAAAAAAAACATAAGGGGCGTTACAAAAGTAAAACATGAAGATGTATAAAGAAACATGTAAAACGTCAAAAGTAATCACCTACCTACCAAATTAACAAACATAAAATCAGAATTCAAAATTACAAATTATATCCACATCACAGGTTATAAACCAAAACACTTTCCACAAAAACCTCACTAACTATTACACAGGTGAAAATCCCAATTGCTATTTTATAAAATATTAGTAGTAAGGTAGATTAATTTTAATTACTGTTTACTTTTAAAGCATGCTGTGTCTACTTTTTTAGGATGTGCGCAATATGTTACATATCCAGTGGTCTTCACTCCACGGATCGAAGCAACACGTAGGACATCACCAAGAGTATCTACGATCAGAAGATCACAAGAGATAAAAGTGTTCTAGAGAGCCTGGCCCATCGAAGCCATCGTAGAACACAAAATGGCGATACAAAGTTTCGAAGCCTGGCCCTTTGCGATCGTCGACACTTGTGTTGAAGGTTTGCCAAAGGGCAATGGAGTGCAACATTTTGGGTTTTAAAAGAACGAATCGCATACGAAACACCACGCTGCGTTCCAAAACTGACATTGCCGATGTTGGCGGAAAAATCGCCAGGTTAAAGTGAGATTGGGCCGGTCACGTTTGTCGAATGCACCGAGGCAGGAGAGCACAGGTAGTATCTGAGTGGGTGCCACAGGACAGCTACCGGCGCCGTGGTAGACCTCGGCGTAGGTGGCCGGACGACTTAGATGCATTTCAAAGCGATTGATCTGAGATTGCTATGGACAGACCGGGTTGGGAATCCAAGGGAGAAGCGAGAGGCCCACTGCTGGGCAAAGTAGCAGTGGGACACTAATCCAGGCTATTAAAAAATACGGCCCATTGCGCATTCAGATTCTAGCTTCAAATTTGCTATTCTATTAGACGTAAGACAGACCAACAAACAACCGACTATTCCCTTATCGAATGAAAATTTTGCAAAATAAAGAAGCCAGAGGGAACGATCAAATTGAAGAGATAATGGGGTTGGCTTGACCGACCTTGCTTGCACTTTCCCTTCCGGAGCTGCTCGCGGCTCCCTGACTCGTGGTCGGGACATCTCGAAGGCCCTGAAAGACGTAGTCCCATTTAGGGTTATGTGGGTCAGGACAGGTCGCTATCTTGTTGTATTTGTGGCAGCAAGCAAGCTGACAAAGTGGAAAGAGGGACAGGAATTTATTTCTCATAGTGACCAACCCATACTGAATCCTTAAGAGTTAAAAGAGAAAAAACGACGTGCGAAGATGCTGCCTTCCTGATCAAAGAGTGGCATCGTCTTAATCTGACTGCGTGTAAGCAGTAAATAGAACAATGTACCCTATGCTACACAGAAAGAAACATCGAATTATTTCTAAACACTGCTCGGAAATATGAACGTTTTTGGTCTGGTTTTGGGTCGGAAAGCATCACTTTTTAGTGGCTTAATTACGAAAATAATGTATCAAAAAAATACCATTTATTTTCCTCCCAGAAGTTGAGAAGCACTTGTCTGCGGCAGAAAGTGCAATTTATGGACTCGTCCATGAATCGAGTACTTTCTTCCCGCAACAATTAATTGGTATTAAACAGGATCCCCAATGCCCACACTGTGGCAAAGAGGAGACAAGCCAACACGTCCTAGCCGAGTGCGTCATGTACTTATCACTGAGATATCGAACATTCGGGGAGGACGAATTATCGTCGGAAGAACTTAAAAGCATTAACCTACAGGACGCACTTCTGTTCTGTAGGAAAACAAGAAGATGGAATCTATGCTGGATGGGAGCGCCGCCGGGCCAGTAAACTACGGCTCAACCAAGGGGAACAGGGCGGAATGACCGGGAGACTAATCGACCACCCGCCTGCTCCGGCCGGGCGTCCCCACCCATCATCGTCATCATCATCCCGCAACTATCTACTATATTGTTCGTTGAAAAAACTTAGCAGGCACTTTTTAGCAGATTATCCATTTTGTTTTTTATGTTATGTAAGTAGGTGGCCTGAGTGCTCATGTGCCTTATGAGCACTCAGGCCACCTGATGGTAAGTGGGATCCGAGACCCATAGATATTTGAATTCTCAAGACCTGCCTGACCTCTGCACTCCTTAGTTAAAAAAAAATCTTAAAAGTGTAAAGATTTATAAACTAAGTATTTATATAATGTATTTTTTCTTTTTTTTTAAAGTATTTGATCAATTTATTTAGCATCATTTTGACCTGCCTGGCAATTGTCTTTCCACCTGTGATAACGATATAATATCTCGATTTAAGTTGATTTTAAGTGAGATGCCTATCTTATGAAGCGTTACTTGTATCCAATAACTTGTTTTACTTTGATGTGCCTAAGGATGGGCATCTCAATGAAGATCAATTTATTAAAGGGGCCCTGAGTTTCTTTGTCGACCCTGAGAAATAAGACTGCCTATAAGGTGGTTTGTGTGCTTGTTTGCCTTGTCCATGCCTTTAACCTTTTCAAACACTATTTCAAATACAAAAGACGTTACTCACACGCCAATGACAGCTTTAAACCAGAGAGAATATCAACGTTGCGTCTAAAGGTGAGTACGAATTAGCCTCAGGTTGAGGCACGCACGGCTCACCTATTTTGTTCAAATTCGTACGCGTTCACGCGCCGTGCGCGAGCAGCGGGCGAGCCGCGGAGAGTCGGTCTTTTGACCGTGCTCAAAGACGCCTCGGTGTGCCTGCCTCGCGTAATTTGGACGTGTATCCGAGCGTGCCGCGGTCAGAACGACCAGTTCTAACTTGTCTGTGGGCGAGGCGCGTAAAAATTTGATAAAGTTGCTGAGACGTTCCACCACCGAAGCGATTTCTTCTTTTTGTTAATAATTCAGTGAATTATGATAAACGCAGCCGCGGCTGTCACCGTGTCCGACGCCATTTTGAAATGTCGGCTCGCGGCGAGCGCGCTGCCTCACCCGCGCATGCTTATGTGCAACAATTTGGATCGCGAGCATGCCTCAGGCTTCGTACCCAGCTTTACTCGCACGCCAATGACACCTTTAAACCGGAGGGAATACGAGTATCAACGTTGCGTCCTAGACACTCAGGTCTGTTCTGCGCTGTCAACCGTGATGGAAATACCCGTCGTTGGTGTTAAAGGAGGTTAAGAGAGGTTACTACCTGGCTGCCCTCCCCGCGGTCCATGTACTTGACGCGCACGCCGGCGCCGAGCGCGGCGCTGAGGGCGATGATGTGGATGTGGTCCGACTCCTTGTACATGGGCTCCACCTCCTGCCAACAGCCAAAACAGGTCAATCAGGATCATTTGGGCCCGTAGCATAATTTCTACAATCAAAATTTCTAAACGCAAAAGTACCAAAAACAAAGAACAAAGAGCAGCCTCGGGTTGAGGCACGCACTGCTCACCTATTTTGATCAAATTCGTACGCGCTCACGCGAGCAGAGGGCGAGCGGCGCCGTCGAGTCAGTCTTTTGACCGTCAAAGGCGCCTCGGTGTGCGTGCCTCGCGTAATTTGGACGTATATCCGAGCGTGCCGCGGGTAGAACAATAAGTTGTAAGTTGTCTGTGGCCGAGGCGCGTACAAATTTGATAAAGTTGCAGAGCCGTTCCACCACCGAGGCGATTTCTTCTTCTTTTTGTTAATAATTCGGTGAATTAAGATAACCGCAGCCGCGGCTGTCATCGTGTCTGACGCTATTTTGGAATGTCGACTCGCGGCCAGCACGCTGCCTCACCCGAACATGTTTATGTGCAATAATTTGGCTCGCGAGCAGCTCTCCACGCGGGGCGAGGCGCCTTTGAGACACAAGACCGACTCTCAACAGACGCGGCTGCTTGCACACAGCGCGTCAGCGCGTAAGAATTTAAGCAAAATAGGTGAGCCGTGCGTGCCTCAACCCGAGGCTCCGCTAAATCGTACCCACCTTGAGCACTGAGGAATCCTCGAAACAATTATAACGTAATACCATTGTTTCTACAAACCATTCAAACAACTGCTGAAAACATCTTACTTGTCTACAAAACTCCGTAACAGTCCTTGGTCCCTCAATAAAGTTCTGGTAGAACTCCTGCTGCGTCTGTAATTGTCCAGAGGTCACCAGACGCAGATATACCACAATATAGTCTGAATAACCCTGCTTGTTGAACTTGTCGTGGAGCTCGGCCCGCGCCTCCTCCAGGACTTCAGGGGTGCTTCCAGCTTGTTCGCCCACTCGCTGGACCACTTCCATAAACTGGAAAGTAATACAACAGTGAATAAATTACTATTTGCATATGTATCCATATTTGCTCAGATAAAATTGCCTTAAGTGGAGTTTGTAAATCCCATACTAAGTGTACAGGTTGGGTTTATCTTGGTACTTATCTCCTTACAAAACCCCAAGACTCTTGCACAATTATACTTTTATAAGGACTCTTTAGTCACTCAGAGGACTGCTGGTTTAATACTCTGACCAGTAAAATTAATAAATCACTAGATAAATAATATAATTGGGAAATCCTAATTGTATTGGTCTTTACAAATCAAAGTATTATATTTATTTGGTCAACACAGGTGTAAGTTGGTTATCAAAAAAAAAAGAGTTACATTTCCAATATATTAAATATATTAAATTTCATTTATTATTTAAGTATAAACCAAAACCATAGCACAGTTACTAAATTATTAGATAAAAAATTAAAAAGCTACTGTCATTAATTTTATTTTTGGAACAAAAAATTGTTGTTTCAATGTAGTTATGATGAACAACGTAATGAGTTCAAACATGGAGGGTTTACTTTAACCTTTTCAACGCCATTGACGGATATTTCCGTCATGGTTGACAGCGCAAAATAGACCTTAGTATCTATGAGGCAAAGTTGACAATGGCTCTGGTTTTGAATTTGACATAGGGTTGAAAAGGTTAAGTATAGCAGAGATCGTGTCACCACCTTTAGATTCCCATCATCAGACCAGCTCAATGATGCCATATTATTGTATTCTCGGGCTTCATTAAATCCCACCCACACGCACAATAGGCGCAAACGAGCCCGCCTATGAAATTCAAATAATAAAATATTGTATTGCCATCAAAGTTACATAGGTACCAATTTTTAGACTTGACCCGAACTTACATATAAACATTGCAAGTTAAAAAACTTGTACTTAAAATATTTAGTTTCTCGGAACAATACTGAGTTGTGATAATTACGACTAAAAATGACTATAGTAGAAAATATAACAGCAGTAGAACTGCAATCTCCTCTGTCCTCTAATTAACACTTTACTGCTTTGAGTTTGAGGTGTAATTGTTGATTAATTTTGCAGCACCCAGACTTTTTTTCCTAGTCTTTCCACTGATGTTTTTGTTTGGTGGACAATAAAGTGTTTTGTATTGTATTGTATTGTATTAATATTATTCAATGTCTTTCCAACACAAAAACTAAAATGATTTTTTCATACATTGTAGCCATTTTCGTGTTTGTATGAAATACATTTAAAAATCAATCATCTTAAGTTTGGATAAGATGAACAACACATTTTTACAAGAACAACCATCTAATTTAAACAACATTTTCTCAAGTATTTGCTTAGTCACCAGCCAGATTATGTTATGTTATGTGTCAAGTAAATAAACAAGAATAATGCAAGTAAATAAAAGCTTATCTTATCTGTAAATGATTATAAAGCATACAAGATCACATAACATTTGCGATTAAAAAAAATGACATTGATGACCTCACACAATTTGCAACATAATATAGGCGATATAAACACTGTATTCACAAAGCTACAACAATGCTGCTATTTTTCCTTTCTTTTTCACTTCCAAACACAGCAAAAAAAAACGTCGACAGCGGACCTCGGAACAAAGAAAAACAAAAACATAACAAAAAACCTAACCTAGAAAGTTCACTCACCGTTTCGTAAAAATCCTCGACTGTGAACTGTGAGAAACCTAATGCGACAAGTATATCCTTGGATTTCTTAGCTAGGTCGTGGAATTTTTCATATTCCGCCTTGTCGGTCAGAAGATGCTCTAAATACGCGTAAGAAAATGCCCGGAAGAAACAGTTACCGTCGGGCCGCGTTCTCCGCACATATTTGTACTTAGCTGCTAAGTCTTTTATTTTTAAAAGGTACACGGGATCCTCATTGTATTCTTTTTCTAACGACGACAGGGGCTCAAGCTCCCCGACTAGAGGAATACTCTCCGAAATCTGAAAAATAAACATAACATTTTGTTTTGTTTGCACATAATATAAAAATTAGGGAAAATCAACTATAGAATCTAAATAAAGTTTACCTCTTTTTCTATCTCCCGTTGCTGTTTCATAATCAGCTCATCTTGATTAATTGAATTATCTGGTATATTACCGGTACAGCCGCTACTGCTCGACGCATCGTCCGCCATTTTCAAATAAAATTGACAAGTGACGACAAATGACAATCGAAGGAAGGAATTGTAACGACGCGTTCACAATAAGTTTAAATATATAGCGTTCATAAATTGTATAAAATTATACCTTTGTGACTTAAAGCTAAAGCCATACTACGGCTTTCTGCCGCGGGAGACCTGGAAAATTCGCCAAAAAACATCATAGATTCCAAACAATATTTTTTTTCAAATTCTAGTTTGTGCCTAATTTCAAAGATTATTGTGAGGAAATATTTACAGTTTATGCGAAAGATTCGACAAAAGGGCGCTAAAAGCAAATCTCGCAATTCCGCTTCTAGGGTAGAAGCTCTACTTTGAAATCCGTAATACGAAATTCGGATCGCCCCATCATTTTTTTGCACATTAGTTACGCATCCAGAGCAAAAGGGATAGCAATAAACGAAGTTTGAATCACTGATTTCAAAGTAGGGCCCCTGGCCTGGCGCTAGGTAAAATTATAAAACCGCAAAACCATCAACTACTTTCAAAGACTTCAAGAGCTTCAACAAAAAAATATGTTTTTTGCTTCTTCCGGGCATTTTTAGGCTCTATGTTATAATAAGGCAAGTCAAGGTTCTTATGATCTAAAGGCATAGAAGGAGCCTTAATACGAAAGCGTTAGATCTAGATACCTGTCTTAATAATTTAAATATGAATGTTCAATAAGTTAAAAAAGGAAAGATCAGTTCTTGCTAAAACTAGCCGTATACACTAAGGTATTGTAAACTCATGTAAACTGGCCCTCTATTCAGGTGCGTTAAAACGATATCGTGTTTGACACGTTTAAGAATCGTTTATGTCACAGTCGCTATTATTGTAAATGACACAAGAGTTATCAAAACGTTGACAATACGGAAACAGGTCAAAAATGATATCGTTATAACGCAGTTGAATAGAGGCCCAGGTCACGAACTGGTCATCATGGTCGTTGATTATAATATGCAAATAGGCAATAGCAACAGTGTACGACCATGATATTTTGGTTTATTATACCCACTCTCTTCTCTTTTTAGCCCACTGAATCCCAATAAGATTGCATATCAGCTTTTTATCAAAAGCAATACGGTTACATATGTGTTATTGTATTGCCAAAGTTATGATAACTCTTATTTACTTGATAGTAATACCGGCCAAGAAGAACAATACGATAGCATATCAAAAGCAATATTGTTTTAATGATTGTTTTTATACCGCATTGTTATATTGATATATTCATCGAACCTTCGAGGAGGGAAGATGGCCGATTGAAAAATGCCCGGCTTTTACTTTTGATTTCTGTTTACTGATTTACTCTACTCACTTTACATTGGCGAAATCACTGTGTGGACCACCATTAATTAAAAAAGAAGAAGAAGAGGAAGATATATTCATCACAAAATTGTGCGGGTAAATTTCGTCGCAATAAAGCATTGTGACAATAAAAACCAAAAAAAGCAATGTCTAGTTAGTCTTATAATTTATTTCTTACAAAATAAAGCTTCAATCACACTTAATCTAATCAGCAAACATGTCTTCAATTTTCTTTTGTACTTCTTTTTCGGTCTCGGAGTTGAGTTTTTCTGGCAGCAATTTGACAAGATCGGCTGGTTCTTCGTCGTCAAGAGTCGCTTGTCCTTGAGCCTGAGAAAATTAAATTATTTTGAGGTTAATCGTGGGTCAAAACGCACGGCAGCACCACCTATAGTGACCAGTGCCAGATCGATAACAAGTCAATTTGACACCTGTCATCGCATTACAATTTATAACCTATTCTCGGATTTGAGGTTATAATTTGTACTAGAATGACAGGAGTCAGAATTTACTTCTTGTCAGCCGGGCACTATACATACGTGGATACACTTGTTTTAAAAATGTATGACAATTTAAAAACCATTTGTAGGAATAGGCTTTTCGAATCGATCCTGCAGTTATGAGAAATGACTTTCACTCAACTGCTTATTATTAATGAAATAAAATTTAAATCAGTTATTTCAGACACCATAATGGTTCAAAACTTAGTTAGTAACATCGTGATCCTCATGACATGTATTAATACAATTAATTAAAGTTAGAATTTCTTATTAATTATGGTGGTCCGAATTGAGCTATATCAACATTTCGCTGTATATAAAACCTCTCAAATACGCAGGAATTCTGGGAGCCTGCCGTTTGGCTAAAATGTTTTTGGTCATATGTATCATTTCCCAATTTTTTCATTTGCCAAACCAATGTTATATACATTTTTCAAGAATTAATTTTAGTACCATCGTGTATAACCCTATAGGTTAGGTTAGGTTAGCTTTTATAAAATCCAGAAATATTTTCGGTTACAGTAAACAAAGAGGGTTGGCAAAAAAAATATTTTGGCGTAACGAAATAGACCCAAGAATTTTAAATTATTTTTCTCCGATGTACAAAACAATTTGGTACCTTAAGCAGCTGTGTCTCGAGCAGCAAAATGGCGCGCTCGGCGCGGTAGTTGTCGGACACGAGCTGCGCCCAGCGCCGGCGCAGCGCGCGCAGCCTGGCCCCGCTCGCCGTCTGCGAGCGCTTGCGCTCCCAGTTCACACCCGCTATCTGCTTCCTGCCAAAAAGAAAAATACATTACAAATGTGAAAGTAACTGTCTGTCTGTTTGTTACGCTTTCACGGATTAACCGATTTAGATGAAATCTGGTATTGAGAAGGATATAGACTACTTTTTATCCCGAAAAATTGGACGGTTCCTGAGGGAATAGTGATAAACGACGGAAACGCGGATGGAGTCGCAGGAAACAGCTAGTTGATAAATAAATATCTTGAATATTGACCTGGGGCCAATTGCATAACAAAGGACAAGCCCACTATTAGTAAAAATGCACGCAAAACCACTAATACTACTACTTAAGCCTTGTTCGGACTAGGCTAGTATTTTAGTCTAGTGGCGAGTAATTTAGTAGCTAAACGTGTCTGAACACCAAAAAATTAGTCGAGTGGATTAGTAAGTAATTTAGTCGAGTCAATCCATTTTATTCTATTTTTTTTAGTAGTCTAGTAGCGAGTAGCACCCCCACCACGCGTCCGTGCTCACTCGGCCGCCGGCTAAACAAGTCCGAACCTGTCGATTTAGTCGAGTTCATTAGTTGACGTGAAAATGTCGTTTCGCTGGAGCGAGGAAACTACTTTAAAATTTGTTTCCATTTATATTGAACATGATTGCTTATGGAATGTTAAGTCCCCGTGTTATAAAAACAAACAGAAGAAACAATCCGCATACTTGGATATAGAAAATAAGATGAATATAGCCGGATTTGGTGAAAAGGAAATAAAATTGAAAATTAAAAACATCAGGTTAGTGAATAATGGTATTATTTTATTTCAAATGCTAATTCCTTTAGAAGACAATTAGTACCTCCTAGGTCATTTCTTCTATTGATCCATTTTCGTATCCACAGCTTCTTTTTATTAATCACGCAAATTTCCTCATTCACCTCTTCTAAAATAGCCGTTACGAATCAGAATCAGAATAATCTTTATTCAAGTAGGTTTACAAATAATAAACTCTTTTGAAACGTCATAGTAGCGACTTAGCCTAAATTGACTGCAGGTTCAAATCGCGACCGATCAGAGAAGAACCTGTAAGAAACTCTGTCGGATGTCTTTTTTTTTCGACGTTCGCAACCTTTTGTCGTAAGGACTAAACATTTTATTACAAGCAATTCAGTCCCAAGCATTGTTATCATTAATATAGTCTTTAATACTATAATATGCTTTAGAAATTAGTTTACGCTTAACGTAACTCTTAAATTTATTTACTGATAGTTCAGTAACATTACTTGGGAGCTTATTATAGAACCTAATACAATTACCCATAAAAGAGTTTTTTATTTTATGGAGCCGCGTGAAGGGCACTGCGAGCTTATATTTATTTCTGGTATTAACATTATGTATGTCACAGTTCTTTCTAAATTTAGCGATGTTTTTATGAACATACATAATGTTTTCATAAATGTATTGACTGTGCATGGTCAATATGTTAATTTCTTTAAACTTATCTCTAAGCGAGTCTCTCTGGCCCATCTTGTAGACAGCACGAATAGCCCTCTTCTGCAGAACAAAGATGCTATTTACATCAGCAGCACTACCCCACAGTACGATTAGCTTTATCAGTTTATTGACTTTATTACGCTGTAGGCTGTTCATTTTGCAGAGTACCACTGACTTGTGAGCTTTACTCGACTGTAATTTAATGCGAACGATTTTTAGGCAGTAGCGAATAGTTTAGCTACTAAATTACTCGCCACTAGACTAAAATACTAGCCTAGTCCGAACAAGGCTTTACAGCTTGTACTTTATTATGCGATCGGCCCCTAGTAATAAACTAAGCTCTAAACTTGTACTATGAGTACTAATCATACTCCGCATGAACAAAATTACTCCTCACGTTGCTTCCTGTTAGTGGTTGATTTCCTAAAATCGTTATTTCCTAGGAGCAAAATTTCCATTCACATAGGTATTATTATTTTGGCGAATTAAGTTATCACAGTCGTATTTCTCCCCTGACGAGTTGTCTCCTGTCACATTTTTCGAAATTACAGCAATAATTTAATAATGGCGACGAAGCTCCGCTTTGGCGGAGCTCCTATTTCTGGGTGCTTTGGCCTCTCGGGAATGCTGCAAAACCTATTACGAATATTTTGCCAAGGCTAACTGCATCATAAATATCTAATAATACCTCAAATTAGTATGCACATTCTGTGCACTGGCCACAAGTGCCTGCAACGTGACTAAGTACGCTCGCCACGCCTCCGTCCCATAGTGCAACTGCAGTTGCAGGTTGAGCACGCGCGTCGCTTGGTGGGAGAGCTGCGCGTGCGAGTTGTCCACAGACTCCGCCCACGCTGTTGGCTCCCCCAGGCGCCCGGCCGGCGGCGGGGGCAGTTCGTATCTGTAATACAAGAAATCTAGTTTTACAAATTTAAATTAAAATTTCACTAATGTAATAATATACAGTAAACAACTGCTAAAAACAAAACACAACAAACATAACATCACACCTTCATTCCCAGAGGGGGTAGGCAAAGCTACAGAAATACAAACAACTCTGCTTGATAATTCTGTAACCACATTTTGTTCAAACAGGCTAAGATGATTACCAGTGCATTAGTGACAGGTTGCAAGCCTATCGCCTAACAGTGCTAAAATTAAAAACAATTGTCTCTTCTATAAGTAAATAATAACAACAAAATTGACCAAACGCTGGTCAATATACAACAAAGTGTCAGCTGCAAACCCTATATCATAAAATATAGATTACTAACAGTGCCTTCTATATACATCTTGGAATGCTGTAAATTTGTTTGCAAACACTCGCAATTCTATACAAGGCAAGGAGATCTGCCCTCAACATGTCCAATCCGTCATAAGAACATGCTTATTGCACCACCCCATAAACTCAAATTATTATCCTCTGGCATTGAAACAAGAATCCAGCTACATAACCTTTACAAAGGAACTTAAAGAACTGCTGATACCAAAATCTTACATTAATGAATTTGTAAATGAAAATTATAAATTCACACACTAAATAGTCCTCTCCCATATTTGTAGTGCCCATCAGGGTTCATAATGAGCTATTCTAGTGTTCTAAGCTAGCAAGTATGATCTATGTAAAATATTATAATTGCAATAAATTATTGAGTATTGAGTATTCAGAATTAGAATATTGGCACTTATTTTATCTGTTTTAATCATGTTGTTTAAGGAAACATGCAAATTTGACCATTATTATGCCATCACTTACAGTTTTTTTTAAGGCCATTTCGTCTAAAATATTAAAAAATTATAAGTAGACTAACCTTTTCATAGACAAGGGCTCCATAGGTAACCGCTGCTGCACTCTCTCCATCTCTCTCTGCAGTGCTGTAGTCTCAAATGCCGTGCTTGGTTCCGGGCCCGCATTTTCTAGGTAATTTTTAGTTGGTCGATAGCGCCGGCATTCTTCTTCCACCATAGAAAGCGCCTTAAAATAATCTTAGCATCATAAGAAAGTCTCGAAAATAGTCGGTATCATGATCACATTTTGCATTGGCTGTGTTGATCATCTACCTACACAGAACATTTTAAAACTACACTAACGGATTTTTTACAATTTGATGGTTCATAAGCGAACTCAAATTGGAGCAGTCAGTGACAAAAAAAAACAAAAATCATTCATGAGATATTGGGTGTCTATAGGTTAGGGTTCATTCTTACCGCTTCTCGTACTCCTGGGTCATCGTAACCCTGGTCAATATATGGTAAAGCATCTACTACCACTTCTCCAGCCATTATATTACTATTTTAAGAAATATATAATTAAATTTTACGTAAAATATTTTGTCCAGGACAGGTTTAAGTTTTGTTATGACAAATTGACACCAATACGATTTTCTTATAAACTTGCTCTGACGCACTGGATTCCAACATTTTTTAGCCAAGCACCTATTCTTAAGAAAATATAGTTCCTTAAAGTGTCATCTCTTGTGAGTTTCATCTCTATTATAAACTCAAAAACAATATTTCTCGCGTATAAATACGAAAAAAAGCTCCAGATTTGTGTACTTAAGTCGCAAAAGTACACAAATCGAAGTTTATTTGATTTACTTTACTTTAAAACCGTGTTTTGGTTAGTCTCACAACACAACATAATTATTAATATAGCCACACTGTGATGAATGACGTTTGTCATTTCATTTTTGTCAATTAATTTTGTTGTCGTGAAGTTAATTTTGTTTAGTTGTCCTTGTTATCCCAGTTGTTCTAATATTTAATTTGTCAGTGATTTCCCTATTTTGTTGCATTTTTAAATAGGTTAAAATGAGTTTACAAGATACAGTAGTGAATCCCGAACTGAACAATGTAGATTTCACTAAAGTGCGTGAAAACATTTAGTTGATTACAATTTTGTTTTCGTGTTCTTTATCATAAACCCTCAATATTAATATCCCACTTCCAGATAGCAGGGTTACAACAAAAGAGGACGTTAGCTTTCGTTAACCATTTTCTCGTCACAACAGTGCAGTTCCTGAATAAATTTACAAGAGATTGTGAAGAGAAGTTGATGCACTTTGAACGGAAACTCGAAAAAGTTAATGCCTCCATGGTGTTATTAGAGTCTAAGGTAATTTTCGGAGTTAATCAAAATAGTTAAAAATTGTTTAGTTTTACTTAAATTACTAGGAAACTCGTAAACATTAACAGATTTCAATTACATGTAGTAAACTCAACTTAATCAGACTTAAAACCTTCTTCTGATCATGACATATATTGCCACTAGTAGAGCTCTTTAAGAGGTAATTTTTGGAAGATTCCATTCCAGTTGCCTTCAAACACCTGCTTTAAAAAAGAAACAAAACCCTAATCTACAAAGACCCTGGAATCTTAGCTGAATTTTAGTGAATTATGTCACAGCAAAAATGTTTTATCTATTTTATAGCTATCATCAATACCAGAAATAAATGTTCCACAAACTGAGTCTCCTAAAGAATCTGCTTTGGATAATACAGAGGTAAAAACAGAACCAAAAGAGGTTGAACCAGAGACAAACACTGAAAAGGAAGAGGAAAAACCAGTTTCAAATGAACATGAAGAAATAGAAGTTAGCCCTGAATACCTGAGATTTGTGAAGATGGTGCAAGTGGGAGTGCCTTTACAAGCTGTTAAGTTGAAAATGATGCTAGAAGGCCTGGATTCTACAAAGTTAGATAAAATGCTAAGCAAGTAGTTAGTAAAATAGTATATTTTATATAAAAGATAATTATATTTAAATAAAATACTTTTTACATTGTTATTGTATATTTTGCTTTGATCTCAATGTAAAGTTTTCCTGTGTAACAAAGTTGCTGATAATTGTTCTTAACTTAAACCTAGACCCACTTACTATAAAGCTTGCTGAAGACAGAATTTTGATGATTATTTTGGGCACATTTTAAACTATTGTATCTAGAATACCCACCTTGCAACATGGGCTAGGCCTTAAGCTGGGTACGAATCTGAGCGGCTCAGTCTGAGGCACGCTCGCCCCACGCGGTGAGCTGCTCGCGACTCAAATTGTTGCACCTAAACATTCGGGAGTGAGGCAGCGTGCTCGCGGCGAGCCGACATTTCAAAATGGCGTCGGTCACGATTTAGCAGCGGCTGCGTTTATCATAATTCCCCGAATTATTAACAAAAAGAAGAAGAAATCGCCTCGGTGGTGGAACGGCTCAGCAACTTTATCAAATTTGTACGCTCCTCGCCCACAGACAAGTTAGAACTTGTCGTTCTGCCCGCGGCACGCTCGGATACACGTGCAAATTACGCGAGGCACGCACACTGAGGCGCCTTTGAGCACGGTCAAAAGACCGACTCACGGCTCTTGCCGCGCGCTGCTTGCGCACAGTGCGTGAGCGCGTACGAATTTGAGCAAAATAGGCGTGCCTCAACCCGAGGCTGCTCTAATTCGTACCCACCTTTAGATGCATGGCATGGAGTAACAAGATTAATATTATTTTTATAATTAACGCATGGAGTATCAAAATGAATGTTTATGAGCAACTCGTTAGAGGTTTAGTTGTATGAAAGCTTATGTTAAATTACTTTACTAAAATAAAGATTATTTCTATAGTTATTTTCCTTGTTTTTGCTTTCCCTTTCAATAGGAGTTTCATAATTAATGTTCTTTAGTTATTAATGAATCTAACCAGGGTAGCAGGTTGCCTTGCGTAAAAGCACTGTACTTACTTTAAATTGCATTAAAAAAGTTTAAAATTTAAACAATGTTGCCACTCAATAGAGTAACTTTTCTATTTCATTAAATACTAAATGTACCCAAGTGGGTTTCCATGGAAGAACTAAAAATACACATATTTGAAATGTAAAACTGCTTGACGAAATTGACATCTTGGACTAGTTGGTAGTGACCTTGAAGTTAGCAATCCAAATACCAGTAAGGGTGGATATTTGTGTGATGAGCATGAGTATGTCTCAGTCTTGGATGTTTCTTATGTATTTAAGTATAAACTACTCTATACCAGTAAGTTTATCATTGTTTAGTACAAGCCTAGAGCTTAGTTTGGGACTAGGTCAATTTGTGTGACATTGTCCTGTTATATATATTTTTCTTACAAATTGAAGACTCAGTTTACCAATGTCTTAGCTTCTCAACAGGAATGAATATCCTGGGTAGCCCTAGTAAGGTGCAGTATACGCGCAACCATATTTAAAAAAAATGTGTTTTGTTATAGATAGTCAATTGTGCAATGCCCCACATCAAATATCAAATCTTACTCACTCAGCAAGCAGGTTTCCAAAACTATGCAAAAGTATTTTTTATCAATTACAAAGACTTACTGTACCTGTGTCAACTGAACTTGGCAAAGATGTAAACAAAACCTAATGAACCAATTATTATTCACCATTACTCGATAATCACATACTTTATAGATTAACTGAGGTCTTTGAAATGATTTATACAAGATCATTATTTTCACATTCAGTTTAAGATGAAATAACTATTCATTGTACATTATTTTTAATAAAAACACTTGGTGAATACTTAGGTTATGGGTAGGGACCAAATAGTTGGACCATAGTTAAGCGTAGTTAACCATACAAACAACAAGTGAAAAAAGTTCCATTGTGACACGAAATTTATCCCTACAAATGTATCGCAATTTTGGTCTAATACACATTCGTCAGATTCCTTTTTCGTCAGAATAAATTATAGCCTGTTTTTTTTCAGACGAAAACGGACTTTCGAGCAGATTCCGCTATCGAATAAACACATATTACCTGATACGCGGATGACCATAGAATACGTAGGTAGGTTTAGGTTATGTTAGTTTTGCAGCAGGCCCGGAGGGCCAAACCATCTAGAAATAGGAGCTCCGCGTAAGCGGAGCTCCGTCGACACTGCCTAATATTAAATAATATATTGTAACAAATAAATAAATTATAAAAATTAACCAAAGTTTTTTCTGTCCAAAAAGTAATTCAGTTTTCGTCCAAAAAAAAACAGGCTATAATTTATTCTGACGAAAAAGGAATCTGACCAATGTGTACTAGATCCTAATTTTCATGTCACAACAGAAAAGTTTAATAGAAAATTTGATTCAGTGAGTTAGCGTGGCCAACTTTTTGGTCCTTACCCTTATGTGTCAAATGGTAGTAATTTATTTAAATCTTTTCCAAGTTCAATTAACACAGACTAAGCATCAGCAACGTTGTAGTTATGCCTGATCATTCACATAAACCTATTTAAAGACATCTATCCTACGCCTACAAAAACAGTCCCATTTTGCTAAATTTTAAACCAAAATAAAAGCCAATATAGTTAATCTTATTTATTATCACGCTTAGAACTGGATCATCTGTCCCTTCCTCTTCTTGTCTCCTCCGAGCTCGAAGTGCTTGCAGCGCTTCAGCGCGACCTGTGATCGCACCTTGCAGTCAGCGCATTCCAGACGCAGCACGATTTTCTTTGTGGTTTTCGCCTAAAATACAAGAAGTAATTAATCAAAATATGAATCGTTATTTCAGTGTAGGAAGTTGGTAGTGCCTCCCTAAGCTTGTAATATTTTTAGTAAGTGAAAACGGCAATTAATAGACGGATATATACATGATAATATAGTCAGTGAAAATAACGCAGTAGAAGTCGTGAAGAGAGCACAAAATACGCACGACACCATTTTGTAACGTAGTGCATAAATCTATTGAAAATTACGAATGAAAAATAACTCAAGAGATTACTCTATAACAAACTAAACAAAATGTTTTTTAGTGCAGAATAATCGATATATGTATTGAAATGGACAATTCAGATCGGCGTTTTTAGGTTATGTTGTTTACCTTTTTCTTGAAGATGGGCTTGGACTGACCACCATAACCTTGCTGTTTACGGTCGTAACGCCTTCTGCCCTGAGCGGCGTGCCTTTCCTTGGACTTCTTGTACTGAGAGACCTTGTGGGTCTTGTGAACCTTGCATTTTTTGCAGTACGTCCTGCGCTGTTTAGGTACGTTCACCTGAAATTAACAAGGGTCCTTGTTGAAATATCACTGCTGTACCACGAACCGTCACATAAAGAACACGTTCCATCATTTTAATAAATATTTTATTTCACGCAAGGTTAGATTAATAACGATGAAATTTATAAAATCACCAACCATTTTTGCGTTTGACTTTGCACGATCCAAAGAAACGTCAAAAAGAGATAATGTTGCCTTGTTTTTTAACACTGCGTAAATGCTAGGGTGACAATATTGAAAAAAGTGACAAAATTCATTCACTGTAATTGAAAAAATATTTTTATTGTAGAAATAGTACTGAGAGTTAGCTAAATATTAAAATCAAGGCAGCGTTCCTTTGATCATAAAAATAAAATGTATTTATAGATATAAACCTATTTGAAAACATAACAAAAACAGTAAAAGCACCAATATTATCAATAATAAAAGAGCGTCTTACATTGAATGCACCCAACTAACTCTTAAATTAAAAAGTTACTTCATGGCGCCAAAACTGACATTTCTGCCAGATGTTTTGTCTGTCGAGGTCAAACAAAATTATTTTCTAAAAAAATAAATTGAAATCCCAATAAATAGTGCTTTAATTATGAAGTTTGCGATTCCGGAAATCTCCTGGCACAACAGGGACCCCGTGTTGAGTGTGGACTTCCAACCGAAGACGGAAACAAGTGGGCCATTACGATTAGCTACTGGAGGGACAGATTCTCATGTTTTAGTGAGTTGTACGCTCTATTCATGCTATTACTATGGACTATACAGTAACATTTTGTCTTTAAAAACTATACTTTCTCAGATTTGGTACGTTTCTTTGTTGGAAAACGGGTCGGTTAACTTGGAAGTCGCGGCCGATCTTACTCGCCACCAAAAGGCGGTGAACGTTGTGAGATGGTCTCCGAACGGCCAATACTTGGCCTCGGGAGACGACGAGTCCATTATCTTCGTGTGGCAGCAGAAAACTGAGAAAGACCCAGTACCAAGTGACCCAAATGAAGAACAAGATAAAGAAACTTGGGTCATTTATAAAGTAGGTTTCTCCTTATGAAGCTATTAGAATAGAAGAAAATTCAATTTTCAAATTCAAAATTCAAAATTAAATTCGAGAAGAATAATACTCAAGTTCTATAGAGGCTTTACCTCCATAGAATTTGAAGTAAATATAACTTAATTCATTCTGTAACTTCCTTACAAGAAACTGTCTATTCCTAAACTCTTAAATCATAACAATATTTACTTTAATGTACAAGATTATTCTGGTTCTCTGCCTTTTCGCCGACAAATCTTTGATAAATTCATTGTTCCGCAACCTATTAATTTGCCAACCTTCTTTCTTTTCTGTAACTACAAATATTTCAGGATTTTTATAACACTAACCTATATGTTTCTACACGATGGTCCTGAAATAAATCCAGAATTATTTACAGTTTCGGAAATAAATGAGGGTTGTCAAATGAAATGTTTGTGAAATGAATCATTTGTGAAGCATTGGTTTTGAAATGATAGGATCCCAATTATACAGCATACCAGTTTCTAATCATTGTGTAGTCAAAAATAATACAAAAATCACAATCGGTAGATTCCCTGAAAGGCAAATTGAAAAAGTTCTGGCTTGACTCTATTTCCTAAATATTGTATCAATTATCCAAATGTTGATATATACATATATTTAGTTTATGTAAGTTTAAGTACGTTTATTTATGTATAATTACATATCTTTCTATCTATTTATGTAAGTATTTGAATGTATTAGTTTTGTTTTTATTCTATGGTTCTTTTTTTTGTTTTTATAGTCTTTTTGGTTAGTTTTTGTTTTTTGGGTGCTCTAAATAAATTTGTACACCTGTTTACTCGATGCACAACCTTTCACTTCTCTCAATCTCTCAAGGGTTAGCTGGAAAAGATCCCTTAAAGGGATAAGTTCGCCGTTGTACATCTTTTTATTTTTATTCTTTGTATTGTTTTGGTTTTTTTTTTGTACAATAAAGTGTTTACATACATACATACATAATAAACAATACAACCTGGTATTTTAAAATTCTGGTAGGTGGCTTAGGCTGATAAACATTTGACTGAAGAATCCTGTTAGAACCTTTGCTTTACTTTAGTTGAATAGTAATCTACACATCAAACAAGTTGGGATGGTCCTGAGCCTTAGCCTGGTAGGTTTTAATTATATGTTCTAAACTTATTGACTCAATTTTTTTATTCAGACCCTCCGAGGCCATTTAGAAGATGTTTTGGACATCAGCTGGTCTCCTAACTCGAAGCAGCTCGTCTCAGGCTCTGTAGACAATAAACTGATACTGTGGGACGTACCTCGTGGTAAATACAGCGCTATACTTACGGACCACAAGGGGTTTGTGCAGGGAGTGGCGTGGGACCCCAAGGGGCAGCTGATTGCTTCGGCTAGCTCTGATAGGTGAGATGGTTTTGTGTTTTCTTAGTGTATGTTCTTGATTTAAGGGAGTCTCTTTAGGAGTGGAAAGGAATACACTAGATCATAAGTTCCTTATTTGGGCCATCTTGCCCCCCAGTGGGTGCTGAAAGTCGGGCTTACCTACAAAATCTCAAGTATGAATCCATGCATGGAGTGGATAAGTTGATAAGTCGAGATGAAAAGTTACTGAAATTTGTATTTAGAACAAATTGCATATAGTTCAAATTACTTCATTCTTTTTCAACGAGTTATCAACGTATTCACGCCCGCCATGGAAATATTCCTCTCTGCCTCATTTGATTTTATACAACGTGTTACAAAATAATCCGTAAAAAAGAAATTACGAAAGTACTGTCAACCCTAGTATACTGTATACCTAAGATACTGAACTGACGTTATTTAATAAGGGTTGACACTACTTTGTAATTTCTTTTTTACAGATTATTTTGTTACACATTGTATAAATAAATATTAATATCAGAGGACAAATGTGTGGAGTTAAGTTTGTAAAACATGTCTGTTTAAAAAGAATACATGTGCACTGTATGTAGACCTGCATTACGTGCAGATGAACTGGTCTTGCCTCACTGTTGATGAGCCAAGAGCCAGCCCAAAAAAGAGTGAAAAATATTTACATACATACTTATGTACATTATGTACATAACATCACACCTTCATTCCCAGAGTGGGGTAGGCAGAGCTACAGAAATACTAACAACTTTAAAAAGACTTCTTGATAATTCTGTAACCACATTTTGCACAAACTGGCTAAGATGTTTACCAGTGTATTAGTGACAGGTTGCAAGACCATCGCCTAACAGTACTACTTACAAGCATTATTTAAAGCTTTTAACATTTATAATAATTAATTATACCTAAATACCTTAATTAACATTCTGCATACATTCTCAGGGTATTCCGTACATTTGACATCAGCACCAAGAAAGTGACTTCTCGCAGCAGCAAGGCTGTGCTGCCCTTCCCCCCCACGCACCTGCTGCACGGAGTGGCAGTGCGTTTGTTCCATGACGACACATTGCAGACCTACTACCGGCGCCTGCAGTTCAGCCCTGATGGGATGCTAGTGGCTGTGCCCGCAGGCAGGATTGAGGCAGAGAAAGGAGAGATGAAGGCTATCAACGCAGTATATATTTATACGAGATATAATTTGAAAGTGTGAGTATTTTGACAGTATTTCGATGTTATTGCCTTTAGGTGAAGGAGTGCAAAGGGTTTTTATATTACAGGGTGGAGTTGTGGATCACAGTGCGTAACTCTGCTAATCCTCTTTTATAGTTTATTACTCTATCACACTGCAATGGTTGGACGCATTTGGATAAAATTTCGAATAGAGAATTGTGCGGTGGCGAGCGGCGAGTCTGCGTTAATTCTCAATACTGTCTTGTAGTTTTCAAAAGGAGATTCTCTCGCAATTTGTTGATATTCTTTTTACAAATACTTTTAATTATGCCTTTTTATCATTTCCTTACATTTATTTATTAGATTAGGAAGCCTCCATGTGATACATAGGTATTATATTATAGTGCTGGGATTCTACACGGTAATAATGATATCGTATTTGACGTATTTCCGTATTGTCAACGTTTTCATAATTCTTGTCATTTACAATAATGGCGACTGTGACATAAACGATCCAAAAACACGTCAATTGTGAGGGAAACATTACAGGAATAAAATAAATGTAAATGGACGGATATAGTTTTTTACTCCTAGGAGTAAAATGAGGCACGTTCCTTCCTTGTGTTTCAATCGGAAACGGATCTTTCTGAGTATGTTTGGGAAAAACATACTGGGTGATTTTGGAGCCATGATCAGCAATGGTCAGAAGTGAATTAGATTGTCATACCGAACAACTCTTCCGACGGGACCAACCATGAAATGGCTAAAAAAAACCAGCTGTTCTATACATTAAGTCTCAATTAATTAACCGTTAATGTATGGAACAGGTGTTTTTTTTGTTGCGATTTCGTGGTTGGTCCCATCGGAAAAGTTGTTCGGTATGACCATCTTATTCGCTTCGGGCCATTCCTGATCGTGGTTCCAAAATCATCCAGTATATGCATGGATGGAAATGGGATTCCCTTACTTATATTTTAGCAGGCCTCGCTATTGCTCGGCTATAATGTAGTATTGTCTCCCCAGGCCGGCGTGCGTGGTCCCGTGCGGGGAGCCGGCGCTGGTGGTGCGCTGGTCGCCGCGCCGCTACAGCGCGCGCGCCGCCCCGCCGCCCGCCTTCCCGCTGCGCGCGCGCATGCTGCTCGCCGTCGCCACGCGCCGCGCCCTGCTGCTCTACGACACGCAGCAGAGGACGCCGCTCGCCGTCATATCCAACATGCACTACACCAGGTCAGACAACGTAATACTGTACCTTCCCGCTGCGCGCGCGCATGCTGCTCGCCGTCGCCACGCGCCGCGCCCTGCTGCTCTACGACACGCAGCAGAGGACGCCGCTCGCCGTCATATCCAACATGCACTACACCAGGTCAGACAACGTAATACTGTACCTTCCCGCTGCGCGCGCGCATGCTGCTCGCCGTCGCCACGCGCCGCGCCCTGCTGCTCTACGACACGCAGCAGAGGACGCCGCTCGCCGTCATATCCAACATGCACTACACCAGGTCAGACAACGTAATACTGTACCTAACATCACGCCTTCATTCCCACAGTGGTGTAGGCAGAGCTACAGCAATACCAACAACTCTAAAAACACTTGTTCATAATTCAGGAACCACATTTTACTATTGTATTAGTGACAAATTTTACATAACCAAGAAAAGCGGGTTCTACAGTTCTAATAACGGATTTTAGTGATTTGAACGGTAGTGTATTTGCGTTTTAAGCCGTAAGACACGACTCGTGAAACTAATCTTGGCTGGAGACCAAAAAGCTAAAAACCGAAGTTAAAAGTTCGGGCTTATAAATAGACCCCGTTATTAGAGGACCAAATTGGTAACTGGACGTTCTTAGGTATTTTTAGGTCGAGGCATTGTGGATAGTTTTGCAAAGAATGCAATGCATATCCAAGTTATTTAAATATTGAGAATTAAATTCAGAGCAAGTAACATTTTACGTAAATTCAATTTAGTTTTGAACCCTAAACTAAGGCACTAAAGTCAAAATTGTAACTAAACCTATATGGTCCATATAGAGCCTCTGCTTGGAAAAGGATTAAACTAACTAACGGGAACACCTTAAAATGCCAAACTTTGTTTTTTCGAATATTCATTTTACCAAATGCTACTTTGGAGCTATAATGCATAATTTACTTGCTATACGTAGGTCAGGTTAGGTTTGATTTAAAAGCAATATCAAAAATTAATCTTCAATAAAAAAAATGCATTGGAAATTATCAAAATTCGGAATTATAACTGTTCGTATTATGTAGTGTACCCCTAACTAACATGTGGTAATTTCGTCTCGCCTACAGGTTGACGGACCTGGCGTGGTCGCCGGACGGGCGCGCGCTGGTGGCGTCGAGCACGGACGGGTTCTGCTCGCTCGTGTCCTTCGCGGAAGGGGAGCTCGGGGACCCGCTCACGGAACCCGACGCCGAACCGACGGGTAACCTTACCCCTACTTGTCTAAAACACCGGTGGTTGGGTTGAACACTGACAACTTGTTGAATAAATTTTCATGATCATGCAATTCAACGAAGAAAAAAGGCTGCTTGACATAAGTTGACAGAGAAGTTAACCTTGAACTCTACTGTCACATAAGTGGTCAATTTATACAACCTCTAAATACTCACCACCTTGAAATTAGACATAGATCTTTTTTACATCATAAAGATTTTTCCATGCAACTGTGAAACACCGCTAACTTCGCTTATAATTTTTATGGCAGACCATGAATTGAAATCACGCAGAACTATAAAACACAAAAAATCATTGTAGATTCGACAACATTGACTCCAACTTTAAAATAATATTTACAGAAGCGATGGAAGTGGACACAGAAGCTGAACCAAAACCAAAAGAAAAACCAGAGGAACCAGCTTCAACTCCAAAACCCACAGCGGTTGCTCCAAAATCAGCACCCTCCAAAATAGACTCCTTCATGAAATTCAAAGCTCCGGAGAAATCCCCCAAGAAACGCAAATCTGTAACCAAACCTGAACAAAAAACACCAGTGAAAATAGACCTGCTTGTAGAAACCGCCATGCAATCCTGGTCGGACAATTCCAACAACGAGATTATGAAAATACAAGACAATAAGGCGGAGAACGAAATCATGATCATTGAAGACAGCGAGGACATGAAACTGGTCTACGAAGATACTGAAGGGTACAAATCAAGTGAAACTATCGTCAAAACACCAGATAATAAAGCTAATGATTCTACGAGCAAAACGTCACCTAGTGCTAAAGTGTCACCTAGCACAACCAAAGTGTCTCCTAAAGCTAGTATTAGTTCGTTCCTAAAGCAAGCCAAGGTGACCGATATGAAAGAGCCAGTGGAAGTAAAGTCGGCGCCGAGCCCCAAGGCGCCGAGACGCGTTAGCTTTGTCACACTATCCAGCCCTAAAAACTCGAAAAAGAAGTTATGATAGAAACCTGAATTGGGGTCTATATTTATTGCTTTTGACATTTTATCGTGTTTTAAACGTTGTGATAGCTCTTATTTACTCGACAGTAATGGCGGCAGAGTTAAAAACAATTTGTTAACCTATCAAAAGCAATACGGTTTTACTGATTAGAATATAGAGCCCCTGAAGCTGTGACTATAATTTGAAATACGTAATTCGAACTTCGGATCGCCTCCGTCACTTTTTGCATATTAATTGCGCATCGAGAGCAAAAGGGATACCAGTAGACGAAGTTCGAATTACGGATTTCAAAGTAGAGCCACTGACTAAGTATTACAGAAGACAGAAATCGGTTCGGTCATATCATCCAAAACTTTAAATTTGAATCCCCAATCATAATATTTGATCAAATTCGAATGAATCACTATATTTAGGTTATTTCCACCTGTTACCACCAATTTGTTACCACTGGTAACGGCTGGGAATTCTGTCATCTTTTACCAGTGGTAACTAATGGGAATAAAAATTCCCAATTGTTACCACTAACTACTGGGTTTTTTTCCCCAGTAGTTACCACCGAGTACTTTAATGGTTCAAGTTCAAGTTCAATTTTTTATATATACTACTGCTACTGCTACTGTCCAGTGGGACAATTCTGCCAGTGTCAAGGTTGGAAGTTATAAGTGATAAGTAGACCCCGTACATTTGGTGCCGTTGACACAAAATCGACGTCACAGTGCATATAGGCTGATTCAAATTAGTTTTATCGTAATCATTTATAACGTACATGTCAATTTCTTTAGTTAATCTTTATCGACATTAAAAATAAGTGAAGATATACAAAATGTCTAATTGATTTTTACCGCCAAAGTCGGAAAATCACGTCATCGGATTGTCGTGCCGGAGCGCCGAGCCCTCAGCACGCTCGATACATTTCGTATCGGCGCGGTTGCGGCATATGACGTCGTTGGCGTCGGGGGCACGTAAAGTTGCAGCCGACCGTGGCGTTCAAAAGGTTAATTAATTTTTGACCGTCTTTCACCTACGCAGCCAATTAGTTATTATGTAAACTGAAATAGTTATATGTATGTATTTTAATATTTTTATTTACTTGCATAGTTTAACATTGATAGGTTTTAGAAAATTAAATATCAATTTGGTAACTCTAATGGTAGTGTTATAAATTTATAAAACTGCTGTATGTATGCGTCAGCGGCACCAAACGTGCGGGGTCTAGTGATAAGTGAAAAAGTTTTTCCAAAAGCAGATGCAGATTCATCAGTTGGGGATCAAAAAATAAATAGATTATTTAAAAAAACTACAACTACAAATACTAAATCTAAAATGTCATTTTACAACTTAATAATATTAAGTACTTTAGTAGTTAAAGATGCGAAAAAAAACCCAACCTGTTGCCAGTGGTAACAGATTGGTTGGCAAAAGGTGGGAATAGCCCCTAAAGGGGAATGCCCATCTCTCCTACAAAAAAATGCCTGAGGTGTACAAGAACCAATTATACACCAAAATATGCTACGAAATTGTAAGTTCCGAAAACACTTTCAGTGATTACTCAAAAAGTCGGTGAAACGCTGTTATTTTTATACAAATAGACAAAGACAATTTTCATCTCAAACTCGTTCAAAACGAATAAAGACGTTTAGTAGGTATACATAGGTAAGGTACATGAAAATAGTGGTTTCATGACTGGATTAGGGTGAGGGCGACGAAGGCGTAAGTCCACGGACTGGACGACAGCGGGCGGCGGCGATGACAATCGATTTCATAGTGTTATTTATATGGAAGTGACGTCTCACGCCATTATAGATACGACAAATTACAGATACGAGTAAACATGAGTGAATGTTCAAGTAAAAGTCTATAAAAAATGTACATAATACTCCCATCATTATCAGACTTCAATTTAATGAGTATATTTTTATTTAATTATAACATGTTTTTCGGCATATAGGTTATCTCTGTACATTCCAGGCATTGTATGGGCATTCTCCTTTAGATGTGAATGAAGCATTGAAGCATCTAAATTTAGGGATCAAATGATGTTATAACATGTAAAGGATCCTCAATAGTATTTATCGTTAATTGTGACATGAAAAGACTTGTCAGTGATAATAATCATTCTATTTTATGACAAACATGTAATCATAAGTAATTAAAACACTTGTAAAAGTAAACATTTTAATAAATATTTACAATGCAAATCACATTTGAAATAAAAGAGAGTATATTACAAAATATATTTACTTAAAAATAAAACACCGTTCCTACCAAACCCGCTCGCACTCGAACTGGGCTCCTAACATTAATTCAAAACAAATAATTTCAAGTGTTTTTACTTTAATCATCAGTTAGGTAACTAGAAATATGACGTCACGTGTATTCTAATTTGATGCCAAATAGTATGTGAAATGCGACAAGCATTCCGCCTTATCCTTGACACCGATACATATTTCATTGAAATTCAACCTTGTAGCCGTAACTATAGAGTGCCTTTTATATTTGGCATTATATCCTCATGTACAAACCTGGAGATTCGGCAGGTTAGATGGCTACCTAATTTTAATGATAACATCGCAAATATATATGGGCTTAAGCTCGGATGCCATTAAGTGCCCTGTAAGTTTATTTGCCTTCTTTTATTTAGTCATATTTGTTTTTGACCTTCAAATTCGCATTCCTTTCATAGAATCCAATACATTTAAATCCAGACGGGATAACACGACTTGACGTCGAAATTAGAGGTGATCTTATATAGCTGAATAACTTAGAAGCATTTATGACTGTAGTGCAGGGACCGGAACCGCTTTGTATTAAAGGGTTTTTCGGTAGGGTATTTGTTAGACTTGTTTTCAAACCCCAAGAATGCGCTAAACCTATCGTCGACTTGGTCCAATGAAAGGTTAACCCTGTTACCCTTTTTAAACTTAACCCTTCGTATGCAGAAACGTTGGGGCTGTGACGTCATCGGTGTCACGTGACCGAAATTAAAAGCTGCGCGCTCAAGTTGGTATCACGTTTCGAACAATTGTAGGTTATCTATGGAAGATTGATTTATTATTTCCAAGCCAATTTGAACCCTATCTTTAAGCTGATTAATATAAAATTTCAATAAAATGATGCTCTTGGATTTTAGCGCTGATCAGCGCTTTGACACCGGACGGGGGTCACTGATCAGAGCTAATGCATAACGAAGGGTTAATCTAACGGTTTCAAGCTGTTTTGATGTGTATGAAGTGTTGACTTATTACTGCACTACCTAATAATTGAATGGGTTGCGCTAGACATGAATGAAATGAAGAAAGAGAGAGACGAGCAATAGGGTAATGCAAAATGCTTAAGAGGACTGTGAAGCAATAAAAATCCATACAAAATGGGATGTTTTTCTTAAACGTTGTCCGATTTTTATGATTTTTTAATATGCTGTAGATGTTATGAAAAAGTAGGTCTGTACGTTTTTCTTTCCAAGAAAATATTTGTTGGAAAGGAAAAATATAAATAAAACGGAAACGTACAGACCTAGTTTTTCATCACTACAAAATATTAATAAATCGTGGATATCTGATTAAATTTAGGAGGCAAAAAACGCTATATCGTCAGAAGCTAAACTTGTACGGATTATTTTTGACAGCTATGCGATTTAAGCATCGCTTCACAATCCTCTTAATAATTAACTACAAAAACCCTAATGAGTTTGGTAAGCTCTATGGAAGCGGTTAACTAGTTCAAAAGGTTTCCCCTAACGTTATGGTAACAAAATCATAGGGTAACCACATCGATTGGGTAGCCCAGTGATAGGGTTACCGTCTTCATAGGGTTAATCAATTTAAGGGGTTTTCCGGTCCCTGCTGTAATGGTGCCAACACGACAATTATAACAGAATGTACACATACACAACCACTTGTTAATGTAGGCCTAAGAAATACTAAACAATAACAATGAATATCATCTACAAACAGAAAGACCAACTGCGTTGGTTGATTATTGCTTCAATATGACCCTAGCCTACAGCTATGGGAATCCTAGGTCGATAATTTTCTAGAACATGAAATTGAATTACCTCATTTATAGACAGAGATCGGACAAATGGACGTCATTACTTCCAATAATGTGGACATGACTCCAAATTAAATTACATTAATTTATTTGTCACCTGAACTTTAATCTTTAACCTTTGCAGGATAGTAATAAATAAATAACACAAAGACGTCAGGAGTGGCCATTGATATTATATTAATTTAAGTACATAAGTTTGCTCCATTAACATCCGTGGATTGTGAAAGGAGTTTATTTTAGCCGTGAAAAGAAATAAAATAACCACGAAAAAATTATAAAAATACTGTTTGTTTGCTTTAATAAATCTACATCCATCCATTCCATCTTAGTCCTCAGGGTTGGCAACGCATTTGAGGTCTTAGGATTATAGTCTTGAGAATTCAAATGTCTATGGGTCTCAGATTCCACTTTCCATTAGGTGGCCTGAGTGCTCGTGTGCGCTTTCCTTAACATAAAAAAAAAACAAACAATAACAAGGTATTGTATCATCTACATACATACATACATAACGTCACGCCTTTATTCCCAGAGTGGGGTAGGCAGAGCAACAGAATACCAACAACTCTAAACTTGTTGATAATTCTGTAACCACATTTTGCACAGTCAAGCTAAGATGTTTACTAGTGTATTAGTGACAGGTTGCAAGCCCATCGCCTAACAGTACTACAAGCCTTTATTCCCTTAGTCGCCTCTCACGACATCCACGGGAAGACATGGAGTGGCACTATTCTAACCCGGCAACCACACGTATCATCGTTGTATCATCTATTTATTAATTATTACTGCCTTGCAAAGGATCAAAATTATTTGTAAAGTAATCAATTAATGTAATTTAATTTGTTTAATTAAAATCTATGAAGTCATGTCCACATTATTGCGAGTGAAGACGCCCATTTGTCCGATCTCTGTTTATAGAACTACATAGAGCAATTAGTATTACGTCATCACCTCATCACAAAGTATAAAACGTAATAAGGAAGTTAATTTTGCCAGAATCACGACTGTTTAGGTGTGTTAATTATTCGAAATAAAATTACCGTGAAATTTTAATTTATAACATTTAATTGTAACACATAATATGTATGTACGTACCTGATTCTTCGTAGTAGCACCGTAGTAGCGAAATAAGCCAGCTCTAGGTCTGGCCAAGATGCAAACGCTGTGAACATTTGTTTTATATCGTTTCGAAATGACCGGAGTTGACAAAGTGTCGACGCGATCTGTCATCAGCTTCCGTCAATCTTATACGTATCGTCGATTGTAGAAAATTGCTAACTTAGCGTTATGCGTCTTGACCAAGACCCCAGGGCCTCTGTTCTACTGCGTTATAACGATATCGCTTTTGACGTGTTTTAGAATCGTTTATGACTCTTCTTCTTCTTCTTTCTTTGCCCCCGCGGCGACTTGAACAGCTACTACCGCGGGGATATGGCGTTTCCACGTGAAGTGATTTCGCCAGTGTCAAGTAAGTATATATAATTATAAATCAATATAGCAATAAAACACAATCCAATCTTCTCTAGGAAGATTGGGGGCAACGTTGTACGGTGATTTGTAGGTCAGAGGTCAAGATAGTTTTAACCTCTGCACCACTGCGAGTCCACTTGAAACGAGAAGAAAGATGCCAGATACACGAAATAAGTCCAAGTCTTCAATCACTGTGCGACACAAAGGCATAAAAAGTACAAATCACTATCAGAAAAGAACTTTGAACACCTAATTACCCAAAAATTAAAGTCTAAAACAAATCACACGTCCGCCATCTTTTAACGTTGCAAATGGCCCCCCGTTTATGACTCGGTCGCCATTATTGTAAATGACAATACGACACGACAAAGACGATATCGTTATGACCGTGTAGAATCCCAGCCCTGAGCATTCACTTGTATTTGGGTCATTCTTCTTTTTTACCGACAATTGCCTGTCCTCATTTTACCATACGTTATCAGTTAGAGTATTAATTATTAATGTTTTAGTGTTTGAATATACGTCCAAACATTTATTCATCTATTAGTACTAAATAATCTTTCACTTTCTCTATCCAGTGTTTTTTTTTTTAAAGTTTGTTTTTCATAGAATCGCGTGACAGTGGTAATACAAAATTTAGTCTCTGAAAACGGCCACTCTGTCACAGTATATTCTGAAAAACCACCATAAAGAGAAAAACATTATCGCCACCGAAATAATCATTAATTAGTCCAAATAAAAATTCACGCAACGTATTTTAAAATCACAAATTAAAACCATAATTATCAATAGAAAAATTATGCATTGTCGGTAAAAAAGTAGAACGACCCATTTAACAAAACTGATATTGATCTAAAATATAAACAATAAAATTCGTGAAGTACTATTTGTAGGAAATTTATTGTATGGGAAAAAATGCATTGCTGAAACCAATTGCTCTGTTCAAGACGATTTTGGTTGATATGCTATACCATGAGTATCAAAACGCTAAGTCGTGTGTAAAATTGACTAGCAGGCTTACTACACGTGAATGCTCAGGTCTAAATGCGCCCTAGACGACAAATCAAAATCCCTCGTCTCTTTTTTCTCGTGATGACATTAAATTTGTTCATTTAATAAGTTTTGATCTAATAGATAAATGCATTATAAAGATGCGTCCCCACTAGCCACTGCTATAGGAATCTAAACATAATACATATTTTAAAATTGTTATCCTATTTGACAAATATACGGAGATATCCATCATTGGCCTTGAAGAGGTTAACATTGCAGATGGTGTGGAAACGCATCTTTATTTGAAATAATATTCTCCAATTTATTTATATATTTAGTAATTTTCCCATAGTCCTATAGGTGAAATTTATGAGCTTCATAAAATTACAATACTTTCACCTTTTTCATCAATAAGTCTTGAAAAAGCCATTGAATTTCAATGTGCCAATTTTTTTCATTCCGTAAATATTTTTACCATTTTAGGTAATCATACAAATAATTGTCAGCGTAAAAAATAAGTTTCAACTAAACTCGATACATTACCTAATCCTGTATTTTTTATAAGACTGACCAGCGATCGAACTATCTCACCTAATGCTCAGATGAAATGACGTTGATATCACTTATTTGTTCTATATTTTGTTAACTCGCAAATCGCAACATTCCAGAAAATTCCACAGTTCAGAGCCGTTTTAAAAGTGCAAATCTTTATGTCTGTTTTCTTGCATTCTAGGTGCTTGTTAGTAGAACATTAGCAAGTATTAGCTCTTATAAAGGACAAATAATTTCTAGCAACTTAACACGTTAACAGTCCCCTTACAAAATTTTAACCCTTTCTTGTACACTCACAAAGATATTCTTCTTATTTGAGTGCGTCGTGGTCGTTTCTTAGTGACCGTAAAGGTGTTAAGCTTAAGGGTTAATTAAAAAATCTCTGCCAAAAGCATAGTATTTGAAAGATTAGGAGTTCCTGAAATGATGTCGTAAATAGTACTTTATAGTAAGAAAGTTGAACTTGTAGACCTAAGACCGAATTCAGAGTCAGTTAATGAGTTTTTGGTCGTTCCTTGGTGACCATTTAACCATTTCCAATTCTCCGAGTACAGCGGTAAGTTGTGTGAGAAATAATTCTCCCATGCCCAAATAAGGGTGAAATTAATGTTCTGAAGAGTGATCAAACCTTCATGTACTTGTTCTAAGCACATTCATTTAATGTTATATTTTAGCTCTGAACTGTATTTTGAATGCACACTCAAGAGCATATACCGGATCACTGTTAGTACAAATGTACTTACATCGTGGTCAGTTTAAATAGCTCTGGGCTATGTGATAGAGGATAGATTTTACATCCATGTTATTTGTCGTTTTTGTTGAGCATTCGAGTGGCATAATTATCGGTATAGTCTCGCAAATTCTCGTAGTAGACGCGTCATTTCCTTGCATTTCTCTGCCCTGAAACAAAATATAAAGTTAATAATGATATAACCGTAATAAAAAAGATTTGAGATATACACTTAGCATTAACAAAAGTGAATAATCCAGTAATTGGACAATGAAAAAGTTAATTTTTCTAAACTTGATGCGAGTTTAAACAAGTAATTATAGATTATAGTATGATAAACCTTGATTTTTTATTCTGTGGAATTCTGACAGCTGTCACATTCTGACGTATTAGGAGTAACAAAAAATATTTTATTAGATATGTTTTTAATTTTCTGTAGTTCGGTTACATTTTTTGCAATATTAATTTAAAAGTAAAATAGTAATAAAACACAAAACTTAACAAAAAAACCGTGGTCACTAAAGTCGGTTTACAGACGATAATTTTACATGATAACGTCATAAGAAAACATTGATAAGCCGAACGCTTAGGCCGATCGCGCCTCTCTATCGCTTGTTCCGCGCTTTCGCTTGTACGCTCGGCTCAGGCGGAACGTGACAATGAGTCATGCTTTTTCGTGCGTGCGCCGGTTGCGTTCATCGAATTAAGACGTTATCACGTCAAAAATCACAACAAACTAGTAACAGTAAAAATAACACGGGTAAATGATAGCAAGCACATTCCAACTTTCAAATTAGAAGCCAAATGACATTTAATCATATAAGTTTAGCGGAAAGAATAACAGTTGACAACTGTTTTTCATAATCTAACTCCAAAAGTTTGTAATTATATGACATTGATCAGAATGACAGCCACAAAAAAATATTTTTTCCTATAAAAAAAAAAAAAACAAAATATGTTTAAATTGTGCGATTTTAAATTAAAAAAAACCTTGTTTTAATTAATGAATTTATGATTTATGATACATCATTTAGTTTTAAATTAAAATATCTAAATTAGAGACGCCATTTTCTATTTTTTTTATTTCTACACCACAAATTGTCTAGTCTGGTTCACACGGAATAAAAAATCAAGGTTTGGTAGAATATTGTTAAGCATAGTCGACCAAGAAACTCCTTTACCACCTATTGACTGTATTTGTATGATGTTAAGGTTCACAAGTGGTAAAGGACTTACTGGACTGTCCTGGACTATACTTAAATTACAGTGTCACATAATGAAAACTCTTGAGATGCGAGTGGCATAGTCATGTTACGAGGCGCATTAAGTGGAGTACAGTCACGGACTTTAATTGATCAGCCACTTGCCACTGCTCTTATTTTAGCCGTGTAATGCAATCGGATTATTGAAACATCACCATAGCAATCCTTTGGTAACGACCAATAAAAACTGAGTTCAGTTTGGACCAATTGTAGCTGTAGTATAAACGTGGTCATAGCAACCCTAATAAAGGACCAATAACGACGGTGTTCAGTAGAATAGCTGATTGGGCGATGTGTCACCAATAGTAGCTGTTGTTTACGTATAGACATAGCAACTAGACAGACATGCAATTGGTTGCTTTGGGTGATGTCACTCTGTTGTCTGGTTGGTAGATCTGGGTCTCAGGTTAGCCAACCGTTAATATTGCATGTCATTTTGTTCTTCTGTTATACGAAGACGTGTGAATTTACTTATCTCAATATACGAGTAAAACCGACTGAACCCGATTTGCATTACACGGCTAAAATATGAACAGTGGCAAATGGCTGATCAATTAAAGTCCGTGACTGTACTAATGGAGAGTAGTATCGCAAGAGCCAAATATGGTACCGTTGCATACTATTTTTAGGGTTCCGTACCTCAAAAAACAAAAACGGAATACTTATAGGATCACTTTCTTGTCCGTGTGTCTGTCTGTTAAGACCCTTTCCCGCAGTAACGCGTGGAGGTATCAAGTTGAAATTCACATCAAATACTTATGTCTATGGCCCGAAGATACGACCATTTGACCCTCATATTCAAACACTTCACTAGGGAATCATAACTTATAGATTATACTTGCTATTGACCTAGAATCATGGAATTTGGCAAGAAGATAACCTTCATTTTCCATAATATCAAAAACCATAATTTAATTTGTCATAAAGGCATTTTTTTCTGTATTCGTTAACCTTTCAGGTAATCTTTACATGCCATCGCATAGAGCCCAATAGGTTAGGTTAGGTTTGTTTTATTAAAATTCTGATTAGTTCACGGTTTCAGAATAAATGCCTTTATGGCAAATGAATATTAAGGCATATAAAATGATGTTATATGAAATTCTGGCAAATGAAATGATCGCATATGAAATTCGGTCAAACGATAGAGCACCGTCTTATATTATAGCACATGTAAAGGGAAAAATCAGAAAACCGTAAATCATATGGAACAGACTGGCTGGTTTTTTGTAGCGGTGAAGGTTGTTACGTCTGTTGGTGCAGAGCTCAGAACCGGTTTAAAAAAAAAAACAGGTTAATACCGGTTTATTTCGGTAATGCTCCGAACTTTTCCAGGGAATGCGAATGTTTTGAGAACTTTATTTTAACCTTAAGTAACCGGTTTAATCCACGAGCGGCGAGTCCAGAAACCATAAGTTTCGCACTGAATAAAATCACTAAGCCGCGCTTGTTTATGGTGCGTGACGTGCGTCTGGTTAAACCGGTTTTTTTACCTCGATACCGGTTAATTTGTAAAGAACTTTATGAAGTTCTATCTAACCTTTATATGTAAAGGTTTCTCCAAAAACTGGTTTATGTGAACGGAACCGAAATGAAAAGGTTATGCGGCAAGTACATGATAACTAAACATCGGCGACTCGTAGCTTTTAGGTAGCATTTGACGTTTCTGACAGACTAGTGATGTTACAATGGTTTTCAGCATTAGAAACCAATTAAAAAAATATTTTTTAATCATTTACTATATGTACATTATATGACATCCGTTATAGATAATTTGTATTTGTTCTAACTCTTTAGAAGTTATCCTACGTCTTCTATTTGAGAAAATCCACTTGGTGTACATACACATTATTATATAACATCACGCCTTTATTCCCAGAGTGGGGTAGGCAGAACTTCAGAAATACCAACAAATCTAAAAAGACTTGTATATAATTGGTGTAATAAAGTGATATTTCGACTTCGACTGACGATATGGGTAAATAAAGCTTTCTTCTGTAATGTTGCAGCGGATTTTTGTTGGTGTTCTCTTTAATAATAATATTAGGGGACAATCTCACACAAATTGACCTAGTCCCAAACTAAGCTCTAGGATTGTACTATGGGTACTAGACAACGATAAACATACTTAAATAGAGATATATATACTTAAATATATATAGAAAACATCCAAGACTCATGAACAAAATTTTTTGCGTTCATCACACAAATATCTGCTTTTACCGGGATTTGAACCCAGGACTGCTGGCTTCAGAGGCAGAGTCACTCCGAACTAGGCCAACGTGTCGTCAAACTTTGATTTCATCTTTTTTATTTTGTAATAAGTCATGTATTCTTTATTGTAAGATATACTGGATTTTTTGATTATACAAATTTTTAGCTTTTGATTACCTTTTGGATGCAGTCTCAGTAATTAAAGTGACTTTTTAACTAATGTTTAGGTATTCATTTGTTATTTTATCTTATCTGAATCGACACTTGAAAACCGTCGCCGATGTTTAATGATAACGGTATATGATCCTCGGCGTCCCGGAGCACTGACCGGAGGGCGTACTGGTGGAACTGCCAGCACTGCTGCTGCGTGGGCGCGGCGGCGCGGTCGCGCGGCAGGCGCGCCAGGCCGGGCGCCAGCCAGTCCAGCTGCCGCGCGCGCTGGTAGCGCACCAGCTCCAGCAGCACCTCCGCCACCTCCGCCAGCATGTACGCGTGCAGGTGCAGCGCGCTCGACTCCAGCAGCGCGTACGTGATGTCCGACCCGTACGTTTGGAGGGTCGCGTTCGCTAGATCTGCAAACGGGTTGCTATATTACACGAGTGTTCGCATTGTTGTGTTCCGGTGTGGGGATAACACAACCGGTGAAATTACTAGCATAGAGGCGTTCCATCTTAGTCCTCAGGGTTGGCAACGCATTTGAGGTCTTGGAATTATAGTCTTGAGAATTTAAATGTCTATGGGTCTCAGATTCCACTTATCATCAGGTGGCCTGAGTGCTCGTGAGCCTTCTCATTAACATAAAAAAAAAAAACTTAATATAACTGATACTTAATGAGGCCCTAATTATGTACAGTTGCATACTAGTAGTTTATGTAACTGATGCATGAGAGACCTTAAAATTACGAGTGCGGTGGGGATCACACAAGTGTTTTAAGGCCTAATTATAACAAACAAACCGCTTTTCACAATCCTACTTTCGTAACAGAAAAAAAATAAACAAAAACAAATGACAACAATAATGGCGTCAATTTGATCCTCCGTCTAAATGAATATTTTTTTAAATCATAGACACACGAATGAAGTCCCTATTCTGATGTCACTCGAGATCAAATGTCGTGCGGTTTATATGTATTAAAAACATATTGAATTGACGTGTCCTATCGATAACCTCTTGAGTTTTGACAGCTGTTCTAAATGTAAACTCATAACCTTACAAAAATCTATATTTTAAGCCAAGAAAAGTGGACTTGAATGACGTCGCTATGTTTTTCTTTTCATCCTCAAGAAAGGGACAGAAAACATAAGCAGGTCACTTTTCTTGGCTTCAGGCGTTGTTCGAGATCGTGCAATCTCCAGTGTCATGTTCATGTATAAGCTTCTAGGTAATAACATTACAGTAAAGATTTTACCTACTATCACAGACCAAAAACTCCGTAGTAAAATTGGTTGAAATAATGCTGGTCATTTCCTACGGTTTCTGAACGCATTTTAGAGCACTACTGATATGTGTGTAGATAAATATCTTAATTTAAACACACGAGACGGGTTCAGAAACCGAAGGCAAATGTCCCACATGGCCTGACCAGTGCTACCTGTAACATATCTAGGTGTTAAGCTAATGGTTCTCTCTCGTTAGACCGAAATTTATATGAAATAGTTTTATTTGCCCGAATATCATTTGACATAATTCTATATAGCATAACGAATCATGTGCCATAATTATCATTTGGCATATTTTCAGTTGACATAATAATTAGGTGTCATAATGATACGTTTGCGATACATTTCATTTTCCCTATTATCAAGTGTTATAAAATGGTATGCTATAAATTTAAAACCCTATAATAACTATTTGCTATAAAAAAATAGGTCTGGTGCTTCGACGGCCGTCCCCGCGGCAAGGTCACTGTTGTACCTAGCACTCCTCACTTCGCTCGTCGTCGTACTTAACAGAGACCGTCCTTAAAGAACAATAAGTAGGTTATTATTATAGTAGTAGTATTCCAGATGAACACACTGATGCAGTCTGGGTTTGCTTTTACCAAAAATATAGCATATAATTGTTATGGCATAAAATATTAGGGATTGTAAACTTTATAGAAAGTAAATATTATGGAAAGTGTTATTATGGTATCTAATATTAGTGAGGTTGAACATTATGACACTAGAGTATTATAGCACTCAAATATTATACGTGATATTAGGGAAAATTTAAGTTATAGCCAAAGACTATCATGGCAAATGAAATTCGTACAAATAAAATTATGCAAAATGAAGGGATACCATAATAGCTATTATCTTGAAATTGGCTATATGATCCAATTTTCACTCAAAAACAAAATCATTTATTGAGTTTCCATAAGCACATTGTAATTACAGTAGTTGGCTACCTCTTTTTAAGTATAGAATATACCTGTGCTAAGAGGCAGCCGCTCTTCCTTATGGGTAAGTAGTAAGTACTCAGTACAAAAATAATTAAAAATAAAATAAAACAGTCTATTTAATTGAGAATATTGTATATTCTACCTGTCTCCACATCTATTTTGAGGTATTATAGAGGTCCCTTACAGGGATAAATTACATCCATACATAAATTAAATCACGCCTGTTTCTCAGAGGGGTAGGCAGAGACCATTCCTTTCCACCTGCTGCGATCCTGACAAATCTCTTTCGCTTGTTCCACATTCATACATCGAGTTATGCATGCACGTCAGTTTCGGGTAGGTACTTAAGATTGTACGCCTAGGGCGGCCCCTTCCGACCCTTTTATCGCATTGTATATTTCTTTCGTCAATCGTTTTTCATCCATCCTTTCAAAATGACCAAGGGATACATGATCAGGGAGAAAGCAGGTAAAGTATGAGTTGTAATCGGTATGTGTATAGGTAGGGGCTCCCGTGGTCCCTCGGTACCTTTGACCTCCGGCGCGACCCTGGCGTGCGTGGCCTTCGTGGTGAGCTCGTGCAGGAACTTCATGACGGAGCAGTTGGCCTCGCGGTGGTCGAGCGCGGCCGCCAGCGCGCCGCACTGCACCACGGCCGGCAGCGCGCCCGACGCCAGGAACTCCCGCGGGATCCGCTGCAGGAACCTGCCCGGGGCAAACTCGCGCTGATCGAGGAGCTTTTGCGTCATTCACTACAATATGACCTATTTTTTTATGTTAAGGAGAAGGCGCACGAGCGCTCAGGCCACCTGATGGTAAGTTGAATCTGAGACCCAGCGTTGTTAATATAAATAATAATCAGGGGAAAATCTCATACAAATTGACCTACTCCCAAACTAAGCTCTAGGCTTGTACTATGGGTACTAAACAACGATAAACATACTTATATTACAGAAATACATACTTAAACACATAGAAAATATCGAAGACTCAGGAACAAATATTCGCGCTCATCACACAAATATCGGCCCTTACCGGGATTTGAACCCAGGACCGCTGGCTTCGGAGGCAGGGTCACTCCCAAGTAGGCCACCGTGTCGTCACCGTGTTGTTGTTAATATGTTATTTATTATTGACGAAACGTAAATATTAAGTTTACAACGATTAAGATGCCAAAGTATAGTGTAAACGCTATTGACATTAAAATCACTGACACGAATAATTTCGTACATTGACCTTTACTGTAGAGCACCGTACTACAGAAAAAGGTTTACAATTCATGATGGCGGCGGTCGATGTCGCTGTGAGTGATAGAGACAAGTAATAGCGAGTCAATGTACGAAATTCTTTGTATTCAATACCCACGTAATGAATCGTACAGTGTTCATAGATGATATATTTTTGTTGTCGTTATAAACAAATACTAAAAACAGAATAAAATAAACGTTTAAGGGGGGGCTCCTATGCAATAAACGTGATTTAATGCAGTTTTTTTGCTCGATATTAATAACGGCAACAGGTAGATGCTTAAAATATTTTCTGAATATATAGTGAATTTTAAGAAAGTGAAACGTTGTCTTTACATTACATTTTTAAATGTTAATTTTCTCAAAGGTATGAATATTACTGTCAAGTTTGAAATTTACTTAAAATGTATGATTGATAAAAAAAAAAAAAAAAATATTAAAAATATATGGGTTCGTATGCGATAAGGGTTGCCGGGCAACAAACGCGACGTGAAGACAGAGAGGTCGGTAGTAGACTGACCGGATGCACAAGCGGAAGAGGTCGTCGACGGTGTCGGGGTTGTCGGTGAGGCCGGCGGGCTGCTGCAGCAGCAGGAAGGCGCGCGGCATGAGCGCGTTGAGCAGGTGGATGAGGTCGGGCACGCAGGCGGGCTCGGCGGCCAGCTCGTCCACGAGGATGCTGGCGAGGTAGAGCAGGCAGCTGTGCGCGCGCGCGTGGTACAGCTCGGCCAGCGCGCGCGCCACGTGCGGGAGCAGCGGGGCCGCGCGGCGCGCCGTGCAGCGCAGCGCGAACCGCAGCGCGCGGCACGCCCGCTCCATGCTGCGCCCGTCCTGCTGGAACCTACCCGCCGACACCACTCACAACTAACTCACGCTTTTGACGCCCCAAAGCGCGAAATGAACCGAACGAACGATAAGTAAATCTGAACTGTGATTGACTTTGTTTGTTTGGTTAAAACTTCAAACCATTACTATGTACTTGACGCGAAACCGTTTCATTTCATTTCCGTTTGCGTATACAGATTACTTTACCGGTTTACGGAAAAACCGTTATATAAAATTATTTTTCCTACTCCTGTACTTTTATCTGTCATTTATATAGTCACGAACACTAATATAAGAATATAGATAATATGCCGCAGAACATTCCGTAGAAAACTCTATCTAGTCTATTCGCCTTAACAGCACTTGTGCTTTTTTGAGCCAAAACGACATGCCTAGCTGCCAAAGCTTACACCTAGGTTAATTTGACCAATCAAAATACTTCACTAAATTAATCCACCAATCACAATACACATTGACTGTCAATCGGAACGTTAGGTTCTTTTTGGTATGTAGACTCTTTTACTAATTTAACTCTTTAAAAACATGGTATCAACCAACCAGAATGCAGCTATATTAAAATCGACCAATCAGGTAAAAGAACTCATTTCTCAAACCATTAGGTGTTTTTTAGTCCCTATTTCACAAGTTAAATCAATTGTGCAACTTTTTTTAAAATATAAAACCTGGCAAGTGCACATCAATTTAAAAACAAAGATAACCATAGACACATATTTTGTCGTTTTCGAATGTTTCCCGCTCGTTTGTTGTTCTGTGCTTCGTTCGTTCGTATTCTAACCTAGGTATATTAATAAAATTTTGTTAATTTAATTTTGTATTTTATTTGAAACCTAGTCGTAGAAAAAGTATTGTATGCAACGGTGTATAACTAAGTCAAAAAATACTCGTGATGTCTTGCTTTACGATGTTCGCCTGCGGCTCACATCGTAACCACACCGCTCGTCTTTTTTGACCTATCTTATACAACTGTTGCATAAACTACTATTCTAATTAACCGGTTTCGAGCCCGGTTTATCCAGACGCACGTCACGCACCATAAACAAGCTGCGCTTAGTGTTTTTATTCGGTACAATACTTTTGGTTTCTCGACTCACCGCTCGTGAAATAAACCAATTAATTAAGGTTAAAATAAAGTTCTCAAAACGTTCGCGTTTCTTAGAAAACTTCGGAGCAAAACCGAAATGAACCGGTATTAACCGGTATTTTTAAAACCGGCTCCGATCCCTGCCTGAGGCATCTGTACAAACTATACCTGATCATGAGAGCGTCGGTGGCCTAATAGCTTAAAGGGTCTCTCGATCGTAAGATACCAAGTTCGAACCCCCGCTGTTACCATGGCCCAATGAGTTTTCTAACTTTTGTTCATTACCCGATGCTCTTACAGTAAAGGAAAAACATCGTGAGGAAACCTGCATATTTTAAGAGGGTAGTTGCACAAATGATCCTAAATGGGTCGAAGGGTGTCCGAAAGGGTCCATTTGTAAGATAAGATACCTGATCATGACATCTCTGAGCACAGGCCAGGCGTCCTCCAGCGCCGGCACACACGCGTCGGCAGCGCGCGGGGACAGGTCCCTGAACAGAGCCGCCAACAGGTCCAGAGCTGGACAAGGGTCCGGGGCGTCGCCACTGTCTGGGGTTTTCTTCTCTAGGAGTTCCTTTAGGGTTGAGAGCTGAATGGAGGCGGCTTCGCGCATGGCTACTGTTAGCTGCAATGAAAAGATTCAACGTTTATTATAAACTAACTTAAGCCCTTCGTCCGTGTAGATTGTCAAGAATCGCTATTCATTAGGAAACTTTAAAATTTTCCAGTATGAAAAGTAACCTTTGTGTCAATCCAGAGTACAAGCTATGTCTATTATTAAGACTACCATTTCTGCTCACATTATGAGTAATGTTAGTATTGTTACTAGGGAATGCAAATAACCGGTTAATAACCGAATGTAGTATGCAAAAGACGGTTAATAACCGGTGTTAACCGGTTATTTGCATTTCGTAATTGTTACGTAACATAAGAGGTAAGCTATTGGCTATGTATTGCTTTGTTTACTTTACTTTGGCCACAGATTATAAGGTCAAGAAAACTCTTATACTTTGACTAGACCTCCCTTAGACATTCTTTTTTAATTTATTTACATATTTTTATTTTTAAGCTATTGCATAGCTTTTATCGCGGGCTTTGAGTGCAGCGACCGAATCAAGAAATTCCGTAATGAAAATAAACCTAACACCCCCACTCCGACCGGCACAGCGGTGCGGCGTTGAAACCCGTGCATCGTCTAACTTCGTTTCAGTTCGGCAGACTTCGGCGCGGTGTTTGTGTGCGTGCGACTAGATATATGCGTATAGACTAGCTGCTAACTGCTCATAACTGATTCTATCTCTTTTAGACACAATGCTAGGTGAAACCGCGTGCTTTTTGGCCGCATCCACGAGTGAGTTCGAGCCCGCCGTATATGGTACGACTGTACGAAATTATAATTGAATAAGTTGATAAAAAATGCTATGCTATAGTTTTACCGCGGCAGTGTAGCATTGTAGTATTCAAAATCTACGCAAATGTTTTTAACTGTACCTCTGACAACTAGAATTGTCGATGGTGTTTAAGGCATGACAGCTCGTCGTTGGCGTTCAAAAGGTAGAATGTGCACGTTTGGATAAGACAAACCTCAGCCTGGAAGGCTGGATTAGAGAATACAAACCAGTTTTAACCGAAACCGGTTAACCGCCTATTTTGGAGTTTGTTTATACCCAGTTATCTAATTGAAAACCCGAAACCGGTTAACCGCCTATATTGGAGTTTGTTTATACCCAGTTATCTAATTGAAAACCGGGTTCGGTTTCGTTATTTCCGTGATTTTTTATATAGTCTACTATTTTACAATTCAATAAATGAGCAGTAAAACATGAATATTCACCGCCCAAGCTACCTTATTCTTGAAATGTGCTTAATTAATTAAAAAAAACACTACAAATACGCAATACAATAATATTATGGTTTACATACAAAACTACAAAACACGACAAATCGCTTTCTCTTTCTTTGTTTACTACGGTGACAAATATCTTTCGTCACTTTCGCACTAAATCGTATTAAACTATTGTATATACCGACAAGGGAGCGGTGTTTATCCCTTTGCTTGCTGTGCTCTAGAACCTCAGTCAGTTGAAGATGTGATTGTGACATTCGGACTAATAAATATTTCTGCATAATGTTTCTACTTTTAAATGATTATATTTTACAATTAGCAATAAAATTTATTAAAAGAATATCAAAGGCTCCTTTTTCGTTGATGTGGCATAATATCCACGTGTAAACACTTATTTCTTTGATTCTAGCAAAAATCTGAAATAACCGGTTTACCGGTTATCGGTAATTTTTCGGTCAAAAGAATAAAAAGCCTGATGAAGATTTTTTTCCGGTTCTTGTATTCCTTAGGCTGGACCAGTCTCTGTTTAACATGTCCGGCAACTGTTTCCCTCCCGGCGTGTAGTGTTCAGTGTAGTATATGCACTGTGTAGTATGATCAGAGAGGAAAAAACAGCTTGAAGTTGTCAAAGTCCATGGAGATGCAAATTAATTTGTAACTTAGAGGAAACTCAACCTTATCGCTGTAGAATGTCAGATTGAGTTTAGATCTAAGGTGGGTCACAAATGGAAGTGTTCGAGTGTACCTGGTCGGGCGGCAGCGCGGCGAGCGCGGCGGCGAGCGCGCGCACGAGCGCGGCGGCGGCGCCGGGCGGCAGCGGCAGGCGGTCCAGGTGCCGCGTCGCGCGCAGCAGCGTCACCGAGTGCGACGAGGCTTGCTTGCTGCACGCCTTGCAGATGTTCTACCAACAACCAGGACATGCAACGAACGCGCTTGATACTAGCGGGACTTCGACAAATAAGGTATGACTTCCATGCCTGTCCGTGTCTGTAAGGTCTATTTTTTCTTACTTAAGCTAAGTTAAACAAATATGGAGTATACATAAGTTTGACGGGAGCCCGCTGTGTCCCATAAATTTTTTGGTCATCATGTCATTGTTCACATAATTATTGATCGTCATAATTTTTTATACAGCTGAAACCGTTTGTATGAAGCTTTCCTTTTTTGTTACTAACTTTCTTTGGTTCATGGTAACAAAAAAGGAAAGTTTCATACAAATGTATGAGGACATTTTGGGAGACTATGTTATTTAGGCTCAGCTTCGTTCACTCTACCAACCTGCATTTTTTTTTGCAAATTGAAGTCGTGAATGAAATGTACAAACTTTTTTAGAAATGCTCATTTGTAGTTTTGGCTGTAGGGGGGGGAGGAGAGTACAATAGGATCTAACAAAAAATAGCGCTTTAAAGCTAAATATTTCATAACCGAATTACTTAATCAAAAAACTGTTTTCACGATCCCGCAATATTTTGAAAGACCTATCCAACGACACCCCAGACTACAAAGTAGACGAGAAAAAAAGTACATCCCCACGTTACGTGTAGGGGATAATATAATAATAAATGTCAGAGGACAATCTGAAAATACGCTGCCAACCCTGAGTATGGTAGCTATGGTAGTAATTTCACCGATTGTCTTTCCCCACATCGGAACAAAACAATGCAAATGCTGCTTAGCAGTAGATAGAAGAATAAGATCGTACCGATCCGGACAGACCTTCCACGAGTTCCTACCACCACTAAATACCTGCTAAACGGGTACTGAAAATAACTCTAATATATAGCTTGGCAGTAGGGCTCGGATGCCGGTTAAATTTTCAAACCGATATTAAGTACTTGACGCAAAACCTTTTCATTTCGGTTCCGTTCTCATAAACCGGTTTTAACCGGTTTTGGAGAAACCTTTATGTTCCGTTCTTTTCGTATTAACCGGTTTCGAGGTAAAAATCCGGTTAATCCAAACGCACGTCACGCACTATAAACAAATTCCGCTTAGCGTTTTTATTCAGTACAAAACTTTTGATTTCTCGACTCGCCGACCGTGGAATAAACCGGTTAATTAAGGTTAAAATAAAGTTCTCAAAACGTTCGAGTTTCTTAGAAAAGGCCGGAGCAAACCGGTATTAACTGGTATTTTTTAAATTGGTTCCGAGCCCTGCTTGGCAGGGATGAGCTGTTTTCAGAGTTTGCATAACATTGACATACCTTGTCATTCAATGATAAAAGTGGTGTAATTTTCTGCTAAGATCAAAACAAATGAATTTTATAGAAATCTTTTTTAGCTATGAAAGTTAATCAAGTGTTATGATATGATATGATATTAAACCTCTTCAGATAGGTAATGAATCTGTATAGAAATTAGAAAATGTCATAGCTAGAAAGCCAGACTTAAATGTGTTTAGAGAGTATGCTGAAAAACTTTCGGTAGGAACAGATGTGGACAGTATTTTAATGTACAATTTCACTCTACTAACTTCAGTGCATGTAGAAAGATCTTTTTCTAACCATAAGTGAATATTAAACTCAAGAAGAAATGCGTTGAAAATTGAAAATATAGAAAAACTTATAGTTATTTATTACAATACCTAAGAAAATTTAGAATAAATAAAAACACTTAGTAACTACTCGTTTTGTACATAACAGTAACACATTTGTCATTTTAGTTTCATTATAATTAATAAAGTTTTATTTTCTTTTAATATTTCTTTTTAATATCTATACTTGACATTAATGACCAGTGATCGGCACGACCCGTGCCACATGGTGTCAAAGACCTCAATTATTATGTTAAAATTGATATTCCCCGGGATTCCAGCATTCAAATCGGTAAAGGAAAATAATATATTCTCATTTCAGTAAGTATGTAAAATGCACATCAAAAGATTATATTTGAACACTACAATATTTTATATGAGTGCAGTACCAAAGTAAATCAATATTTTCTTTAATGAAAAATGATACATTTTATGAGTTCATTAAATATTCTGACTTCTATTTACAAACACATAACACAACTCTTAATTTTTGTGAATCATGCCATGTCCATATTATTATTTCCTCTTTGAATCCCGCTGTGTGGCACGGGTCGTGCCGATCACTGTTAATGACGTAAAAATGGCTCTGCTAATGCTACTATCTAGATACGAACCTGTAACGCAGTGGCAGCGGCATGGGCCAACTTCGGCTCCTGGAGGGCCGTCACAAGCGTCTGTAAACAGGTCTCCAAGCAGGTCGGATGCTTCTCAATCCATTCGCATAGTTCCCCGAGCAGCAGAATGCAAGTCTTCCGAACGGCGGGGTGGGCGCCCTCTGGCATAGACAGTATGGCTTCTACCACCTTTGGTACGTATTCATATTCGTCTCTGTAAACACGAGTTATAAATTCGAATAACAATTAATCAATTCAGTAAATTCTTTTTCATTTTAGCCAATAGCAAACAAGCAGGTTTTAATTTTGCTGTGTGCATGGATAAAGTGCATTGTGAGCTATTTAAAATAAAAAAAAGTAGTTTTGTGCGGCGGTGCTTTAGGTATTGTTTAGGTTTTTATATGCGTGCACTAATTTGTATGCGTAATGGCCAAACATAGAGATCTATTTTAAAACTGTACCATCTGTACGAAACCTATGTTTACAAAATAAATAAATGAAATTAAATGTAATGAAAGTTTAAAATGTTAATTGTTGCCTAGTCAAACTGGGTTATGCGATGTTCATCTGTTTCGCATTTCATCAAAGTTGCGTTACATCAAATTCGGGCTTCATCGTATTCTCGTGTCATTATTTTCGCATTTCTTCTAAGTCGCGTTTCATCAAACTCGCGATTTTGCAAAATTTTAACATCATGCTGTAAATTGTTTACCTACCTACCCTGTCTTTAAAGCCAACAGTCCCGGGTTCGAATACCAGTATGGGCAAATATTTGTGAGTCTTGGATGTTTTTAATGTGTTTTCTCTGTATAAGTATGTTCATCGTCATCTAGCCATATTTGCCATGTATATTGTTGGTGTCTAATTAAAAAAAAAGCCTCTTGTTTAATTTGGGACTAGGTCAAATTGTGTGAGAATGTCCCTTTTTTATGATTAGAACTTGCTCATGAAATGCTTTAGCAGCAGTAAGGCAAGGCACTTACGGTAGTATATTCTTGGCAACAGCTTGCATCACAAACAGAGCAGCCTCTGTGTGCTCCCAGGCCAGATCAGCCTGGAGGGCGGCGAACATCTGCCGGAACACCGCGCTCGAGCCCACGATGAACACAACGTCTTTTATCAACTCCATCACTTTCACTCGGAAGTCCTGGAAAAAAAGATAGAATACTGATTAGTACCCTCAAAATCTGTTAAGCGGTTTAGTTATGATATCGTACATACACAAATAGACAGACAAAGTTACTTCCACATTTATAATATTAGTGTAGATAGTGATAGACCCAGGTATAAACACTATTTTGTTACGATAGTGTGTCTTCTGTTCTGTATATTCTAAATTTCTCAGCCTATGATAAGGAAATAAAAAAGAACAATAAGATACTCACAAAGAAGTCATCTCCTTCATCCGGTAACTGCGCTTGGTCTGGCTCGCACTGGCAGTGCCTCGCCAGAGCCTCTATCAGCCGCTCAATATGTGGCTTAAAGGCATCCGTGAGAGGCTGGTAGTCTCTCCGGTACACATCCTCGGATAGACGGTACCAGAGGTTAAAGGTTATTTCTGCCACCTGAAAATGTATAAAAAATAGGTTTATAAATTAAAATCTGTTTTGTATTACTTATTTTAAATGCAAAAGTGTTAGTTACTTTGCTCTAATTTCAGTAACAACACCTCAACCAACCATACGAGTATTAAATTTACTGCCCATTAAATAATGCAGGGATATACTCCAAGTAAGATACTGTTCATTATTTTTAAACATGATTTAAAATCTGGTATTTTGAATTTCTGATATATGAGGAACGAGCATTTCGCTTAGAATAGCAACAACTATAAGTTCGATTAGAAGACTTGAATCACCGCCTTATTTACACAGGTCGATAGAAATTGCAGGTGAGCTCAGCATTTAATCAATTTTTCACAGGAAGCAATTGCCCGCAAATGAGAATTTACAATTTAGTCACGAGCCGCATGCAGCAGCCAAAGTTGGATGCTGCTCTTTGGGTCTGAAACTTAAGTCACGTGCAGCCTAGCCAAATTGACATTAAGATGGTTGAGTTTTGCAGCACAGCCAGGCTGCGTGTAGACACTCCATTGCATAGCAGGAAAAGGCTACAGCATAGCATTCATAGTATTGGTGGTGAATGAGTTAATTTGGTATACGTGGGTAAAGGCCAAATAGTTGGACCATAGTTAAGCGTAGTTAACCATACAAAGAACAAAAGTGAAAAAGTTCCGTTGTCACACGAAAATTATCCCTACAAATGTACGACAAATTTTCGTGTCACAACAGAAAAGTTTCATAGAAAATTTAATTGAGTGAGCTAGCGTGGCCAACTTTTTGGTCCTTACCCATGTATTGTTTTTATTTTTCAATCATACAATATATTTTTAAAAGAGAGAAAGTTTAAACAAAATTTAATCAAAATTAGTTAATTTCTAATTGTTGGAATGTCATTAAATATATGTAAATATCATAATGAAATGACTCTCATTAAAATCTAAGCCAATTTACTAAATGACCTATTCCTAATGGTTTCTTATTTTCATTCATTACCTTTACTACTTCTCTGCTAATCATTATCACTACATAGTATAAAACAAAGTCGCTTTTTCTGTCCCTATATCCCTATGTATGCTTAAATCTTTAAAACTACGCAACGGATTTTGATGCGGTTTTTTTTAATAGATAGAGTGATTGAAGAGGAAGGTTTATAAGTATAATACTTTAATCCGGAGCGAAGCGAGGGCGGGTCGCTAGTGTAGTATAAAACAAAGTCGCTTCCTGCTGTGTGTCCCTACGTATGCTTAGATCTTTAAAACTATGCAACAGCTTTTGATGCGGGTTTTTTAATAGATATGAGTGATTCAAGAGGAATGCTTATATGTACAATATTTTAACCAATATATAATAGACCAAAGAAATCGTAAAAAATAAAAAAGCAGTGGTGTGATATATGCCTTCGAGTAGCCAATAACTTTAAAACCTACTAACTATATAAAATTTAATAACAATTGGTTGAAGCATTGAACCTTGATAACAAAACAACCAAAGAAACACTTGTGTATACATAATAGTAGTACATGGTACATCCTACTAATATAATAAATGTGAAAGTTTGTAAGTATGGATGGATGTTTATTACTCTTTCATGCAAAAACTACTAGCTACCTTTCATATCACTATTCCCTCGGAAACTGATTTATACGCGTACGAAGTCGCGGATGGAAGCTAGTATTTAATAATTTTGTATCAGCACATGTACCCAACATACCTCATAATCATGGTGGCCAACACACACAAGCACCAACTCTAGTGATCTCATGGCAAAATGTGTCTGCCCTAATGCAGTTGCTCCTATAATCTTTTCCAAAAATGTTTCCCCTAGCTCCGTAAAAATGCGAGCAAAGTTTGCTGCCTTCTCTTCCTCCTCATGAGCCACAGCTATGTGATAACATTCTTCTAAAGCTGATATACTATCAAATAATAGCCTCTCTATCTCCTCATTATTATTGTTTTCTTCTAAACTGTGGAGAAGAGAACATAAACAGTCTGAGGCAGCGTCATGCAACTTGTTGAGACTGCTGTGATCTCTTAACACCTGCAGACAGTAGGCAATAACAGCATTTTGGGGTACCTCCTGTATATTCACAGCCCTGACCTGTATCCATGATGTCAGACATTCAATTATTTTTAGAGCTATCACATTGTTTTGAGAATTTGTTATTCTCTCTTTCAAGAACATTGTCACTGCGTCCGTGTTAGACCGTAATTCTGTTCTAATGTCTTCTCGTCTATTTTCACCGAGTTTCAAACTAGTAGAGTCGATTTCTTGCGGTAGAACTGTCAATATTTCTAGTAGGGCTCTGTCGTTTTTAGAGAAAGATGTTATTAGGTCACTAGTACAGTTCTGCCAGGTAGGCATTTGCAATGCTAGGTCGGCTAAGGCTAAACACAATTGAGTTAGTATTGCTTGACTAGTTTCAGACATGGCACTCCGTAGGTGAGCTACTAGAGAGTCCCTGAGAGATATCCTTGCTTCTTCAGGCAATTCAGACAGGTTATGTTGCACTTTCGACCTCATAGTCTGAGCAGCAAAATAACACGAGTGAACATCCTTCTTCTGTTGCAGCAGCTCGTCGGCTATCTTCCATGAATGTATCTGAAATATTTACATAAAATTGCTGCTTTAAACTTTCAGTTATCGAACTGACACACTGACACTACGTAATAACTTAACATAAATTATATTTAATGGGGTGTGAATTGTAACACTGTTGTAAAGATAGATGCTTACCGATTTTTGAACCTCTCCCAGCCATTTCGAGGCCTTTTCTTTTTCACTTGCATTGGGGTTATCATACAAGGCGTTTATGGCCTGGTAAATAGTGTCCATTGACGGCGTATCCATGATGTATTCACAACCGATTCTAAAAAGTCCTCAACACCTCACTTTCAAACACTGAAAATAATATAAATCACATACTTTTTTACGTAGAAAACGATAAAATATCGAAGAAAAGTAATCAAACAAATAGGCGACTAAATGCTGTAGTGAAGTCGAATGAACGAACCGAACCAACCATCTCCAAGAAATGTTGCAAGTCGAAAATTTGTCCTGTTTATATTCTATTTTTGACTTCCAAAATGTTACATGTAGAAGAAAAATAGCAAAAGCAGGACTTTAAAAAATGATTGTGATTGTGACAAGTACGTAGTATCTCTATGTCAAAAAAACAATTCTACTTCTTCTTTACTTTTTGTTTAGAAAAATCCTTTAGATAATACTTAACCTACGAGTGAGGATGCTTTTTTGGTATGTGAATATTTTAATATTTGATATACTTTTAAGTCGTACGTAATTCACTGGAGATTTTCATTCCAGATATTTTAGCAAGAGAGAGCCTTATTCGATACATATGCAAAATTAGGAACATACTTTATCAGTTTTTTTTTCGCATACGACTTCATCTCGATTACTAGCGCAAGAACTTTTAACTCTGTAAAATGAGAAAATATAGGCAAACGTCGAAATACTTGGAATCCAGACTTAACTGGGATTTAAAAACAAAGTTCGAGGTCACTCATTCCATTCCTTTCGCTCACCGGACCGGCAAATCAATTCAAGTGTCAAATTTGATAAAAACATACGGAGGTATTCTTTGCTACTCCAACATACCTACATACGCCAATGTTTCCCACGGCCTCTTTAATTATTCGTGGTATTTCTGCATTAAGCACGCGAACGGCACGGGCGCTGCACACGTCTCCGATAACTATGGCTCCTATTAAGGTTGTGAATTTACTTCGTTTTGATTATGTAACTAGGCTAAAGCAAAGCCAATAAAACAAACTTTTAATTTTGTAGGTTGGTGATGCGCTTCCTAAGGTCGATCTGTTCGAGGATTCGCCGGCGAATAAAGTGAATATTTGCGACCTAACAGCGGGGAAGAAGACCGTTTTGTTTGCTGTTCCAGGCGCCTTCACTCCCGGTTGTTCAAAAACACATTTGCCGGGCTATCTGCAGAATGCCGAAAAGATGAAAAGCGAAGGGATTGCAGAGATCATATGCGTCGCCGTGAACGATCCTTACGTTATGGCGGCGTGGGGTCTTCAGCACAACGCGAAAGGAAAGGTAAGACATATTTTTTTTCTAAATAATTAGGATAGCCAATGAAAACTTCTAACCAACAAGGTGACACGTTATTTTACAAGGAATATATACAAAATAATTTCAATGAAGATTTATAAAACGGATGTACGAAAATAAACATATTCCTATAAGAGATATGATGAGATAATATGCGTTATTGTTAATTAATGGCCTTGTATTTATGGTACTTCACAAAATCCAAAAAAAATACTCAAAATTAATTATGTAGTGTTTCTAATTGGATTGAAAAGATTGAAGAAATAATTTACTACCTACCTAATTGCTAAAAAAACAGTCACTTGTGTGATGACTGATGAATGTAAAATTTGTGTAATTCCTTCATAAAGGAATACAAATTGTATTCTAGCAAATACCTAGTCAACATAAGTCTCAGTGTACAAATGTTTTAACATTGACTAAGGTCATGGGTTATCATTTTATCACAGAATGGATAATAAACAGCTTCGATGGCTGATATCTCACGTCAAGGTGTATATTGATTGGTTGGTATTCATTGAAATGGGTGGAGTTTAACAGTTAGTCACATTTACGCATGATGAAACTCTAGAAAGGTCAGCTTTATGAAGAAATGTATGCATACAATGAAATATAGATTTTTTTGTTCAAAGACAGAAATTCCATTACCATTTTGTGCCGACACATTGGCCTAGGTCCTAGATGGTTGTGGTCCGATAAGGGCAGTATTTTGTGTGAGGAGTGCAAATATTTGTCTCCGAGTCTTGGATGTCTTCTGTGTATATATCTATATAAAGTAAGTTCAGCATTCTAGTACCCATAGTACAAGCCTAGAGTTTAGTTTGGGACTAGGTCAATTTGTGTGATATTTATGTACCTATATAAAAAAAAAAATCCAAGCTGTTTTCATAAAATAATAGATACCTAAATAAACACTTGGAGTACTGTTATGTACAATTATTACCTGCTGATTATGCATATATTTTTCCTTATTGCATAACTGTTTTATCAGAATAATAATTACCTTATATTGTTGTTGAGTGTTTCTGACACACTGTTTTCTTGGACTTTTCTGAATAAACACAATACAGGAAAATGTATTACAATAAGGTTGTCCTTTAAATTAATATGATGAATTATGTTTTCCCTTGAAGGGAAATTGGTGTAGCTATTACTAGCATGGGACTGAAAAGATCCACAGCCTGCGGTTTTGGGTTATCGTTTGATGTTATCCTTATAATAAATCAATAAAATAAAATAAATTAAGTTTATTTAAGGCAGTAAGTATATTTTTTTTGTTAGTGAAGTCAGAGAAGGATAATTAACTTAGTTTAAGAGTTACATAACATAACATAACATGAATGCATGCGCGTAACACGTACCTGGGTCATACACACTCTTAAAAACAAAAGTTGTCTTTTATGTATTTGAACTTACATTACTAGTTTTTTCTCACGACTCCGTCCGCGTAGAATCCAGTCATCGCTATTCCCTAGGGAACTTCAACTTTTCAAGATAAAAAGCACCCTATGTCTTTCCCCGGGTCACAAAATATATCCAAACCAAAGGACAATGGGCAAATTTGTATGGGCACTGTCCCGCCCCACCAACAGTAACGGGATGCATGTCTATATGTTTATAAGGACCCAAAAAAAGACAAAATACTTATTTTAGTAGCAAAATCAATGGGATTTTTTTAATGAAAACAAGGGCCAAATAAGGCAAATCATCCATATATGTGTTCATTTTCAAACAAATTCCATACGAGGCGATTATGGTTTTCCAAGAAAACCCCATACATCTGGTGATCGTCTCCATAGTAAAAATACATAATGTTGCTGAGATTTAAATGAGACATGTTTCATTTCTGTTGGTGGGGGGGGGACATTTCTGCCCATGGTCCTTTCATGTAAATCGGTTCAGCGTTTTATCCGTGAACGCATAACAAACAGATAGACAGAGTACTGTCACATTTATAATATCGTCGGCCTAATTCTAACGAATTGGGCTATCAATATTATAAATGTATAACCTACCAAGTCCACTTTTTAGAATTAGCTGATTTTGCATTCCATTTTATCTATTTAGAGCAGGGACCGGCCTGCTATCCCATTCAAGGGGTTTGGAATGGGTTTTTATAAAGGTTTTACTTAGAAAATCCGTATCGCTTTAAAGCCGTTCAATTTGCTTTTAAAACCCGCAATCCCATTCAAGGGGTTTCGATTGGGTTTTATAAGTATTTTACTTAGAAAACCCGTTCGATATGATTTTTAAAGCGCTATTTATAAGGGTTATCTGTGCTTTAGCTGTTAAGGTTTCCCTTATAGTGAATGGTTAGTTTAACAAATAACTTAGTCATATATTTCGTTCCAATAGGTTATTCTTTTAGTGGGGTATTCTATTGAGAGGTTTGTCTTTTAAAGGCTTTTATCGGTGAATGGGTGGGCAGGTCCCTGGTTTAGAGTGCAAACCTGCCAAATCCTTAAAATGGACTAAGCAGGTTAACGAATTAGGCCGACGATATTAGTATAAATGAAACGTACCCATGCGTGTGTCTGTTGTCTGTGGATTCTCAACGAATTTATAACTACCTTCATTTTTTTTTTGCTATTCTCTCGACGATTCTTAGTTAGGTTAGATAGAAAGTTCGCTTGTTGAAAGTCAGCACTAAAAGTCGAAAAATACGTCAGCGTGGTTAAATATTAAAGCTACGACAACCTGGTACTTAGCGGAATCAATACTCCATACGGCCTTCGCAGCAAACGACAATTGCCTCATTAAAATGCATGTACAGACTTTCCAATCCCACCGCCATTATCGTTGTCATTGTTTACTTCAGTTTGGTGTAATGAAGTTAATTTTAATTAACCTTGTTTTTTTTTGTCTCTTAACAGTCAAATATGGAAGTGTGGCGAAAGTGTTCGTATTTATTGCTTATTTTAGCTTTAAAAATGGCTGACATTTTAACGGTTTAAGTAATGTAAACGGTAAATACTCTCAGAAACACTTTCATCAATAAGTAATATTGCGCGTTAGAAAGTATGTCAACATATTTATACGTAATTTACTTATATAATAATAGCTGTTTCCCGCGTCTTCGTCGCTATTCCCTCAGATAACGTCCAATTTTTCGGGGTAAAAGGAGGAAAAGTACCCTATATCCTTCCCCGGGACTAAATCAATCTCTATACCAAATTACATCTAAATCGGTTCAGCGGTTTATCCGTGAAAACGTAACGAATAGACAGAGAGGCAGACAGACAGAGTTACCTTCATATTTATAATTATTATTAGTATAGATAATGTTTAGGTTTACTAGCATCTGCCTGCGATTTCGTCCGTGTTGACAATCCACGGGAACAGTAGTTTTTCCTTTCGGGATGAGGCCTTCGTGTTAATTCAGGGTAAAGCTATTTCTATTTTAAATTGTATCCCAATCCGTTAAGGACAGTAACAAACACACGCACTTACCTACAAGTTTGCAAATAATCGAAATTATCATATTATCATATTGATGTTATAATTAGGTTTAGGTAAGTATATATTTCTTGTCAGCCGAATTCCGACTACGTATGTCGCGTGTCGTGTCTAAAGTCGAGTCCGGAATTAGGCGAACTAACTTGACAGCCGAAAATGTTGCCAGACAGGAAAAAATAAATAGTGATAGGTTTATGTCGACACAAATATGTCGATATAACCTTGTGCCTTCTATAAATCTGATTATATTTATATTTTATTAATTGTCGTCGAAACTTTCACACTCATACATACTTGCCAAATAGGGAAAAACTGCAGCAATTTTTACGATATAATATCAACAAATTACGGTATAATGTCAACAAAACAAAATGGCGGACCGCGTCGTTAACGATGTCTAAAACGATGATCGATGTATTTTTAAGTTTAACCAATTTTTATTACATATTATTATTTTGCTTCGTAAAATTATTAGTTAGATTTCAAACACAATAATAATGATAAACTAGACTTTTTAAATATCGATATTAACAGCACTAGCCAAACTGGCAACATTAGTGTACAATGAACTGTCAAGTTAGTTCGCCTAATTCCGGACTCGACTTTATCCCATATTTTAATCCAGTTAATGGACTAATTGTGCCGAAATTTCATTCATTTAGTCGTTTTAGCGTGATTGATGGATTAATGTCGTCCAAACATCCCTACAAACTTACACAGATACGCGTGGTGGTATAACGTATAGAGTCTGGCAAACGAAAGCGTAACCTCAGAAAGCGCGGCAATTCAAAAAATATACTGTGGTATTACTTATAGTAGGAAAAAAATGTTGATACTTATATATAAGTCCAGGTCACGCTTTCGTTTGCCAGACTATCAAATAATGTTTATCCTACTATAATTAGTAATACCACAAGTTTATTTTTTGAATTACCGCGCTTTCTAAGGTCACGCTTTCGTTTGCCAGACTCTAGGTGAAATACACACCAGGTTTCGTCAATTATGTACCTAGGTACATTATTTTTACTTCAGTTAGTTTTTGTTGAATGCAACTTTCATATATTCGTTATTTTGTTACTCCTAGGAGACTAGAGAGGTTGAATAAGTCCCAAAGTCTAAAGTATCTGTTTCAATCAGCATACAAATGCTAATTTCGCCTTTTTCTGTTGTATGTACATACAATACTTACCTTCTACCTACTTAGCTTGTCAAAAAAGTGTTGGCAAGCAAGCGGAACGCGGTCAAAGTTATCAAGCATTTTATTAGTTTTCTTTATTGGGTAGGTATTTAAGCAAAAAACGTACCTGTTACGCCTTACCCCAAGGTCAGCGCAAGTCATCAAATTAAATCAGTTTCAGGCATTTTGTTCAATGTATTTGGCATGGAAGACCTTGTTGGATAAAATCACGGTTGATTTTCGATTGACTACTGCCATATAGATTGTTTATTATGACAATGATAAGGTATTAAATACTTCAATCGATAATATTAATGTGATTAGGCACTTAAGGCGATATTATCATTAAAAGGGCCTACTAGGTATTTAGGCGTTAAATATCATATAAAATAAACACTAATCGCCTGTATCTCAAGAACCAATGATGTCTACTTAGTCGTGATAGTTTTCCTTTAAAATTGGTTATACGCTCTTTCATTTATGATTTTTTTCTGATTTTTAGTATTTGTACTTTTGGCTGTAGGGAGGGGGGAACACTTGAGTGTAACAAAAATTAGCGCTTTAAAACTTAATATTTCATAAACGGATTACTTAATCTATAAACTGTTTTAACAAACCCAATATTTTTGAAAGACCTATCCAACGATACTCCACACTATAGGGTAGACGAGAAAAAAAATACATCCCCATGTTACGTGTAGGAAAGATAACGTAAAAAAATTTTTTGGTTACTTTTTATTGTACCACTTTGTTAACGTAACTAATATGCATATTCATGCCAAATTGCAGCTTTCTAGTACTAATAGTCTGCGCTAGGCTGCGGACGGACGGACATGGCGAAACTGAAGGGTTCCTAGTTTGACTACGGAACCCTAAAAAAGGATGTTTTTTATGAATAATTTGAAACGAAGCGCCGACCAGGCTAGGTTTATGTTTACAAATAACTCCAGTTTTATATTCCTACTACTCGCTATTTACCCTGAGCGCATTAAGATTCTGCGGCGGCACGTGCCTAGAGGCCGCATTTGCTTAGGTCGGTGGAGTTCTGCGATTTTGACCACAATAACCGTATCGTCTATGTGTCTGTTCTTTACACGGTGGTCTAGTTGGGAGTGACCATGCCTCCGAAGCCAGCGGTCCTGGGCTCAAATACCGGTAAAGGCAGATATTTGTGTGATGAGCGCGAATATTTGTTCTCGAGTCTTGGGTGTTTTCTATATATTTAAGTATGTATTTTTCTATATAAGTATGTTTATCGTTGTCTAGTACCCATAGTACAAGCCTAGAGCTTAGTTTGGCACTAGGTCAATTTGTGTGAGATAGTCCCCTGATATTTATTTATTTAGATACACCTCATCAAGCATAAGGTTCATGTGGCCAATTTCATTCCTAAAAGCGTCTGCATTTAACCTAAACATAAAGCGACAATATACCTAACCAGAAGTTTTTTTTTTTTCAGATCCGCATGCTGGCTGACCCCGAGGGAACTTTCATCAAAGCGATTGATCTTGGCACTGTACTCCCCCCACTGGGCGGCTTCCGCTCCAAACGATTCTCTATGGTCATCAATGACTCCAAGGTCGAACAGTTGAATGTGGAACCCGACGGCACCGGCTTGTCATGCTCGCTCGCTGACAAACTCAAGGTCAAGAAGTAACTGGCTGAATGCGAACTGGTCGTTGAGATAAAAATGTAGTCTACTCTATGGTACTAGTCGACTGAGATAAATAGGCGAGTGTATGATAACTCCTTAATAACAATAAAACAACTGAATTTAATCATAGATTTTTAATTTTTTTTTGGTGGTGCAACAATCGTGTTGTTATCTTGGTCGAGTAGTTATTAATGGCCAGTAAGTTTCAAATTTAGTCGAGAGAGCTGTAGTGGTATGTCAGAAGAGTTTTTTTTTCCTTTTTGAGCCAACCTTTCTGAGGTTATGTCTATGAAAGACCTGACACCTGTCATTCTAAACATTATAGGAAAAAACAAGTGTAACTATTCCATTCTTGCATAGAACTTCATCTATCCCGATTATTTCGTTGGTTTGTTAAGCATTTACGCGTATTTAATATAGATCTTGTCAAAGACATAAGGAATCTTTATAGGTAAGGATAGAATTTTCCGACTGTATAACCTTTCTTTACTGTAACCCTATCTTGCTTTACACGGATCATGGACTGTCGAAGCACACCTTGTGATAATATCCAATAAAGAATTAAACATGTCTGTAGGAAAACTGATGTTTTATTTACGTATTTTTACTATTGGACCTGCAACTTCGAGCACAACTTTCCCACGAGGGGGAGGGGAGGCACTCTTTTTCTGTGCAAGTCCAGTCATGTCGCTGTTTAAAGAAAAAAAATACGCGTGATTTTAACGCTAGCACACATTGTGGTCCACCTTAACGACAGATTAGAAGGGTATATATAAACCTTAACCAACTGTTTTGCAAAGCTATAAACGCGGCGACATAATTATGTACTATGTGGACCCTAATACCATTTAGACACCGTAATTAAAATCTCTAATGTTTTATGACTACGCTAGCTGCCGAAGCTCCCCTGCACCAAAATATACATAATATTGCAATAAAGATCCATTGCAAAGGAAATTATATCATTGTTCTACTGAAAGTTATTCGTATAGTGCTCCTTAACCTTCACACAGCATTGCTCTAAAAGAAAGAAAGTAAATACAAGAAAAGACACATTTCTGTGTTGTTGCGTTTATAAGGGACCCACTCAGCACGATGCCGAGGTAAGCCAGGGCGCTGATTTTCAGTAGGGCCCTTTACCACGGACGTTAGTGCAGCAACAAAGAACAAGTAAACAAATACAACAGTTACGCTCTGCACGTTTTTTTACATACAATTTTTTACGTTGGAAAAATTGTGCCGTGCGATGCCGTGTGAATCTAGGTTTAAAAGGCCAGCGACATAATAATATCGTAGTCATAAAAAAAACATTTTCTTTTGTTTTAGATTTTATTACTAAAGAAGTTTATGGTTAAGATTCCCAGTGTTTCTCAAAGTTTGCTAATGTATCGAAGTGAATAAAATTTATTTTTAACCTCTTAAAACATGGCACAGGAAGTCACAGCAGTAACATTGGTGAATATAATCTCTTTTTTTTAACGGTTCTTAGTTTCATGCTGATACTGTAGCACGCTTAGGTATATGATACAATAAAAAAACATTTGTAAAAATCTTTATTTGTTTAGCCATATTCTCGAATGTATTTTGAAATCACGTTTGTCGATTTATCGATTACTAGCGCCATCAGCGGCTTTAGCAAAGTGCCAGTGTGCTCTCGTCGAAGTTGAGAGAGGCAGACATGCTGTCCTTTTTCAACTCATCATTATCATGGTTGAGAGGTTGGCAAGCCTGCCTCGAACATCTTTGGCGAAAGTGCAAGGGTGCACTGCGATAAAATCCGCGCGGTATTTTTACGCAAAATCTGTGCCATAATGATAGAAATGACTGCACGCACTTGCGAAATTTAAACCGCCTGAAAATATTTCCGCATAAGTTCTGTGCTTTCCCACAGAATTTACCGCACGTTGGTGCGATTTAAATTCACGGATACCTTTTGTGTACTATGGAAGTATATACAAGCCTACCGCACTGCGAAAATAAAATCGCACGACGTGGACTGGCGGTCGCGATCAGTGGGTATTTTATATAGAAAAATCCTTTCATACGCCTTAATGCTATGAAAACAGTCACACGTTGTTGTCGTCTTTGTTTGTTGACACGTCTTTTGCGCCGCAATAAAAAGCAAAATCAAGTATTCGTTGTTGGTTTACGTGAGCCTCGGCTGAGAACGGGTTGAAACTGACAAAATTCACGAGAAATTTTATTCGCGATGCGTGTAGGTTAAGAATCAGTACGCGGGTTAAAACACCTAGAAAAAAATCGCGCGGTATTTTATCGCAGTGCGGTTTAGTCCTAAAGCTGACATTATTAATCGTTTATGGCATTTGTCGTTAGTTATTGCACACAGAAAGTAAATTTTCCCTTTAAAATCAATAAATAAAATTATCTATCTATGTTTAAAATTAGGTGCCATTTTTTTTCTTTACCAAAGAAATAAGAAATAATTTCAAATAACTTCATTAAAACAAACACATTTAAAAAAAAATGCACGTCGAACTTTCGAGTAGACAGACGCAGCAGGAAATGTTGGTTGAAAATGCGTCTTCTCAAACACCGCACTCGGTCGGTCGGGCTATCAAGTATGTATTATTTATCGATCCGTGTTTCCGAACGTTTATTGAATTGTCAAAATCCAATTTGTGCCGTCCGTTTGTTTACTTTCAAAAATAACAAAATTATGACTAAAGTTTCGCGATAATGACAAAGCGGGTACAATATTACGGGACGGTATTCTTTCTGTGCTCGCTGACATATTTAACTAGGGTTGTGTTGACTGAGATTTTCGAAGATGAGACCGCGCAAGTTGAAGAGTGGTTGGACCAAAACGATCTCGGCGAATACAAGAAGTTATTCAAGGAATATGGTAAGTAATTGTGCTAATTGACTGCTTGCATTGCGGGGAGTGGTGTCAGAGAGCCGTGTAGTTGTACAGTCATTCCCCGTTACACAATTTACTTATTAATTCGACCAATCGCCGCGCCTTGGTATGACACTGTTGTGACATTACTGGAAGGGGAGGGAAAGTTATTTGTTCAGTCTGAATACTAATGAGATCGCACACATTCCTGAAGTAAATAAAGTGCTCTGTTAGACTAATTGGACTCATACTTATGAAGAACAAAATTTGTTAGTGTGGATTATAAAATATCTTCTGTGAATTTTTCGGGACATGGTTAAACTTTATAACACATATCTGTTGTAAGTTATTTAAACCGAAGACTTTGTGGACGTAAAAATAGAAATCAGCTTTCACATGAAATTAAACGAAATGACATAGTTTTAGTGTTAACAGTGACTTTGTTTGTTAAAATTACTGTATCACTACTAACTTGGAAACTCCTTGTAATGCAATGTGTGACAGACCATAAACTATTAATATTAATAAAAGAATTCAATTAATTTAGTAATTGATTTCTGGTCTATATACTATGTAGTTATAATAATCAAATTCTGTCAGATTGGTCATACTTTTATCCCCAGGCGTCCCCCTGCCTGTGTGGTGGCACCATTAGTCTTGAACTCTTTGTATTTGATGCTTATACTTTAATTCCAAGGTTACTTTTAGGACTTCAAAAAGTCAAATTGCCAACACTATTATGACTTTTTTTGTGTTCATCTTTGACATTATTAATGCAGGATAGTTGGCTAAAAAACTTTGCAGTACTGACTACTTTGCCCGTGTGGTTGCCAGGTTAGAAAAGTGCCACTCCATGTCTTCCCGTTGATATTGTAGAGGTGACTAAGGGAATGAGGGCTTCTATTACTGTTAGGCGATGGGCTAGCAACCTGTCACTAATACACTGGTAAACATGTTAGCCTGTTTGTGCAATATGTGGTTACAGAATTACCAACAACTCTTTTTGTAGTTGTTGGTATTTCTGTAGCTCTGCCTACCCCACTCTGGGAATAAAGGCGTGTATGTATGTATGTGGTTCCTGGCCAGGGATTCTTTTGACTGAGTTTTAATGGTGGACACTCGGAGGTTCAATAGAAGAGTTCAAAAGCTCTTAAGATACCTAACTGATCGCACAATCAGTTAACTCCACAGCTCGATTTCCTTACATTTTATTGCCAATTAAGATGTTTTTCTGAACATACACAATTCTGGTGTTAACCGCAGATTCAATCAGTTGGGTATCCTAGGCACTCTGGAAGTTCTCTATCCATCATCAGATTTTTCTAAAAGCATCCGCTGGCGAGGAACCAGGGCTTCGACATAGCCTCTATTGTATGAAAAACGCACTCTGACCTGTATTATTTCACCACATGAGTATAATGATTGTCTGTCTGCCAAAGAAAACAATGTATTTAATTCAGCTTGACCTTTGAATGTAGCAATCATAACCAAGTATTTTTATAACTTGAAGAGATATCTTAGATAGATGTAGTATCCAAACACATTTCTCGAAACACTATTTAACAATGTTTTTATCCTAACACTAGTTGGGTTCCTTTTATAGAAAAGTCCTCCTCTAGCTAGGTCTCTACAGCTGGGTACGAATCTGAGCGGCTCAGCCTGAGGCATCCTCGCCCCGCGCGGCGAGCTACTCGTGAGCCAAATTGTTGCAACTAAACATGCGCGGATGAGGCAGCGTGCTCGCTGCGAGCCGACATTTTGAAATGGCGTCGGACACGATGACAGCCGCGGCTGCGTTTATCACAATTCATCGAATTGTTAATAAAAAGAAGAAGAAATCGCATCTGTGGTGAAACGGCTCAACAACGTGTTATCAAATTCGTACGCGCCTCGCCCACAGACAAGTTAGAACTTGTCGTTCTGCCCGCGGCACGCTCAGATACACGTCCAAATTACGCGAGACACGCACACAGAGGCGCCTTTGAGCACGGTCAAAATACCGACTCTTGCGCGCGCGCATCACGCGCGCAAAATAGGTGAGCCGTGCGTGATAATAATAGGTACCTAAGCACGGGTACCTAATATTATTGTACTGAATAAGGGCCAAATCGAAAGCACCTGAAACCTACATGAATGAAGAAGTTGATGAAAGTAGATGAAGCAAAAGTTGTATGTTTAAACCGGTGCACCTGGCGATTCATAGCCCCTGCCTATAGTGCTAGGCGTGAAGGTATGTCTACGCATTTCTCGCCGAATAAGTAATTTTTTTTTGGTAGTCACAATTCTAACCTAACTCACGTAATTAATGTTTAATATGACCTTAAAACATCACGGTGTGTGAAATGACTTTCGTTTAAATGATATAATTGTTGATGTAGTGAAATTCGATACAATTTTGGGCCACCTACGCACACACACATAGGTACAGCTGTAACTGATTCAGCGTCAATTAGCATTATCAGCGTTATACAGCCGCTGGATGTAGGTACGGTCAAACACTTAAATTTAAGCCAATTCTACAGCAATAAGGTTGAGTTTCCTCTAAGTTACAAATGACTTGGCATCTCTTCTTTTCTTCTTTTTTAATTAATGGCGGTCCACACAGTGATTTCGCCAATGTCAAGTGAATCAGTAAACAGAATAAATCAAAAGTTAAAGCCGAGTTTCAATCGGCCATCTTCCCTCCCCGAATGTTACCGGACCTTGGCATCTCTAAGGACATTGACAACTTCAAGCAGTTTTTTTTTAAATGGGTCCTACATTTACTCTCGTGACCGTACCATTCTTCGGAGCTGACCAGTAGGAACTGGTTTGTTGATACTATGTTGACGGAGTTAGTGGTTTATCGCGTCATAGTGTCCCTCGCCGTCTCCAATTGTAACCAGCACGGCCAGCATGCACGGCGCGCGAGGTCGCCCGCTTTCTGACCGTTCTAATTAGACAATGATGGGTCTATCTCGAGCCGTCATCGTGCAGGATAGATCAGTCACAGTGAAGTCTTTAGGGAATTATCATTAGACGTTCAAAAAAACACTGCTACGGCTTACTTACCGTAAAACTACACAACTATGGTCCTGGCCTACAACAATAGTCCAATTTTCTTCATTACATTGTTCTAAAATATGATATCTTACTGCTATTATTGCTGGGTATATGTACTGTTTGGCCTAAAATCGATTGCTCTAAACTTTAGCTATAGCTAAATCTATCATATTTTTACAATAATGTGATAAGTAAAATTTGACCATTGTTGTAGGCTAGGACCATAGTTGTGTAGTTTTACGGTACGCATTGTTCTCAGGAAACGGCTACCTTGAGATTGCTGTGTTATAGGCTGTATAATTTGCAAACACCGGATCGACGGAGGCAAAAAAGTACCAGTGCTAGTGATTCATTAAATATCGACTAGTTAATCAACAACTTTTTTCGAGACATGAATTGTACATTTCTTGCAAAAGAAAGTCTTACCTTTATCTTCTACATTTGAATGATCGCCTTTCCATGAAGATAAACGATCTTATTTGTTGCAACTGTTGCAAGTCATGTTTAAACGACTTAAAAACAAAAAGGTTTTCGAAACTTCGTCATGCTAACGAATATTGTTGTACTGAATTAATTGTTATTCAATGTTATTTCAATGGTTGTCAAAAGTGACTCGAGTCCAGAGTCAGGTTTCCAGGAAACCGGGGTGGTTTATAGTTTGCTAGTCTAAATAAAAGCGGTTTGCATACAATTAATAGGTATTCAAACTTGGCCATTAGTTATGATAGTGATGATTAAAATTTCCTCTTATCGATGTTGATAAACTGTCGATATTTAATGAATCACTAGCCCTGGTACTTTTTTGCCCCCGTCAATCCGGTGTTTGATAATTTGTGCCTAAGTCGATTGCATATAGCGGGCTGTATAGCTTGCTTTACAGCTCTTATACAGCTTGTAAAGTAGATGTGAACCATTAAACATCCTTAGAGCCCCGTGTGCTACTCGGGCTGCTTTCAACTCTTACGCCAGTGGATTAAGGCGAAAAAATTTCAATCGTGATTTTTGGTGCCTTGGAAGCGTTTTCAGCAGGCTGTCTTCAGGCACCTGAAACATGTTTTCAGTCCGTTTCAGGCCACCCTTTATCTGATTACGCCATAATCCGAAAACCAATTTTCAGACGTTTTCAGGACCCCTTATGGGCCTTTGAAGTTAATTTCAGTACCTATATTTCGAATTTTACACTAAAAGCGCAATAATAGCATGATTAGTAATTGACAGCGATACTGAGAACTTTCAAGATGCGTGTGAAAGCGGTAATTCCAGAAGACATTCTGGAATAGTCGGGCATTGGGAGTGTAAAAGTGTTTTTTATTAGGTATTAAACAAAATACAGGGTGACTTCAAATTGGTAATACAAAATCAATGTTTTACACACATTTCCCCTAAACTTAGCCCCTCAATTAAGTCTCATACTTTTAAAATAATCAGAAGTATTTTTTTTTAATTTTTAAATTATCCCATTTTTGTTGGCTTAACATGGTTATTCTACTATAATAATTAACAAAGAAGTTTAAAAAATTTCAAATGAACACTTTCGTCTTTGGTTATCCGTCACCTGTCGCAATTTATGAAGAAAACGTGTTTTGATTAGTAATTGTCACTTATCAAAGAAAATATGATTGTATTGTAAATGTAGTGTAACCACACTTTGGGACTTTAATTATTTGTTTTGTTCGAAAATTAGCATTAATTAAATACAGTTAATTTTAACAAAGGGGTTAGGGTACTATACTGTGTGGCATTAACTAAGCCACAATCAAGTGTTTTGTATTACCAATTTGAAGTCACCCTGTATTTTGTTTAATACCTAATAAAAAATATATCATAAGGAAGTCTCTCTTGTACGGAACAGGGTTATGTTTTGAAAAGCACGGGCGTTGTCCGATCCTCACTTATAACCCTTATAAGACCACGACACGACAAACTTCAACAAACTGAAGTCGGCGCCCCACAATATTTTTAACAAAAAGCCGACTTTAGTGACCTTTTTACCGTTTGAAAATAAGTTGTTTTTGCGTTTTTGAACGCAGTTATTTTTCTATCTAGCCGATATTATGCCTGTATCATATCCAGTACTAATGCCGATCGCTCGTTAACGAACGTTCAAGCAATTTTGACGTGCATGGAAGTCACATCGTCACTATTGTAACCTAATTGGGCCACTCGTATCACAGACACCAGCGCGGCTTTAATTAGATCCATCACAATAACCTACTACCACGAGATTGCTGTGTAATATGATTTAAACTCTATTAAATAACTTCATGTAATAATGGCGGGTGCGTTCATGTAGAATGGAAGGGAAACTCGAGTTAGGAGGAAATGCAACCTGATTAAGGAGGAACTTTGCATAGGTTCCTGTTAGAATGGCAAGCGAGTTGTTGGGAGCGAAAGGAATGAAACCTATTAAATTGGGCGAGTTATACAAGTCTAATACGTTAACGAGTTTGTTTCTAAGAATAGTCAGTTAATTTTGAACCAGTGTCCGTTATTGGAATCCTACTAATATTATAAAGCGAAAGTTTGTAAGTATAGATGTTTGTTAAATTTTCACGCAAAACTACTGGACGGATTTTGGTGAAATTTGGAATGCAAACAGCTTATACCTTGGATTAACACATAGGGTACCTTTCATATCGCAATTCCCTAGGGAACTGATTTATACGCGTACGAAGTCGCGGGCGGAAACTAGTGGCTTAGTAAAATTTAATGAAATATTATCGTGTCTAAGTGCTGATCTGATCTCCATCATCGGATGGAGTCGCGACGAATGGCAGCGCTAGGATCGCTGTAATTAACGTTGACTCACTCGATATTGCAGTAGGTATTACCTACTTGTCCCAAAACAAAAACATCTGACAGAATTATTTTACACTAAGAGTGGAGACAGACGAACGGGTTAGAGTAGTGCCACTCCATGTCTTCCCGTGGATGTCGTAATAGGCGACTAAGGGAATAAGGGCTTGTAGTACTGTTAGGCGATGGGCTTGCAACCTGTCACTAATACACTAGTTAACTTCTTGGCCTGATTGTGCAAAATGTGGTTACAGAATTATCAGCAAGTCTTTTTAGAATTGTTGGTATTTCTGTAGCTCTGCCTACCCCACGCTGGGAATGAAGGCGTGATGGTATGCATGTATGTACAAAAGTCCAACTTATTTTGCGTATGAACGAATGGAGCAGGAATTACGCGACCGAAATTACACGACTCAAAACTCAAAAAATTACGCTCGTCTGGTTTCACCTTAATACACTATTTAATTTATTTCAAGCATAGTATTCACCTTCCCCTAGTTCACCTTTTGAACACATGTGTAACGTAGGGTAGGTTAGGTATGTTTATTAGCAAACATATATAGTTACGTTTAATAAACCTTCAAACGAGATCCAGTCAAACATTACATTACAATAAGTATAGGTATAGGTATAAATAAGTTAGTTTGATTAGTCTCGCATGTCGTTAACTATAAGCAGGGAGCGGCCCGCTATCCAATTCATGGGGTTTCGAATGGGTTTTTATTAGGGTTTTACTTAGAAAATCCGTATCGCTTAAAAGCCGTTCGATTTGCTTTTAAAACCCGCTATCCCATTCAAGGGGTTTCGAATGGGTTTTATAAGTCTTATACTTAGAAAACCCGTTCGATATGCTTTAGAAAGCTCTATTTATAAGGGTTATCTGTGCTTTAGCTGTTAAGGTTTCCCTTATAGTGAATGGTTAATTTAACAAATAACACACATACATACATAAAATCACGCCTTCATTCCCAGAGTGGGGTAGGCAGAGCTACAGAAATATCAACAACTCCAAAAATAAATTCTGTACCCACATTTTGCACAATCAGGCCAAGAAGTTTACTAGTGTATTAGTGACAGGTTGCAAGCCCATCGCCTAACAGTACTACAAGCCTTTATTCTCTTAGTCGCCTCTTACGACATCCACGGGAAGACATGGAGTGGCACTATTCTAACCCGGCAACCACACGGACGCCCAACAAACACACACAACAACAAATAACTTAGTCATATTCATATATTTCGTTCCAAGAGGTTATTCTTTTAATGGGATATTCTATTGAGAGTTTAGTCTTTCAAAGGTTTTCATCGGTGAATGGGTGGGTGGCTAACTATAAGTATTAAGTACTGCTATTTACGAACGTGTAAACTTATTGCGCAGCTTCCAAATCAGAAACGGGATAAAAGTGTGTTTTGTACTTTTATCTCCTAAGTTGCTTCCTCTAAGGAGCTACGTTGTTAAGTAAGACTAGGGATTGTTCATTGAAACATTGGAAAACATTTCATCAAATTTGTCAGCAGAAGTTGGTGTTTTCATTTTTCCGAAGAGGAATATCTTTCGAACTTTTGATTAATATTCCGTATATTATGAGTTGGTTTGCTCTGTCTGTATTTAAATAGCTTGGTGTGGAGATAGCTGCGGTCCCATGGACGGATAAATAATTCTTTTAACCCCAGAAAGTCAGATAAATCCCAACGGAAATACGATAAATTAGTCCTTCACGGATGAAGTTGCGGCCAACTTTAATTATTTTATTAATCTGTGAGGCCTGTTTATTGACTGATAGAGAATACAATTGGAATAGTTTAATAAAACTGAAAAAAAAGGAAAAATCATTTACCACAAGTAATAAAATAATAACAAATGAAAATCATAATTTTCTGTAATTAGGACAACGCTGTCCTAAGCTGATAAGCAGTATCTCAAATTCAATGGCCAAAGCAGATTCAATCCTATCACGTTTGTAATAAGGTTGCATTTGCTACAGGAGTTTTGTCTGAGATACTACCATTTGTGTTAGCAGGGCAGAAAGGAGGCTGCAGGTTACCCGAGAGTATATTTAATTTAAATTAAAAATAAATCTCACGGCACAGAGTCACAAAAATTGGCCTAGGTCGTTCCAAGCTAAGCTCTAGGCTATATTTAGAGAAATAAATACTTGAATACAAAGAAAACATCCAAGACTAAAAAACAAATACTCGAGCTCATCACACAAATATCTGCTCTTACCGGGATTTTAACCCGAGACCACTAGCTTCGTAGGCAGGGTCAGTACAAACTAGGCCAACGTGTCTTCAATTGTACTCTCTCCGTGCCAATGAAAGATCCTCCAAAGGAGCATAATGCATTGCCTTATCATTATCTACCATCTGCCACTGGCTAATAAAATATCCCACCAAAACCTCAATGAACCTAATTAATTTCCAATGAATATTCACCCTAATGAAAACGATAACAATGCGACAGAATAGCGATAATGCCAGTGTACAGGCGTCCCGGTACTCCCGCTCCCATGGCGCCTCCCCCCTCGCGGATAGGGGGTGGCCACCCGGCTGAGCTTGGTCGGAGCAGTCTCGCCGCAGAGCTCACGCCGCGCGCACGCTCGGCACGCTCGACGCAACGCTGTGCGCGTAATGTTTTAACGGTTTAACCCCTTAGTTAAAACTGTTCGTATGTGACTAGAGTTAAGCTTCAAAATGTGGCAGTTTGAGGACTCTGAGATATGCTCCATAGGCATGATCCATCCGTCGCACAGCCGGCATTCAGGACTGTCCATGCTCTCAGGGGTATCTCAGTTCTCAGGTACTTTTCAACCTTTGTCTTCAGATTTGGGATGGGATGATGAGGATTTGGTACGATTTGTGAAGTTGAATTGAAATATTGGCTTTCCCGGGAATGTGTTTTTGTTTTTACTAGTTACTGCAAATGGAGGTGCATTTACTGATGTTGTATTTACATTGTTTTAAATGTTTTAATGAAACGAAGGGAATAAGCCGGAACAAAGTTATGAGTTGTTGTTAGGAATTAGAATACTAGGTTTTCTTGGTGAAATGTTTATCAGCTCAAAATAATAGATGGTACAACCGTATGTACAAGTACATAGAACCAAATTTTTAGGAAATTAGCGGTTTTAATTCGATGACTAACCTTAAATTAGGAAAAAATGTCTAAAAGGAGATAATTCAGTATTCTTTCTTAATTAAGATTAAATAACCTTCTGTTATCTCTTTAGATTGTTACAAAAAGGCGAACAATATTTAAATAACTGTTAAAATTTCTACGTATGTCTTACTTTTTTCATAATCATCATCTGTTTTGTAATGTTCAATATTCCTTTGTTCACTTTCAACAAAATCGAGTTTACTAAAGCGATGTAAAAAGTAATTACCAGTGTTTTCAGCTGAGATGGAAAAATAAAAGCAAGTGCACTCGGGTCATGAAGTTACCGCGTGGTGCAAGAGACGGGATTGGACCGGGGCCGACCACTGCCCTTTTTCTAAACCAGTCACACGCTTAACGTGTTGGAATTATTAGAGATAGCTAATCGGTGGCACAGAATGCTTTAAAAGGATTATGTAAACTTTTGAATACTAGTAAAAATGTATTTTTTTTTCGGTAAAGTACAAGTGAGAGAAACATTATTTTTTTATACCTTTGGCTCAAAGAATGCACCGTTATTTCTAGGTCGTTTATTTATCTTTGCATGTCTGCTGAGATATTCATACACATTCCCTACCATTTTGATCCTTATCTTTATGTTTTTACAGTTGAACGCCTTGGCCAATAGACACCAACATTCGTAAAGAGATAGTTTATAGTCCCAAGACTGTCATGACTGGATAGTTCCCGAGAAAACGGCGATTAACGACTTTAAGGAAACTTGTAGTATTATGTAAAATCAGTGAGCCTATCCTGTATCTTATTCTATAGGTGGGCCCTTTCGAATACACAGACCCGTTAGGATCTTTTGTGCAATTACCCACTTACACGCTCATTTTCGAATGTGCAAGTTTTCTCACTAAGATTTTCCTTCAACCGTAAGAACATTGAGTAATGTACTTCAGTCAGAAAAACTCAATGGTTCGAGCTCAGTACCTTACGATCTCGCGTCGGCTCAATAAGTCACTAAGGGCCTTATTAATAAACTCATCTCAGCTGAGACACCGTCACAAGATACGTCAAACTAAACGTCAAGCCATAGAAAACTGTCATTTTTTATGCATCTTTACACGAGCGATACAGTCGAGATCAGTTGATAAATACGTCACTAAGCCACTGGCGCTCTTGATTATATCCCTTAGTTATGTCACCAGGTTTATCATTAAGGCATCTATCTCAGCTTGTAACTCAGACCACTGTCAAGTGTAGCCACCGCTCACAAAAGCACTTGGACCTAATTCAAAAAGGTCTCCGTCCACTGCACACGGCCTTCGCTGAGGCCTTTCTCTGTGCCAATGGCGATTGGCACGTGTGTGGAGCCTTGAGATAACATTGTAGGGACTGGCTTTGGCTTTCAGTGCCCTTTTTCTAGCCCAAACAAGCGCTCGGGAGAGTTTTTGACATAATTAAGAAAAAAGGCAATTAATCTTGAATGGTTGCTTTAGCTCTTTGCTTATTGTTTAAGAGGTTAAAACCGTATCTGATTTTTAAACAGCATTTTTGTTAAAGTCTGTGCTGATGTGTTTTTTTTGGTATATATACCATTATTAAAAGAAAACAGACAAATTTTAGTGGCGCCCAACGAGGGGCTACAAACAACTAGTTTGGTTATTGATGTTATGTTTAATATTATGTCCATTATATTTAGAAATAAGGGGAAAAAGTAATTATCTAGTGAAGCTGACAAATGTGCTCCGTCCCTTTCTTTATCGAAACGTTCTAGTCGTTTTTTTTTAATATTCTGAGACCTGAAAAAGATGATCGTTGGTTTTTAAAGTAACATATTTTTATTTACTAATTATTAATCATTATGCGTTACCATTTTTCGATTGAAAATAATTGTTCGATGTTTTTCTTCAAGTCGCTTTTACGTGGCGCCCTAACAGGGGCTGCTAAAAATTGATTTTTAATATTTCATCTGTATAATAAAATTTTATTGAATGTTTAATATTACTTATTGTTAGCGAATAAGGGAATAAGGGCTTGTAGTACTATTAGGCGATGGGCTTGCAACCTGTCCTTAATACACTAGTAAACTTCTAGGCCTGATCGTGCAAAATGTGGTTACAGAATTATCAACAAGTCATTTTGGAGTTGTTGGTATTTCTGTAGCTCTGCCTACCCCACTCTGGGAATGACGGCGTGATTTTATGTATGTATGTATTCTTAGCGAAAGTAAGTAAAATTGGGAAAACAAGTTAAAAGTCCATGAAATATATTGACATTTCGATTTGCATACTGGAAGTATTAAATTTGCTACACTTTAAATATTTAAATATACGTTCTTAAAGAAAAGGACTTATTTTATTTAAATTTTATACACTTTCATTTATTTCGTTCTTTTGTTACCTTCTTAGTTTCATACACTACACGTTCTCTTAAATCGTTCTCTTATCGCTCGGCTTACAAACTTAGTTTGAATGTATGTAATCAAGATTTCAATTAAGATATTTGTCCGTTTTAATTTTAGTGGCGCCCAACGTGGGGCGACTAACAATTAGTTTTTAGTTCGTAATTATATCAGTATCATTTTAATTACAACACTGTATGTACTATTTATCTTTGATTACTATTTGCCATCGTAATAAAAGATATTCATTGTTTTTAATTTTTAATGTAGCTTTTATTTGATATTTGGCAAAAAAAAACACTTTATTACCTTTATTTTATTAGTACCGGCAGACCGGTAATAAAACTGGTAGTTTATTTAACGTTTGTCTGTACAATTGGAGTTTTCGAACACCGGCATACATTTCTACGAAACAGAATAACTGGATTTCGGATGCGTTAATATTTTTCGCATAAAAAAACTGCAGTTCAAATAAAAGTTAAAAACAAAATACAAATAATGGAAAAAATACGAATCGAAACTTAATGTACAAATCTGTCTCCTTCTTTTCACTTTCTATCTTCTGGAACTCTACTCGTTACGGAAGCAGAAAACTTAAACTTAATCACAACACACTGAGAGCCATATCTTGTACCCTACCACAAAAGCCGTATTCCACTCATTATAGCAAAAAAGCTAGAGCATAAAAGCCTTATCAGCAAGGACTTTACATGAGCATTTACGACCGACCATCCCGCACGTCAAATGCCATTTTCGGAATTTTATAGGGTAATTTCGCTGTGATAGCGTTTTTCCAATATATCATTGGGTTGTGACGTAAACATGATATTAGTTCAATCGGGCGTCGTGTAAAATGAAAGATGGTTGCGAATCTGTTATGAAAATATTGAAATTTTCGCTTTAATCGAATGGCTGTCGCTCCTATTAAACAAGACAGTGGCATCTATAGCATGTGCAGCCTCAGTGGCGATTTTGAGGGGAGGGTTGGCAGGGGACATGACATTGTTTTAGATGAGTACTGTGTTAAGGTTCCGCGTCTCTGATTACTTTTTTATACTGTCAATTAATATTATTATAATAATTTAGAAGTTACTAGAAATTATCAGATTTTTTTTAGGTGGTTGGAGAGAATAAGAACATTCTTGTCCATATTATATGTCGAGAGGTTGAGATACCTACGGCAACAGAATAAAAAAACCCTTTTAGGTAAAACATAAGATCATTCAAACAAACAATGCATTTGGAGAACATAACACTAAAATAATAATAAGGTAACAAAATAAGGCTGCCTGGTTCACATTTACAGCATCGGTTGCTGTAACAAAAACGCAAGAAATCCCTCGGGCAATATCCAGGGTAGGAACAAAGTGCAGCGGTCTCCGCCATTAATGCAAGTGTGGCGCTTAAACGTCACATTCGTTCTGGCTTGGCGCCCACCCAACACGCCATTGCAGATGGACACTGTTATTGCTGATTAAGTTGCAGAACTTAGTTCGTTTTACGAGTACAATATAGATTAAGTATAGCAACAATACCCACAAATCCGGCAAGGAACGTGATGTCAAAAAAGCGCGATTTCTTGATGAGTCAGTTTCCATTTTCACTGAAGCAAGTATGCATTATGGAAACCTGAATAAAGTACCAACTATCCTTCCGACACAGTTGCTTCGCTTTCGCGTAAAGTGGCCTTTATTGTACCGTTATTGCACTCGTGTTATAATGCAGCATATGAAGTAGCGAGTTTTTTACTTTACATTACATCATCGCACAACTCTAGCGAAAATGGCCCTTTTGGAGTTCCATATAACCTAAACGGTACCCTAAAACCTTAAAATTGACAGTGACTTATAATATAATGGTTTTTTAATAGCTATCCAACCATTTCATACGATGTTCTAATGTGAAGGAACATTCCCTTGCTTACATGTACGGGAGGCACCCTATTAAAAAAATGTATTTCATAATTGATCTTGGCGCGCGGTATAAATTTCAGTGATCCTTGATTGACTTCCGAACCATAAAAAGCACATAGGACAATGTTCTTCTGTAAATGTTCCTCGTAAGTGTGTTGAACAACGTCGTATGAAACTCGTGAGTATTGGTCATTGCACGACAATCGTTGCGTTGTAATCCTACCTCAACTCTGCCTCGCTAGCGATATCGGCAGTAAGTACACTTTGCATATTTTTTATAAGGGTCAAGTCAACATGTAGCCACGAATCTGAATCTAAGGTTAACTCAGTTTTGACAAAAATGCTACTTACTGCCGATATCGTTAGCGCGGCAGAACTGTGCAGTTGAGTTCTTTATATACTTTGGCACGTTATTTCAATTGAGGTGCAAAAGTGTTTAGATATCTGACAACTCGCCCGTAATGACCAAGCTTAGCACACTAGTATCATAATGTACCATTAATATAGCTTGCTTCATTTTAATGCGGGAGGATGGTAAAGTGTGCAATTTTGTAGCATTTCGAAAAGAGGTCGTAAATGTTCTTGTTAATTTACTTTACACGTAAATTATCTTGACATAATTATATTATATATTACATGTCACGTACTGTAAGTAGTCCTCAATTTTTCCCAGATTGTCGTGTCTGTCATCTCTAGGAGTGTTTGCTAGTTAAATATTTATTCGCCACTCGGAGCGTCGGGGATCGCCCATCGGAGTCAGAAGATTTATTAGCTGTTACGAAAACTGGAGAAAAGGGTCGGGAAAACTATCATTCAGGCTGCTATCGAGGAGTCAAATGGATATAGGAAATAGTTTGTAAAATCAGTCGGTAGATATTGTGGGTTCGTACCGAGATGTTGACGTAAACTCGTATCTTGAAATAGGTGTATACAGGAAATTGACAGATACCGAAACCAATTTGAAGAACAATTATGCCATGTTCAGTTCATTGTAATATTGATGTTTATTATTATTTAACTAGAGCTTACTGAATTAGAGGAAAATGGCAAGGATTATAAAATAGTACTCCAATCTTCAATCTTTCAATCTTTGGGGAAGGACTATGTCCAGCAGTGGGTGTGTCTCAATTGACATGATGATGGTGATGAATTGTACCCACATACAAAAAGGCGGGTTACCATATCTGAGCCTTGAGTGCAAGGTGCTTTTCACGTGGCAAACTGTTTGCGTCCGTGTCATTCATACGAGAAACGCAAACGCTTTCGAGACGTTTACATTACCAACTTACACTAAGGGTTCAGGTATAATATTAATTGTTCGAGATACACTTCACATAACATATAGCCGAAACACTTAGTCGAATGATACCTCTGTAAAACCCATAACCACGCAATATTTTTTCGGGTTTGAATATCAATTTGATAATCACTACATACTCGTAGTATAAAACAAAGTCGCTTCCCGCTGTCTGTCTGTCTCTATGTATGCTTAGATCTTTAAAACTGCACATTGTTTGTCTATGAGAAACAGTTTCCACTTACCATCAGGGCCTCTATTCAACTGCGTTATAACGATATCGTGTTTGACGTGTTTTAGAATCGTTTATGTCACAGTCGCCATTATTGTAACTGACATAACAGTTATGAAAACGTTGACAATACGGAAACACGTCAAATACGATATCGTTATTACCGTGTAGAATCCCAGCCCTGGTGGCCTGTGTGCTCGTTTGCCTTCTCAATGCCATAAAAACAAAACTACGAAACGGATTTTGAAGCGTTTTTTTATGTTTTTAATAGATGATTCAAGATTAAGGTTTATGTGTATAATACTATTAATACTTTAACCCGGAGCGAAGCGCGGGCGGGTCGCTGGGTTTGCATAAAGTAAAACTTAGCATAATTATTACTTTGCGTGCTAAACATTTTGTAGCATATTACTTTGGTAGAACATAACTTTATCTGACTTTTTTTAACAAAAAAAAAACAAAAAACAACAATCCTACGGCATACTTCTATTATGGTAATGGTTAGGTTAGGTTAGAACTGCGCGATTCCAATACGAACGAGCCTGTGCTAGAAAAGGAGGTTAGGTTATGTTAGAACTGCAACATCAACACAAACGAGCTGTTGCCAGAAAAGTAGGTCAGGTTAGAATTTTATTCCACCAAATCAAATCAAACCAAAATATTTGTTCAGCAAATATAAGTATGTTTATCGTTGTTTTCTCTATATAAGTATGTTTATCGTTCTCTAGTACCCATAGTACATATTTAATTTATGTAATTGTCTCAGTGAATGTAAGTGACAAGGTACTAAAGCGTAAACATATTTATGACGTCGACTGTACAAGCCTAGAGCTTAGTTTGGGACTAGGTAAATTTGCGTGAGATTGTCCCCTGATATTTATTTTATTTATTGATCACACGAGATCGTATTGTTCTTAACTCGGCCGCCACTACTGTCAAGTAAATTGGAGCTATCATAGCGTTGACAACACGATAACATGTCAAAAGCAATATGGTTTTATGGAAAAGAATAGAAACCCTGTCTTATATCTGCGTGAAAACAACAAAGGTGTGGCTCGAAGAATTACATAACATACCTTATATCCCGGGACATATATGGAGGGAAAACATTTTTGACGGCAGTAAAATGCTGATATCCAGGGGTAAAAGAGAATATTACGTTATTGCCAAAGTGTGTTGGTTGGTTTGTCCATCCTTCGTGCAATAACGGAGCAACGGATTAACGTGATTTATTAAGGTGTTATTGTCTCAAACAGCTTTCTTTCTAATTCGTCGGCGATGTGTTAACCGGCAAAGTAAAAGCTGCTTCAACGAAATCTGATCATTATAATGCTCAATTTACCTCGCTGAAAGGGCAAATCCGAAATCAATGGGGTTATAGGCCGACAAAAAACATGAAAAATATATGACTAGCTCGTGTTTTATGACTTTGCCATATATGTATATTTTGTCAGCCTATAGCTCTTATATCCCATTGATTTCGGCGTTGCCCTTTCAGTGCGGTAAACTGTGCACTATACTACGATACTGGTAAACATTTTGTCCCAATCGATTTTGGATTTTTGGTCCATGAATCACCATTTTTGAATCAAGTTATTATTTGTTTTATTTCAGAATAATGTTCATATTGGTTAGTAAAAACGGTAGGTAGGTTAATTGGACCAGAAGAGATCTCTAAAAGGGATATATTTGTGTATGTACTGGGCTACTAGTTACAGATGTAATGAATAAACACACGACATCGTTTTTGGTCGGAAGAGTTCGTATTTTTCTTGCTATCTCATTCAGCTTTAGTACCCTAAATGCTTATTGAATAAGTAATACAAATACGAACTTAAACGACAAAATACGATGTAATGATGTGATTTAACGAACATGTAAGCAAATCGATACACATCTTACATCCTAGATCGCAATGGCCGAACAACCTGTGGGGGCCGGGTCGCTCGATGCCCTAGTTCTGCTGCCCGGCCGCAACAAGTGAGCCGTGCGTGCGGTTGGGAGGAAGCCTGGTGCATGGAGGGTCAGAATCAGGCGTGTGCGGTTAACCCTTTAGAACTAGCCTAACTTGAGCTGTCAGGGCGTATAAACTAAAGATGCAACGAATATACGGCCACTATTCGCTATACGGCCTTTTCGACCATGATTGTAGGCACTATAAGGCCGAATACTGAATATTGTATTAGTATCCAATAAATTGCTTAGTCAGGTCGTGGTTACAGCTAGGTATTTGTTACTTAGGGCAGAGGGTCCCAAACTTTTAAGGTAACGGAACAGTCGCCAAATCCCTTTTTTATTTTATGGAACCCCACATAAAATACTTGCGTCTACATATGAGTATTTGTATCTTAGCTGTAGTTTTATTTCTACGGTACCTTTAGGAATTGCTGGTCTTGGGTACCTACATTAAAAGCACTTTTAAAAGAAGAACCTTGCACCTTGAACCTTAGAATTCTTGGTTAAAAACCCGTATTTAATACCGATTCTCAAACTTGATGTCTTTACTGTACCAAGAACACCTTTTAATATAAATACATACATACATACATAAATCACGCCTGTTTCCCAGAGGGGTAGGCAGAGACCACTTCTTTCCACTTGCTACGATCCTGACAATACCCTTTCGCTTCTTCCACATTCATACATCGAGTCATGCATGCACGTCGGTTTCGGGTACTTAAGATTCGGCCCTTTTCTAGTATTTCCCCGATTTGATTCAAAAAAGTACGCCTAGGGCGCCCCCTTACGACCCTTCCACTCACTTTAGCACTGTAAATTTCTTTCGTCAATCTTTTTTCATCCATCCTTTCCTAATATAAATAAACTTTCCTTATATGCTCCACATGTACATCTACGTTGCGATTACGACTCGAGTCGTAATCCTTTAAGCCTAATGCTCCACATGTTCCTACTCATGTCACAATACCCTCTTTACGTGATCCGCTGAAGTAACTATAGAACGCTGTACGAGATTATGGCGATTGCCGCGCAGTTATCTCTATTCACTGTTAAACCGCAAACAGACAGACAGACGGACAAATGGGCATGACGAAACTGTAAGAGCAGTTTGGCACTATGTCTGATCCGAACCCATGAAAAGAATCAGATAATAACATACATACATAACATCGCGTCTTCATTTCCAGAGTGGGGTAGGCAGAGCTACAGAAATACCATCAACTCTTTAGAAGTCTTTTTTAAGACTTGATAGTTCTGTAACCACATTTTGCACAATCAGGGCAAGATTATGCGTAAACTACCATATAGTTTTACGACTAGGTATATTTTTATTTATTTATTTATTTATTTAATCTTTATTGCACAAAAACAAGTACAAATGGCGGACCTAATGCCTAATGGCATTCTCTACCAGTCGACCAAATAGCCAATCAGAAATTTATATAATTCAGTGGGTGCACAGAAAAAGAAGACGGATAAAACTAGAAACTTAACATAATTATCCTATCCATTGCTTATACCTACTTAAATAATACAAAACATATTTTGATAAATTAAACACTCACAGAACTTAAGCTCGTTTAATACTTATTCCTTAGTCTATATAAAATCAGAATGTATAATTATAATAACTTTTATTAGGTAAAACGACACGGTATTATATTAATAACAACTTGTCTCTTCTAAGGTTCCAACCAGAATGTCCGTCTCTTAGCCACTGCCATTACCGTTTTGAAAGCAATCCCGCCAAAATGAACGGATGTTCTGATTGGTCAATCATAATCGCATGTGATTGGCGGTTTTCCACTGACCAATCTCGTAATAGGCGGCTAAGTTACCAGTATGAAATAATATTAAATAATCATACAATAAAAATATAAAGGATTATTAAAAAAATCTATTATAAGTTTACAAAAACATCACATTCGGCCATCCGTACGAGTGCAACTCCTGGTGCAGTGTCTACTATTTAATCTATAGACTGCTTATAACGTAAATTATATAGAATTATTTACCACAATTTGAAATAGATTTAATTAACATAAAAGCAAAAATAAAATTATAGACAACACATTTTTTTTTTTTTTTTTTTTTAGAATCTTTGGACTAAACTGCTTGATCATTTAGACAACATACTACAATTTAAGTATATAATATTACTTACAACAATTTGAAATACATTATAATTATGTAAACTTTACATAATTTTTTAAAGCTTTTAACAAAAATAAACAATAATTAAGTAAACAAAAATGTTTCATAAAAACGTGATTAATTGATTGGCTTAATACTATAATAATATAAACATCACATTCGGTAGTGTCTCAGTCTTTTGTGGTCAGTTGAGGCTGCTGCTGAAGCTCAGACAAAGGAAGATTATCATCACTGTCATTGTCAGACGACTCTACAGAACTTGTACTAGATTTTTCACAGTTGGAGTTTAAATTTATCCAGGGTCTTAATCGGTCTGCAGCAACAACAGTCTCAAATGACTTACTTTTTTTGTTGAATCCAGGGACATTACTAATCTGGTATCTATCATTACCGAGAACTTGTATAACCTTATAGGGACCTATAAATTTAGGTAGAAGCTTACTACTGTTACCCTTGTTGTAAAAATTGGTTCTCGTGATCTTAACTAAATCTCCCTTGCTATAAACGGCAGCGGGCGCTCGTCCACTGTCATAGCGTTGCTTTTGTTTCTCCTGAGCTGTCTCTATATTAGCACTGATGTCGCTCCTTATTGACTCTATATTGTCTGATGCACCATCAGTACCAATATCGAATTTATTGGACAGATCATCGCGAAGTCTACAGCCAAAGAGAGCCTCCGATGCAGTTTTACGAGTAGAGGCATTAATCGTATTATTAATGCCCCATTGTATTTTTCCCAGCCACGTGTCCCAGGCGCGCTCATCTTCGCCTATATTGTGTTTTGTTAAGGAGTTTAATATTGCTTGGTTAAAACGTTCAGCTTGACCGTTTGCCCTGGGACACGAGACTGCGTTTAATACATGTTTAATTCCATGAATGTCACAAAACCTTTTAAAAGCACCCGAAGTAAAGGAAGTTCCGCGATCAGAAATGATGCGAGATGGTAAACCAAAATCGTTAAATATGTTTTCAAGAACTTTCAGGGTACTTTTGGTCTTTGTGTCTTTCACAGGTTTTACAAAAAGATATTTGGTAAAACCATCTACCACAGTCAAAATGTAAGCGTTCCCCTTCCTGCTTTTTGTAAACGGACCCAAATGGTCAATGTGTATAGTATGAAAGGGGACGTCAACCTTTTGAATGGGGTATAAATGACCAGACTTCTGATTTTTAGCATTATCTTTGCTAAATGCGCACTGAATACAGGACCGTATGTATTTTTTGACAAATTTGCGTAACTTAGGGAACCAGTACTGAGCCTGAACTTTCTCAATCGTTTTCAACTCGCCTAAATGCCCGATTTCATCGTGGTTCGATCGACAAATCTGAAATCGTGCACTACGAGGAACCACAAGACATAATTTGTCATCTACTTTCCTATAAACCTTATGATCCCTTATAACAAAATTTTTCTTTATGTCCTTGGACTCCTCGCTATTTTCAGGTTTTAATATTTTTACTATTCTCGCAATGTCAGGGTCAGTCATTTGTAGAGTCAAAAGCCAATGTTCCGTGTCAATGTTATAAACTGTAGTTTTAGAGTCGTCATTAGGGTCACTCAGTATAGTATTCCGACTTAAGGCATCCACGTGTGCCATTTGAACACCAGGTCTATATTCAATATCAAAAGTGAACTCGCTTATTTGAAGCCACCATCTTGCGATGCGTGGCACGAGATCACGTTTGGTAAGCGTGGTCCTGATAGCCTGACAATCTGTTACTACCTTAAAATGGAGCCCTAACAGGTAAACTCTAAATTTTTTTAAGGAGCACACAATGGCCAGAGTTTCTAGCTCGTAAGAATGCAAGTGTCGTTCTTCGGGTGTAGTCTGCCTACTAAAGTAGGCGACTGGCTTTAGTACCCGCGGACTTTCCTGCCACTGAAGTAATATGCCCGACACACCCAAAGCACTGGCGTCTGTGTGGAGTTCGGTGTCTAACTTGGGATTATAAAGGGATAGAATTGGACGCTCTACCAGTTTATCCTTTAGTAGGGTAAATGCTCTACATTCCATTTCAGACCACTGAAAAGGAATATCTTTTTTTAACAAATTTGTTAGTGGCCGCGCAATTTCGCCGAAGCCCTTAATAAATTTCCTAAAATAGCTGGCTAGACCCAAAAATTGACGGACTTCATGAATATTTTTCGGCACGGGGAATTCCTTTACGGCTAAAATTTTGTGTTCATCGGGTCGTATTCCGTCAAAAGAAATTTCGTAACCGAGATAATTTATAACACTGTCGAAAAATCTACATTTTGACAACTTTAAAGTAAGTCCGAATTCGCGTAAAAGTTTGAGAACTTCCTCGAGTCTCTGAAATCCTTGTTCTAGATTTTCCGATGGCACAAGAATATCGTCTAAGTAAGCTAGTGCCGAATCAAACCGTTTAGAGCCAAGCATCTTATTTATGAGCCTCTGAAACACTGCTGGTGCATTGGCAAGGCCGAACGGCATCCGTTTAAATTCGAAGTGACCGTCCGGCGTCACAAATCCTGTATAACGACGGCTTTCTTGTGCCATTGGGACCTGGTAGTAACCAGACGCAAGGTCTAACGACGTAAAGAAATGATTTCCACTAAGATTACTTAACTGGTCTTCTATCAAGGGAAGAGGGAAACAGTCTTTCCTTGTCTTGTTATTTAGTGCCCTGAAATCTACACAAAGACGCTGTTCTCCTGTCTTTTTCCTTACCATTAAAATGGGGCTTGCAAATTCGGAATCAGACTCCTGAATTATATCATTTTGCAGTAGCTCTTCTACTACCATCCGTACGTGGTCTCTCTCAAAATGAGAGAGGCGATAAGGACGATACGCTACTGGTCTGTCATCATTTAAATCTATGGTCATTTCAACGTCTTTTGCAAGCCCTATTTCGCTAAGGTTCATCGCGAAACAGTCACGGTATGACTGTAATAGCGTATACAATTTTTCTACGTCCTCACTACTAATGTCCTTACCAACTCTTATTTCTTTCCAATCTAATGGTTCCATCGCGGACAAATCTTTTTGAATTCGATTGACATTGCGAACTGTTTTTTCTGTAAATGGCGTACCACGGGCTAATAACATGTTTGAAGGAAGCAACAATCTCTCCATTTTTAAATTGGTTAACACTAGATGGCCCCTGCCGTGGTCAATACGATAAGCGCCCTGATGTAGATGATATTCTTTACCCGGTTCAGCACAACTATACCCTTCCATGTAAACATCTCCACAATAAGTAGGATCATCGGTGCAAACCTCAACTAACCCAATTTTTTCTATTGTCGAAGAATCTACGGTCCTAAGTTCTATGGATTTCTCGTAGTGAGAAGAGTCACTGATAGTAGGGCTTTTGTAAAAAATAAGCTTGTTAGCGTCCTTCAAGACAGTTACAAAAGGCAATTCCGTAAAATCCTGACCAATAAGAAGGGGAGTGCGTAAGAATTCGTCATGAACTATAAGGACTTCGATAGAAGATTCGACATCATCAAGTTTCAATGTTATTAAACTTCTGTAAACAGGTACCACAGAAGAGTTTCCAAAACCTCTAATTGCTGGGAGTTCATTAACGAATCTAGGTAGGTTTAATTTTTGAGCTTCTGATTCACGCATCAGGGTGCATTCACTACCGAAGTCTATGAAAGAAAGAAAATGGTGATCATTTACAATAACCTTTTTATAGAATTTGTCATTGGAGTTATTGAAAGTGGAAATTGACAAAGTCTTTCGGTCCTCGTTGTTAGTCTTGCCGTCATTGGTCTGTCGAAGAGTCAGGGGAACAAGTTTACACGTTGGCGAATCATGCCCAACTCTGAAACACTTATGGCATTTGGTGATGGGGTTTGGGCATTTGTGAAAGGTATGTCCCTTCGAGCGGCAATTAAAACAAGTCACAGATGCCTCGTTGGAATTTGAGGAGGTATTAGTAGTACGATTGAATTGAATATTTTCATTACGCTTTTTGATATAAGTCAAGTCAATGGGTCGTTGCGAATTGAGAAAGTTCAAGAGGTCCTGCGGCTCACCGCAGTTCAATGCTTGCGCACTATTCCTAACAGATTTGTCCAGAATGCCATGTATAACACAGTCCACGGCCTTCCGACCTGTTATTTCGCAACGGTTCAATAAACTTAGCTTGTCATAAAAGTATTCTTTCAAATTCTCGTTATGACGCGTGGTGCGCGCAAGCATCTCCTCAAGAAGCCTACCATAATTTTGCTCGTTGGGAAAGGCCTTTCGAAGCTTCGCCTGCCACTCATCCCAGTTATAATTAACTGATGGCAAAGCTTCGAACCACCTTTTTGCAAGGCCAACCAGCTTTTGTAAAGCAAAATGCATGGTTTGCTTCTGGTCCCAGTCATATATACAAGCACATTCGTTAACTTTTCTTATCCAACTATCTATATTCTGCGCTTTGCTAGATGGTTCAAACTCCGGCACTACGTTATTTACATGGTTATTATTTAGCTGGTGAGATTTGGCCTTTTCGTCTCCCCGAACAGATGATAAAAGTTTAAGTACCTCGTCTATAGTGAAGGTGGAAGTCGATTGCTCGAGGGCAGGCTGCGATGCCATCTGCGCCGGCTGTGAAGTCACCTGCTCAGGCTGTGAAGTCACCTGCTCAGGCTGCTGGACCTGAAGCTCGGATGTTTGCGGCATGGGCGGTGCAGGTGTCACGGGTGCAGCTTGAGTTTCACTTGATTGCACTTCTTCTACCTCCCACGTTGACGATGGGGTTTTTCTCCTCATTTTTCTACTGCGCCTATCCTCAGAAAACGATGGCGACCGTAGCCTTGTTCGTTTGGTATGACGCCTCTTCCGATCGCGACTCATTCTCTCACGTCCGTAGTTCTTCTCGTTGGACTCCATTATCTCGGTAAAGAAAATACTCAATTAATATTACGAAACTTATAATAATAGTTAGTGAGATGAACCCTATGCAAATATAAAATGGATAACTGGTACATTATATTATTATTTTGGATATTTATTTTAATTTATGTACATTAGGTTTTTTTATAGTATTAAATATAAAAATAAAATAACAATACTAATAAAACAAATAAAAATTATAAAAAAAAAAACCTAACGTATATTTTTTTTTTACTAGTATCACTGTATTCACTATACCTATGTAATACCGCTCGCATCAAACCACTCAAATAATTTAATAAATCAAAAAAATAAAATAAAAGCTCAAAAGATAAGTGCATGCACTTAACATAATATGTTAATACAGTTCTGAAACACACAAAACTTCATCAAGGCACACGTGGCCTAAGAAATTTGGAACATACATAGCTCCTTCGAGGCACACATGGCCTAGTACAGTTCTGGAACATACTTAGCTCCATCGAGACAAAGGCATACATAGCCTTATATAGGTAGCTCTGGAACATACATAGCTCCATCGAGACAAAGGCATACATAGCCTTATATAGGTAGCTCTGGAACATACATAGCTCCATCGAGACAAAGGCATACATAGCCTTATATAGGTAGCTCTGGAACATACATAGCTCCATCGAGACAAAGGCATACATAGCCTTATATAGTTGTGGAACGTACATAGCTCCATCGAGGCACACATGGCCTAGGTACTAAACTAACGTTACTAATCGATCATTAAATATCAGGGGACAAACAGGGGACAAGATAGACGACGATAAACATACTTGTATAGAGAAATGCATACTTAGACACATAGAAAACATCCAAGACTCAGGAACAAATACTTACGCTCATCACAAATATCTGCCCTTACCGGGATTTGAACCCGGGACCGCTAGCTTTGTAGGCAGGGTCACTACCAACTAGGCTAACGTGTCGTCAAAATCATCTTATATCTTTCGATCATAATCATACCAGTTATTGTAAATTATAAATAAATAGATAAATAAAAGCAAATGTATTAAAACAGTTGTTTTACTTTTACCTAGAAATATAATGTAAGTTGTTATTTAGAAGCAAACACGTTAAACACTTTGAAAGTAATAAGAATACCAAACATGTCTAAATCCAGGGAGTGCCCTGGCAAGATAAACATACTTGATTAACCATATTAACCTCCGGAAGGACTCCGTTTCGGCAAATACAGTTCATTCCAAACCAACGAATCGAATTATCAAAAATGTCCATCTCCAGGGAGTACCCTGGCAAGATAAACATAGTTGACTAACCATATTAACCTCCGGAAGGAATCCGTTACGGCAAATATAGTTCATTCTAAACTAAAGAATCGAAATATCAAAAATGTCCATCTCCAGGGAGTACCCTGGCAAGATAAACATAGTTGACTAACCATATTAACCTCCGGAAGGACTCCGTTTCGGCAAATACAGTTCATTCCGAACCAACGAATCGAATTATCAAAAATGTCCATCTCCAGAGAGTACCCTGGCAAGATAAACATAGTTGACTAACCATATTAACCTCCGGAAGGAATCCGTTACGGCAAATATAGTTCATTCTAAACTAACGAATCGAAATATCAAAAATGTCCATCTCCAGGGAGTACCCTGGCAAGATAAACATACTTGACTAACCATATTAACCTCCGGAATGACTCCGTTACGGCAAATACAGTTTATATTGTCGACTCGTGTACTCTTACAAGGTATGGCAATAAAAATAAGGCGTGGTTAATAACAAGGAAATGAAATTTAATCAATAATTAACGTACCTTATGGGCTGCAAGTCTCGTACCGCTTCTGAGTTTTGATAAATTAAACACTCACAGAACTTAAGCTCGTTTAATACTTATTCCTTAGTCTATATAAAATCAGAATGTATAATTATAATAACTTTTATTAGGTAAAACGACACGGTATTATATTAATAACAACTTGTCTCTTCTAAGGTTCCAACCAGAATGTCCGTCTCTTAGCCACTGCCATTACCGTTTTGAAAGCAATCCCGCCAAAATGAACGGATGTTCTGATTGGTCAATCATAATCGCATGTGATTGGCGGTTTTCCACTGACCAATCTCGTAATAGGCGGCTAAGTTACCAGTATGAAATAATATTAAATAATCATACAATAAAAATATAAAGGATTATTAAAAAAATCTATTATAAGTTTACAAAAACATCACAATATATACGTCATATACTTGTACATATAATACTCATACTAATATATATTATTACTTTATATATATATATTATTATTATTTTTGTATATGTTTATTTTATATCTTTGTGTGTGCATATTTTTATATTTTTGTGATTTTATTGTATTTTCATGTCCGCGGCATACTTGTTGAGGTGAATAAAGTTTTTTCTATTCTATCATACTATATTCTTTTCTATTCTATTCTACTACTCCTACTGTTAGGCGATAGGCTTGCCTGTCACTAATACACTTGTAAACTTCTTAGCCTGATTGTGCAAAATGTGGTTATAAAGCAGTCTTTTTAGAGTTGTGATAATTTCAGTAGCTTTGCTTTCCCCACTCTGGGAATGAAGGCGTGACGCTATGTATGTAGTTACATTGGTTTTTCCTCGAGTCTTTAGATTTGAGTGTAAAAAGGAAAAGAAATCGCTTTCCTCTAAAATAAAGTAACAATTCAGGATTATTAAGGGTTACGTACTTACGTGAATGATAATAAGTTTTGTTAGCTTTTCTCTTTCTGTGAACTTATTCACTGCGCAAGAGTGAGAGGGACGGGGCATGCGAAATATTCCAAAGCTAAGGATTTAATGGCTGCTGCCTGAAGCACCCTTCAATGTGGTTAATGATGTAACGTGCCAGTTTCATCTCTCTGTTTTAAGAATTAGGGGCGGTAGTTGCGGACACGGAATCGTTAAGAAGAAAGTCAATGTTTGTTGATAGAATTGATTTCTGGAATCGCCTCAGACGGAATGTTGACTTGGATGTTTTTAAGTAATTACGGGTATATAGTAATATTGCTTCGAACTTCCAATTGTAAAGTCTGAAAGTACTAGACATTTTATGTTTAGTTTGAAGTTACAACATCGCACCAAAGTTCATTATTTCCTTTGGAGTATTATAAGTGGGGTTAATTCAAGATGCACAACGCTATAACGATTTTCGAAAATGGACAAAAGGGATTGTCGTTAGATCGCGTGGACCATTTATTTCACGTCGAACATTTCGAGTCGATAGAGAACATAAACGTTTGCAGAGTTTGCATCTTAGCTAGGCCTACTGACGAGATGCTGTAAGGCGCAATGTAGGCCTCCAACAAGGTGGAGTTGATCTACGGTCTGGTAATGGTCGCAGGAACCAGCTGAATGCGAGTAATGCAGGATCGATCATGGTGCATATCTTTGAGGAAGGCCTATTGCAGAGGACGTGTTTCCACTGAGAAGGTGACTGGGCTAAATGTAGTCCCCGCTAAGATGTGGACTGTAGTTATTTTTCTGCGTTTGGAAATGTATAAATGTTTGCCTTGTGATCAAGCATTATGCACGATACGACGACCTTTATTTGCACCGCCAGCTTGAATCACCATTCCACCGCGCGGTGATTTTTGTCCTTTTCTGCTTGACTATAGTTTTTAGAAGCAGTCATGATATCACTAGTGATCGGCACGGACGGAGCATAACTTTAATATAACATACATTACAGCCATGAAAATATTAATTTCCTTATACCAAATCCGAGACTCCGACATAGAGTTAAATTGAACACTAACACTTCCAATAATATTCTTCTTTTTCTTGGTTGTAAGTTCTCATTTATTAAAGTTTTGCTCCGTTCGGCCGATCACTAGATATCACAGATATTTAATTAGTTGTTTTTTGGTATTGAACCGCCAGCTCCTGCTTATAATGTTGCGACGGAGGCGACACATGTTTTTTTTATATCAAAACGCTTTTTAGGCTGCGTTTTGGATAATGCAGGCGAACACAATAACTTAATTATATTATAAGGCAGAAATTGACAATGATGATGGATTAGTATACCTTACTAATCTTGCAAGGTTAACCTAACCTAACAGATAGAATAGACGTTTCTGATTTCCTGAAAATAATGCAATTAGTTTTTTGAACATGATACATTTCCAAAGATAAGTCGCCTAAACGACAGGCCAAAGACAACACAAAGGCCCGTCAAGACATTCAATTTTTTTTTGGTAACTGTATTTACAGGATCCTATGATACAGGCTTAGACTAGTTTAAATTTGCAGAAACGATCCAAAGTATGCACTTTTTTTTTACTGTGGTAATACCAAAGAAAGCGGCTGACTGCATATTACAGTATACGCATTTTAAATTTTATGTGGTTACTAATAGAGTGTAGAATGCTTCGACTACTTGCAGTTAGCCGCTTTCTTTGGTATTACGATACTATAATACTTGGTCAAACATTCCTCATTATATATTTCAAATCATCACAACTTCTCATTTAGCTGTAACGAGCTTCCATTTGAATTACGTGGAAGTTTCCATAAATATCCAGTGGGAAATCCCAAATGCTTATGAAATAACGGGATACTTGTAGGTGTTCCAACTTTGTCAATTTCAGAAATCGAATATGTTAAAGTTTCCCAAGGTCAACGATACGAATAACAAAGATTTCTCAATATAGATAAGGGGTGCTTTACAAACTTTTTATTACATTTTTTCATGAATTGTTATACTGTTGGAGTTTCAGGCGTCGTCATGTTTTTTATGTGTTTATTAATTTCCGAATAAGGGGTTGTATCTGTTAGGAGATGGGCTTGCAACCTGTCACTAATCAACACCTGACTAGTAAACATCTTAGCCTACTTGTGCAAAATGTGGTAGTTGTTGATATTTCTGTAGCTCTGCCTACCCCTCTCTGGTAATGAAGGCGTGATGATATGTATTAATTAATTTCCGATTAAATAAAAAGAGTATTAGAAGTTGATGCCCTTGTCTCTCTATCTGTCTCTCTGTAAATAGTCGGATTTTAATGTGGTTTTTTAGATACTTCATTTGTAAAGGCGGTTTTTAACATAGTTTGAACGTTGCTTTAAGCATTTGACGCAGTTAAAGCCCCCATCAATTTTAATAAATCCAGCTAAATCTTAAGCCTCAGAACAGAACCAATCTATGAACTCATTGCCCACATTATGCTAAAAACTTCTATAAACGGATTAAATACACATACATACATACATAACATCACGCCTTCATTCCCAGAGTGGGGTAGGCAGAGCTACAGAAATACCAACAACTCTAAAAAGACTTAATTTGATGATTCTGTAACCACATTTTGCACAAGTAGTCTAAGATGTTAACCAGTGTATTAGTGACAGGTTGCAAGCCCATCGCGTAATAGTACTACAAGCCTTTATTCCCTTAGTCGCCTCTTACGACGTTCACGGGAAGACATGGAGTGGCATTATTCTAACCCGGCAACCACACAGGGATTAAATACTAAATAGCAAATTATGGAAGTATTAAAAAATCGGGACAGAATTAACTACGGACCGGTATTTATTTTTTCTTATCGAAGCTTTTGTAACTAATAATTGGTGGCTCCACGTTAAGTATACAACGAAGATCCTGTTGCCACCTTCCGACTTTCTCATTTTCATGTTCGATATTTTTTATCCCGGAATGAAAGCTCCCGAGAAAAAAAACGTTAAACGAGTACGCGGACAAATTTAGACATTTCTTTATCTTTCAACAGACTTTAATTGTATTTCCTTTCAATAAGAGAAGGTTCACTGAAATCACGGACTCGAGGAAGACCTTAATGGAATTAGTCCTTCTAACAAAGTTTGGGCGGACATTTTGATTTGAGCAAGATTCATTACAATATGCGGGTTTTGTGATGAATTTAATTTTGTAGTTTCCTAATTGTTATTACAGCCTGTTTCAAATTTGATATTCCGTATCTACTGGGTGATTTTGGGGTCATGATCCGAAATCGCCAAAAAAAACAGCTGTTCCATACATTAACTCTTAATTAATTCACCGTTAATGTATGGAACAGCTGTTATTTTGGCGATTTCGTGGTTGGTCCCATCGGAAAAGTTGTTCAGTATGACCATCTTATTAACTTTTGGCTATTCCGGATCATGACCCCAAAAACACCCAGTATAATTGAATAAACTAAGCTTCTGTCAGTGGGCAGTTCCAACTTTCATTTATTACCATCAGGGCCTTTATTCTACTGGGTTAAAACGATGTTCCATTTGACGTGTTTTAGTATTGTGTTTCCGGCTGCCATTTCTTTAAGTAAATAAGACTTATCAAATCGTAGACAATACGGAAATACGTTAAAGGCAATATCGTTTTTACCGTGTAGAATCTAGTTCACCATCTTGACAATATTCATTGCAATGTAAGACGCTGATAAATCTGGGTTTCTGCATATGTAAGCAATGTCTCCTGTACATTGAAATGTCACCTGTCACCTGTCATTGTCGGTAGGGTGAAATAGGGGCAGGTATAATTATGTTTTATCAAAATGTTATTCTATCAAAAATGGGCATGAATCTGAAAAGGGTTCCGGTGATATCGATTGTCTACGTAGTCGTTAATTTTAATTAGAAATCGCTATCTGATGTCCGTCCTGCTCTTACAAGTGGAGCAAGACAAGGATAAATGCGACTCATCAAACTTATAAAAAAAACCTACCATCAAGCAGTGTTCGCATTGTTGTATTCGATAAGACAACCGGTGAAGTTACTAGCATAAAGGCATTCCATCTTAGTCCTCAGGGTTGGCAAAGCAACGCATTTGCAGTCTTCACATTGTAATATTAGAATACATATGTCTTTGAGAATGCAATAAGCCGGCAATGTTTGTCGCGTAGATTACGACAGATGGAGCGAAACAACGCTGTACTGGAGATCCGGAACTGGCAGCCTAAATTATACACCAGCAGTTCGGTCGGATCATTTCCAGAAGACGGCTTGGCAGACCTGTATCAGAAATACCGCATCAAAGATGTCATGGAAATCCATGGAAGAGGCATATGTTCAGCAGCACACGAGTACGAGTATATGCCGAGAAGAAAATTACATTTGGAGTGATGAAAGGAAAAACGTTAGTAACGATTGCATCGTGGCTAAGACCCACGGCCTTTAACGCGGGTGTTACACGGATCCGTGTAGATTAGACGCTTAATAACGCTAGGCTGAGAACGCGGATACACGTGTACGCGTGTTACACGTGTATCGCGAGCCCTAGGACGAGTACCTACTACTTTAGCCGAGCTCCTTTATCGACGAAATCTGCGACCAAATTAAAAGTACTTGTTAAAAGGTTAATAATTCTCTAACGAGACAGCTTCCTATCCTATCAGCCCACATTAGCGACATTTGACGACACGTTAGCCTAGTTAGTGACCCTGCATTTGAAGTTAGCGGGCCCGGGTTCAATCATATTTGTATTGTGTTAGATAGATGTATTTAAGTATGTATTACTCTATATGGCTTAGTTTGGGACTAGGTCAATTTGTGTGAGATTGTCCCGTGATATTTATTTAACCTACTGCAGGACATAGGCCTCTTAACTCTTCCGCCAAGTGGTTTGGTCCAGCACTTGTCTCATCCACCTCTTTCGTGATATCCTCTCCAGTTCCCGTGACCTTTGGGCAGCTGGTCTGTCAGCTGACCGTTTCCCTTGTCTAAACCACCACTCTGAAATTGCCCTCGTCCACCGATCGTCTGCTCGCCTTGCCAAGTGTCCTGCCCTACCCAAGTTCGCAGGCAGGAGACAGGACGAAACAACTTAGGGACGATTATTTCGTCAGCGAATTGAAAAGCGAGTAGTTTTTTTTTTTTCATGTTAAGGAGAAGGAACCCGAGCACTCAGGCCACCTGATGGTAAGTAGAATCTGAGACCCATAGACATTTGAATTCTCAAGACTATAATCCTAAGACCTCAAATGCGTTGCCACCCCTGAGGACTAAGATGGAATGCCTCTATGCTAGTAATTTCACCGGTTGTCTTATCCCCACACCGGAACACAACAATGCGAACACTGTTGCTTGGCGGGTGGCTAATGGAGTTTAGAGAGTCTATATTTCTCTTCAAAAATAGTTTTAGCTTGCAATATGCTAATTCGAGATTAAAACTCTTATTCACAGGGTGTTATCACCGCAACGGTTCAGCGGATCGCGTGCGGCACGGTACGCCTAAATTTATGGTCTCTTTTCACAGCACCCGCTATAAGATCCATATCTACGGAATTAGCTTTGTTATGGGTAAATAGAATGGCTATTAGAAGCGAGATTTGCGGAGTTAACAACAGCATTAGGGTTGTATTATTATTATTTACTTTGATTTGTTCTAAGACTGAACATTATTAGAAAAGCAGGGGTGGGGCTTGATTAAAGCGTGCCTAAATTGGCGAAAAATTGATCAATAGGAGACCTAAATGTAAAGGCAGGTTTGCAATAAATAATAAGTATTGGAGACAAATTGACCTAGTCCCGAACTAAGCTCAAGGCTTGTACTATGGGTACTAGATCACGATAAACAAACTTATATATGTAGAGAAATACATACTTAAATATACGTAGAAAAACACCAAGACAAAACAAATACTCGCGCTCATCACAAGTATTTTCCCATACCGGGAATCGAACCCGCGACCGATAGCTTCGTAGGCAGGGTCACCACCAACTTGGCTAAACACGCGGTCTAAGTAAGCGTATTGGCTCCATTCCTGGCAGCCAGTACTAAGCATGACCCCTTGCGGCAGAGTCTCTAGAGTTTAGGTGGAATTCCAGATTACGCTGATCACACACCCGTAAATAAAATTCGAGACAAAAATTAACTAAGGATGTGGTAGTTGAGGGACATTTATTAATCTATCTTCAATTGACGAATTGCGACTTCGTACTAAATGGCATGTAACGGGTGTCCCAAAATTTACGCAAGATTTTCCGTAGTATTAGTATTATTGTGGTAAATCTTGCGTAGATTTTGGGACACCCTATACATTGACGCAACTGCGTATCGTTTATTTGAGTGCAGGCGAGGTTCGCCTTCGTCGTTTAAAAACACTATTACTCTTTATTAACTGGACATTTTTATGAATAATACTTCAAATAATTCTCGTAGAAGACAAAGGGCAGAAATGTCCTCACTAACCAACATATCTTGACAATATGATGTTTTTTTACTAGAATGACAATCGCCCTATGTATTAGGTTTTTCTTTGAAAATCGTATGGAATTAGTTCAAAAATAAAACTCATTTTAAACCCTTTATAAGGCCCCGTTAAAGTAAAAATACTGGACCAAAATGAAATACAATCATGGAATCGCAAGGCATTATGGAGTAATAATAGATGATGTTATATTTCAGGAAAATACTTTTAAAATTGTATCGTAAAATGAAGGTAGTAAAGTTCAATTTCAGTTTATAGTAATGTGGTAAAAATATAGCCTCTGCCTTATAAAGGGATAAACCCCATCGATTTGCAACCAAAATGAGTTCTTTTTTGAGTCCTAATTAGAGATTGCAAACCGGACTGATTTCAATCCGGCCGGATCCGGCCGTATATCGTCCAATCCGGCCGGATCCGGCGGGATCCGACCGGATTAATGTCGCGGATTAGTTAATATTAACAAAATTTTCTATTTTCTCAAGTTTTTAGGATAATATGATGAATGAACGAAATAGAGTAAAGAAAGGATCATTTGAAGTTTCAGAAATTCAACTTTTTATTAGGCAACCACAAAATCACAGGTAAGCAAACTTGACTTTCATTAATTACTCTGGCTCACCATAAAATAAAATTGGCAGGAAGCGTAAGATAAACCGGCAACGTCGCATCTCGGACCGATCGCACGGCACGAGTCAAGCAAGCCACGTTCGAATATTTCGTTGATTAAACGCAATAGGGACTCCAAAATGAGTCTTTTAACGTAAAGTATAAATAAAATATTTCGATTTTTGGTTTTGGATTAGAATGTGACCTATTTGCATTTAAGCAGCGATTTACTTTAATTCTACTATTGTTGTATGTAAGATTCCGTGCCGTGCCGTGCTATATTACGCGTGTTTTCGCACTTTTTTGCTTTTTCGGATCCGGTTCGGATCCGGTGATCTTGATCGGATCCGGTACCTTCCGTAAATTGGCGGATTACCGGATCCGCAGGACCGGATTGCAATCCCTAGTCCTAATGAACATACTGACATACATGTATCCCATGACTGTTGGTGGGTAGGGACGGGACCATACAAAATCCACCATCACCCTTCAATTCTTATCGTAAACATGAGAACACTATTAACTGACTGTTCATTGCAGTTTCTGCGGAGCTTCTCAGCAATGGTCACTATTGAAAGCGCTAGTAGGTACGGCTTACTTACTAAACATCATTTATCTTTATTCGTTAACATACCATAATCACTATAAGTAGCGTAGTATATACGTCCTTGTCACGGTGCTTGTGACTGAAAGGTATCATTTAATAAAAGCAAAACTGACGCCACATAAATTACGGTCCGGTTCTGAGCAGTAATTTACCGGTTATTATGTTTAAAATAAATAAATTACATGTTGTAAAACGTATGCTGTAAAGATCAATTAAATTATAAAAAAAAATACACAATTTATATTATCAATTATTAACAATTATTTGTCTCGTGTGGTTGCCGGGCTAGAATAGTGCCACTCCATGTCTTCCCGTGGACGTCGTACGAGGCGACTAAGGGAATAAAGGGCTTGTAGTACTATTAGGCGATAGGCTTGCAACTTGTCACTAATACACTAGTAAACTTCTTGGCCTGATTGTGCAAAATGAGGTAACAGAATTATAAGCAAGTCTTTTTAGAGTTGTTTGGTATTTCTGTAGCTCTGCCTACCCCACTTTGGGAATAAAGGCGTAATGTTATGTGTATATTGTCAATAAAATAATAATAAAAACAACAGTACATTTTTAACTCAAGACTAGCTTAAGCCTAGTCAAAAAGCCCCCTCGAGTCGCCCCTGGCGCAAAGGTACCCACCACACTGGCCGCGTTACCACGTTGGATCGCGATGGACAACCTTTGCACCAGGTATAGTTGAAGAAATATTATTTGGCCCGATGATTGTTATCTGTCGGGCCGGCTTACCCTTTGTGTTTCAATAGGGTCATAAAACCATTAACACCTGTTTTGCTAAAAGCGAACTAGGACTAAACGATCTTGATCCATCTTACATTTAAGGAGTGCAGGTGTGCAAAATTACGAACGAATTAAATTTATACGAACCCGCGCGGGCGTCACACCCCCTCTTCTTAAACTTAATTATACAAATTATGATATATTTTCAGAAGGTACGATTATGAAATAAAATAAACAATAAATAACAATTAAACTAATGTCTATTACAAAAATTTCAAATTAACAATTTTAGGGCGTTTTCCAAAAAAAGTACCTATAGTTAATGACAAAAATTAACAGTTTTAATTTTTCTATTACGTCACGAAAAATAGTCATATTTTTAAATACTGCCCTTATAGGCGGTATTTCAAATTAAATAAGCATAGCAGATTCAACCCTCACCTGTTAGTAATATGGTTGAACTTGCTACAGAAGTTTTGTCTGAAATGCTAGTATTTCTCTAATAGGTACTTAGTTAATTTTCGTGACGTAATGGAAAGTTACCGTTGTTAATTGTAGTCCTTAACTACAGGTTTTTTTTTTGGAAAATGCCCTTTAATGAACAAAGTGCACTTTAAATTATATTAAACTAGCGACCCGGTTTCGCTTCGCTTCGGTTTATGTGAGTGTTCTGTAACACCCGCCTATAAACCAGTATTTATTATACATAAAAACCTTCCGCGAAAAATTCTCTACATAATGGTGAAAACCGCATCAAAATCCGTATTAAGCGGATATGTAATACAGACAAACAGATGCAGAAAGCGACTTTTATTATGCTATGTAGTATTTTCGATTCGGTAAATTAACGGTTTTGGTAATTATTTAGCGGTTTGCAATTCCTTATCAGAGCGAGACCCATTCTCTAAAAGAAATCAGGAAGATATGTTCTAAATAAAAATGCTCACCTGTAATGATGTCTGCCAAAGTTAAACAAAAGATTGTGATTATCAAACTCTCTCGTCCGCTTATTTTTCTTCCACCTTTTTCCAAGGAACTGTTACAAAGTTTTGTCGGGAAAAAGAAATAAAAGTTAACAAAGATTTTTTAACATAAGCTCCCTCTGAGCCGAGTGAGCCGGAGGCTGAGGGTGAGCGGTCGTTTGACGGAGGTTGTTGGGTCACGGGAATTTATAAAACAAAAACGCGCGGCCATAATAAAATGTGTGCCAGATTTAAATTGCTGATATTATGTATCAACCTGTATCTTTTTGAGATAAATAGAAACTTCACTGTTGGACTTTGAAATATTATTATTGTTATGCAGATTCGTAATCTGAATGATTATTTACCCAAAAGATAAAGATACATACATACATAATGTCACGCCTTTATTCCCAGAGTGGGGTAGGCAGAGCTACAGAATTACCAACAACTCTAAAAAACTTGTTGATAATTCTGTAACCCCACTTTGCACAATCAGGCCAAGATGTTCACCTGTGTATTAGTGACAGGTTGCGAGCCCATCGCCTAACAATACTACAAGCCCTTATTGCCTTGGACGCCTCTTACGACATCCACGGGAAGACATGGAGTGGCACTATTCTAACCCGGCAACCACACGGAAAAAAGAAAAAAAAAAAGAAAAAGAAAGAAAGGAAAAGATAAAGATAAGATTTATTAAAACGACATCCCGCAGCCCCGTTCCGCGCGCCGCACCACGAGTACCAGGACCACCTTTATATTGAGAACAAAATTTTTAAAGTTACTTCGTCTCTCGCTCGCAGCAAAATCGAATATTGCTCACCGTCTTTAAACAGCAAAACCACCCTTCTTGAGGTGCTGAGGTGAAAACGTTCTTTACATACTATCGCGAAGGCGAGGGATCGCGATATGTTTGTTAGTATTTTGAGACGAAACAATTATAAAGAATAATTTATTAACATTCAAATATAAACGGTTACATAATTCACAAAAAATATGACTAGAAACTTTGAAAGGTGTCATCCTGGTCATCCAGTTCAGTATTGGCGGGAAGAGGAGGTGGTTGGTTGATTGGAGGTTAATGCTGTAAAAAGATGGATGGAGGGATAGTTCATTGTTGTGTGTGATTTAAGTTACCGTCTTTCCTGTGGACACACCGAATGTTAACGTTTTTAAGGCCTAATTTTCTGGCTAAGCCCATTCCCGCAAAAACGCCGTCAGGCCTGCTTTAGACCTATCATATAAAAACATAACTTATATGCACACAAGCTTCTAACTATTGACTACCGGAGAGACAGTTTTGTTTTAAGAGTGTGTATGACCCATAACTGTCCTGGCAAATAAAGTGACGATTAGTGTCGATTTTTACCATAACATTATTCATCATAATTATTGTGTCATAATGTTTAAGACGTAACATAACATTAAATGGTAGGTACTTTATAGTTTGTAGTTCCAATTTTCGCTGTCCATACCTACTTGTCGCAAGTCATAAAAAATACATTCATAACTTTTAGTGCCATAATGTATTTTACTTTATAATATTCATTGTAATAGCAATAATAAGGCCTAATTAAACTTCCCATAAAATACATTAATATTTTGTTTGTTTACATGTTAATTGTTAATTACTGTACCTAATATGAAAATTAACATATAAATCAATTGTTACTTAGCTACTGGTCTGGGGCTGAATTCTTCTTGGTTTAACCGTATTGCTTTTGACATGTTATCGTATTGTTTTTAGCTCAGCCACCATTACTGTCAGGGATATAAGAGCTATCCCACCAAAAACATTCAGTAAAAAACTAGCCAAGTCTCGTTGGAGCTGCTCGTTAATCTCTAAAAAGTAATGAAATCTAGTCAAAGTCGTGCCAAGTCTAAGGTTCCTTACTGCGATTTCTTTATTATTATAGTTAATGTTGTGTGACTTGGCCGTTGAAGGGTACACAAGGGTACAAAACCAGGTGCTCCATGACACCATTGCACCAATCTGACGCCAGAACCGCTACCCATTGAGGATGGAAAATTGCCACTTGGAAAACGTTGATTCAATAACCAGTCAATTGTAGGCTCGATAAAGCTGCGTATTTCAATTATACTTATGTATAGGCGAGCCTGCTGCTAAACGAAATTTAACAAGTCGTTTTGTACAACTTTATTCTAAACTAACTGGAGGTAGTTTTGGAAAATCTTGAAAAGTGACCGACTCGGTTTTAAACATTTTTAAGACCGTTACATAAGGACAAATAACGAGCTTCCGAGCGATAAGTTTTTAAATAAACCAAAGAAACAAAGACGTATGCTATTACTAAGAGTATATCTTCTATCTCGTTCTCACGACAACGCCAATTATAATTTATAACATCTGCAACAAAACCTACAAGTTTTTATTGTCTCTCAACGAGCTTCTCCAAATGACTGACAACTGCCACTCTCATCTTGGCGCCCAAACGTGGGGCCAGGCAATATTAAACACAAGTACCTAGTACTAAGAAAAGCCGTTGGTTTCACACTCCTGTTCTAAAACAAAAGGAAATATGAACAATTCATTAGTTAAAATAAATTCAATCGTCTGTGCTTGCTATTAAGGTAGGACGTCCACTACGTCATTTACGTCCATTTTACTAAAAAGGTTTAGTATTCATATTCTGTTTTTACGAATTTTATTTAAATGAGGTAAATAACATGTAAATCGAGGGAACGTTCCTTTATTATTCAATCTGGCAATCACCGAGTTATTGTGTCGTTAATTTAGTAATTAGGCGCTGAAACGTGCTTTTAATTTTATATCAAAGTTATTATTTGGCACGTTCCAAATATTTCCTAAAATTTTAGCTTCATTTTACAGTCGCGTCGTGACCCGATTCTCAGTTTGATGTTGCTCGTGTTTCTCCGATATACATTTTTGTAAACTTGCCGTAAATGTATTGTAAATTTTACAATTTGTTTGTTGTCGACGTTTGCGTAGAGCGGTAGCTCCAGAAGTGATCAAGAGAGATGACATTAAGCAAACCTCAAAATTCAAATTACCAATTTATTACCGGGAACCTTACCAAGTTAAATTGTATTCCATTTTATTTTGGGATCAATAACCAAAGCCGGTTTGCCATTTCGATCGGGTTTCGAGCTCTGATGCAAAGCTTTTCGTGCAAAAATATAATGGGAGCATCGGGATTACTCAGATAATAGTATTAATAATATATTCGCCTTACAGATCCAAATGTGCAATTTATTTATTTTATGTTAAGGAGTAGGCACACGAACACCACCTGATGGTAAGTGGAATCTGAGACCCATAGACATTTGAATTCGCAAGACTATAATCCTAAGACCTCAAATGCGTTGCCAACCCTGAGGACCAAGATGGAATGCCTCTATGCTAGTAATTTCACCGGTATATTGTGAGATACCTATGTTATTTATGTGGCTTCTCTTCGACCATTTTGTACATATAAACTGTGTTCTGACTGTGTTAAACACGTTGCATTCTTCGAACACTAACTAGAAATCTGTCAAAATGTGCATAAACTGACGCGACAGTGTGGCAACCTACATCAATCATCGGTTCAATCCCATACATTTTCTTAAATTAAGCAGTCTTTAAGGTTCGCTTGATAAATTAGGAGCTCAAGAGCCGCACCCAGTTCAGATACTGGGTAAGTCATAAGTCATTTATTCGTAAAGCCAATTTACACGTTATTATACAGACCATATTTACAACCAAAATAAATATGTCGTTAACTTAAACTATTAAATATTTAAAATAATAATTAATGCAACATAAATAAAAATTACCAAATATCCTTAGTGTGTATATTTAAAAACTCTTTATAGTTATAAAACGGGTGCTCAACAAGCCAGCGTTTTAGGCGATTTTTAAAACTGCCCAAGGTTTGGGCGCTGGTGATGCTGTCGGGTAGGTTGTTGTAGACGGCAGGCCCCATGACATGTGTGAGCTTGGCCGACTTGACCAACCTGCGGCCCACGCCGACGAGCTTATGGGCATTACGCGTGTGGTAGTTGTGTATCATGCTATGTGTTTTGTACTCTTTTAGGTTTGACCTTACATATACTGCCACTTGTAGTACGACTATTGCTGTTAAAGTCAATATCCCCATTTTTTTAAAGTAGGGTCTTGCATGAGTGTTGTGCGGAACACGGGCGATTATCCTTACCGCGCGCTTCTGGAGACGGAAGACCCTCTCCCAGTCAGCACAGCGTCCCCATAGCTCCGCACCATACTGTATCAGCGAGTGAAGTTACTAGCATAAAGGCATTCCATCTTAGTCCTCAGGAACCCTTGCGGCAGAGTCTCTAGAGTTTAGGTGGAATTCCAGATTACGCTGATCACACACCCGTAAATAAAATTCGAGACAAAAATTAACTAAGGATGTGGTAGTTGAGGGACATTTATTAATCTATCTTCAATTGACGAATTGCGACTTCGTACTAAATGGCATGTAACGGGTGTCCCAAAATTTACGCAAGATTTTCCGTAGTATTAGTATTATTGTGGTAAATCTTGCGTAGATTTTGGGACACCCTATACATTGACGCAACTGCGTATCGTTTATTTGAGTGCAGGCGAGGTTCGCCTTCGTCGTTTAAAAACACTATTACTCTTTATTAACTGGACATTTTTATGAATAATACTTCAAATAATTCTCGTAGAAGACAAAGGGCAGAAATGTCCTCACTAACCAACATATCTTGACAATATGATGTTTTTTTACTAGAATGACAATCGCCCTATGTATTAGGTTTTTCTTTGAAAATCGTATGGAATTAGTTCAAAAATAAAACTCATTTTAAACCCTTTATAAGGCCCCGTTAAAGTAAAAATACTGGACCAAAATGAAATACAATCATGGAATCGCAAGGCATTATGGAGTAATAATAGATGATGTTATATTTCAGGAAAATACTTTTAAAATTGTATCGTAAAATGAAGGTAGTAAAGTTCAATTTCAGTTTATAGTAATGTGGTAAAAATATAGCCTCTGCCTTATAAAGGGATAAACCCCATCGATTTGCAACCAAAATGAGTTCTTTTTTGAGTCCTAATTAGAGATTGCAAACCGGACTGATTTCAATCCGGCCGGATCCGGCCGTATATCGTCCAATCCGGCCGGATCCGGCGGGATCCGACCGGATTAATGTCGCGGATTAGTTAATATTAACAAAATTTTCTATTTTCTCAAGTTTTTAGGATAATATGATGAATGAACGAAATAGAGTAAAGAAAGGATCATTTGAAGTTTCAGAAATTCAACTTTTTATTAGGCAACCACAAAATCACAGGTAAGCAAACTTGACTTTCATTAATTACTCTGGCTCACCATAAAATAAAATTGGCAGGAAGCGTAAGATAAACCGGCAACGTCGCATCTCGGACCGATCGCACGGCACGAGTCAAGCAAGCCACGTTCGAATATTTCGTTGATTAAACGCAATAGGGACTCCAAAATGAGTCTTTTAACGTAAAGTATAAATAAAATATTTCGATTTTTGGTTTTGGATTAGAATGTGACCTATTTGCATTTAAGCAGCGATTTACTTTAATTCTACTATTGTTGTATGTAAGATTCCGTGCCGTGCCGTGCTATATTACGCGTGTTTTCGCACTTTTTTGCTTTTTCGGATCCGGTTCGGATCCGGTGATCTTGATCGGATCCGGTACCTTCCGTAAATTGGCGGATTACCGGATCCGCAGGACCGGATTGCAATCCCTAGTCCTAATGAACATACTGACATACATGTATCCCATGACTGTTGGTGGGTAGGGACGGGACCATACAAAATCCACCATCACCCTTCAATTCTTATCGTAAACATGAGAACACTATTAACTGACTGTTCATTGCAGTTTCTGCGGAGCTTCTCAGCAATGGTCACTATTGAAAGCGCTAGTAGGTACGGCTTACTTACTAAACATCATTTATCTTTATTCGTTAACATACCATAATCACTATAAGTAGCGTAGTATATACGTCCTTGTCACGGTGCTTGTGACTGAAAGGTATCATTTAATAAAAGCAAAACTGACGCCACATAAATTACGGTCCGGTTCTGAGCAGTAATTTACCGGTTATTATGTTTAAAATAAATAAATTACATGTTGTAAAACGTATGCTGTAAAGATCAATTAAATTATAAAAAAAATACACAATTTATATTGTCAATTATTAACAATTATTTGTCTCGTGTGGTTGCCGGGCTAGAATAGTGCCACTCCATGTCTTCCCGTGGACGTCGTACGAGGCGACTAAGGGAATAAAGGGCTTGTAGTACTATTAGGCGATAGGCTTGCAACTTGTCACTAATACACTAGTAAACTTCTTGGCCTGATTGTGCAAAATGAGGTAACAGAATTATAAGCAAGTCTTTTTAGAGTTGTTTGGTATTTCTGTAGCTCTGCCTACCCCACTTTGGGAATAAAGGCGTAATGTTATGTGTATATTGTCAATAAAATAATAATAAAAACAACAGTACATTTTTAACTCAAGACTAGCTTAAGCCTAGTCAAAAAGCCCCCTCGAGTCGCCCCTGGCGCAAAGGTACCCACCACACTGGCCGCGTTACCACGTTGGATCGCGATGGACAACCTTTGCACCAGGTATAGTTGAAGAAATATTATTTGGCCCGATGATTGTTATCTGTCGGGCCGGCTTACCCTTTGTGTTTCAATAGGGTCATAAAACCATTAACACCTGTTTTGCTAAAAGCGAACTAGGACTAAACGATCTTGATCCATCTTACATTTAAGGAGTGCAGGTGTGCAAAATTACGAACGAATTAAATTTATACGAACCCGCGCGGGCGTCACACCCCCTCTTCTTAAACTTAATTATACAAATTATGATATATTTTCAGAAGGTACGATTATGAAATAAAATAAACAATAAATAACAATTAAACTAATGTCTATTACAAAAATTTCAAATTAACAATTTTAGGGCGTTTTCCAAAAAAAGTACCTATAGTTAATGACAAAAATTAACAGTTTTAATTTTTCTATTACGTCACGAAAAATAGTCATATTTTTAAATACTGCCCTTATAGGCGGTATTTCAAATTAAATAAGCATAGCAGATTCAACCCTCACCTGTTAGTAATATGGTTGAACTTGCTACAGAAGTTTTGTCTGAAATGCTAGTATTTCTCTAATAGGTACTTAGTTAATTTTCGTGACGTAATGGAAAGTTACCGTTGTTAATTGTAGTCCTTAACTACAGGTTTTTTTTTTGGAAAATGCCCTTTAATGAACAAAGTGCACTTTAAATTATATTAAACTAGCGACCCGGTTTCGCTTCGCTTCGGTTTATGTGAGTGTTCTGTAACACCCGCCTATAAACCAGTATTTATTATACATAAAAACCTTCCGCGAAAAATTCTCTACATAATGGTGAAAACCGCATCAAAATCCGTATTAAGCGGATATGTAATACAGACAAACAGATGCAGAAAGCGACTTTTATTATGCTATGTAGTATTTTCGATTCGGTAAATTAACGGTTTTGGTAATTATTTAGCGGTTTGCAATTCCTTATCAGAGCGAGACCCATTCTCTAAAAGAAATCAGGAAGATATGTTCTAAATAAAAATGCTCAACTGTAATGATGTCTGCCAAAGTTAAACAAAAGATTGTGATTATCAAACTCTCTCGTCCGCTTATTTTTCTTCCACCTTTTTCCAAGGAACTGTTACAAAGTTTTGTCGGGAAAAAGAAATAAAAGTTAACAAAGATTTTTTAACATAAGCTCCCTCTGAGCCGAGTGAGCCGGAGGCTGAGGGTGAGCGGTCGTTTGACGGAGGTTGTTGGGTCACGGGAATTTATAAAACAAAAACGCGCGGCCATAATAAAATGTGTGCCAGATTTAAATTGCTGATATTATGTATCAACCTGTATCTTTTTGAGATAAATAGAAACTTCACTGTTGGACTTTGAAATATTATTATTGTTATGCAGATTCGTAATCTGAATGATTATTTACCCAAAAGATAAAGATACATACATACATAATGTCACGCCTTTATTCCCAGAGTGGGGTAGGCAGAGCTACAGAATTACCAACAACTCTAAAAAACTTGTTGATAATTCTGTAACCCCACTTTGCACAATCAGGCCAAGATGTTCACCTGTGTATTAGTGACAGGTTGCGAGCCCATCGCCTAACAATACTACAAGCCCTTATTGCCTTGGACGCCTCTTACGACATCCACGGGAAGACATGGAGTGGCACTATTCTAACCCGGCAACCACACGGAAAAAAGAAAAAAAAAAAGAAAAAGAAAGAAAGGAAAAGATAAAGATAAGATTTATTAAAACGACATCCCGCAGCCCCGTTCCGCGCGCCGCACCACGAGTACCAGGACCACCTTTATATTGAGAACAAAATTTTTAAAGTTACTTCGTCTCTCGCTCGCAGCAAAATCGAATATTGCTCACTGTCTTTAAACAGCAAAACCACCCTTCTTGAGGTGCTGAGGTGAAAACGTTCTTTACATACTATCGCGAAGGCGAGGGATCGCGATATGTTTGTTAGTATTTTGAGACGAAACAATTATAAAGAATAATTTATTAACATTCAAATATAAACGGTTACATAATTCACAAAAAATATGACTAGAAACTTTGAAAGGTGTCATCCTGGTCATCCAGTTCAGTATTGGCGGGAAGAGGAGGTGGTTGGTTGATTGGAGGTTAATGCTGTAAAAAGATGGATGGAGGGATAGTTCATTGTTGTGTGTGATTTAAGTTACCGTCTTTCCTGTGGACACACCGAATGTTAACGTTTTTAAGGCCTAATTTTCTGGCTAAGCCCATTCCCGCAAAAACGCCGTCAGGCCTGCTTTAGACCTATCATATAAAAACATAACTTATATGCACACAAGCTTCTAACTATTGACTACCGGAGAGACAGTTTTGTTTTAAGAGTGTGTATGACCCATAACTGTCCTGGCAAATAAAGTGACGATTAGTGTCGATTTTTACCATAACATTATTCATCATAATTATTGTGTCATAATGTTTAAGACGTAACATAACATTAAATGGTAGGTACTTTATAGTTTGTAGTTCCAATTTTCGCTGTCCATACCTACTTGTCGCAAGTCATAAAAAATACATTCATAACTTTTAGTGCCATAATGTATTTTACTTTATAATATTCATTGTAATAGCAATAATAAGGCCTAATTAAACTTCCCATAAAATACATTAATATTTTGTTTGTTTACATGTTAATTGTTAATTACTGTACCTAATATGAAAATTAACATATAAATCAATTGTTACTTAGCTACTGGTCTGGGGCTGAATTCTTCTTGGTTTAACCGTATTGCTTTTGACATGTTATCGTATTGTTTTTAGCTCAGCCACCATTACTGTCAGGGATATAAGAGCTATCCCACCAAAAACATTCAGTAAAAAACTAGCCAAGTCTCGTTGGAGCTGCTCGTTAATCTCTAAAAAGTAATGAAATCTAGTCAAAGTCGTGCCAAGTCTAAGGTTCCTTACTGCGATTTCTTTATTATTATAGTTAATGTTGTGTGACTTGGCCGTTGAAGGGTACACAAGGGTACAAAACCAGGTGCTCCATGACACCATTGCACCAATCTGACGCCAGAACCGCTACCCATTGAGGATGGAAAATTGCCACTTGGAAAACGTTGATTCAATAACCAGTCAATTGTAGGCTCGATAAAGCTGCGTATTTCAATTATACTTATGTATAGGCGAGCCTGCTGCTAAACGAAATTTAACAAGTCGTTTTGTACAACTTTATTCTAAACTAACTGGAGGTAGTTTTGGAAAATCTTGAAAAGTGACCGACTCGGTTTTAAACATTTTTAAGACCGTTACATAAGGACAAATAACGAGCTTCCGAGCGATAAGTTTTTAAATAAACCAAAGAAACAAAGACGTATGCTATTACTAAGAGTATATCTTCTATCTCGTTCTCACGACAACGCCAATTATAATTTATAACATCTGCAACAAAACCTACAAGTTTTTATTGTCTCTCAACGAGCTTCTCCAAATGACTGACAACTGCCACTCTCATCTTGGCGCCCAAACGTGGGGCCAGGCAATATTAAACACAAGTACCTAGTACTAAGAAAAGCCGTTGGTTTCACACTCCTGTTCTAAAACAAAAGGAAATATGAACAATTCATTAGTTAAAATAAATTCAATCGTCTGTGCTTGCTATTAAGGTAGGACGTCCACTACGTCATTTACGTCCATTTTACTAAAAAGGTTTAGTATTCATATTCTGTTTTTACGAATTTTATTTAAATGAGGTAAATAACATGTAAATCGAGGGAACGTTCCTTTATTATTCAATCTGGCAATCACCGAGTTATTGTGTCGTTAATTTAGTAATTAGGCGCTGAAACGTGCTTTTAATTTTATATCAAAGTTATTATTTGGCACGTTCCAAATATTTCCTAAAATTTTAGCTTCATTTTACAGTCGCGTCGTGACCCGATTCTCAGTTTGATGTTGCTCGTGTTTCTCCGATATACATTTTTGTAAACTTGCCGTAAATGTATTGTAAATTTTACAATTTGTTTGTTGTCGACGTTTGCGTAGAGCGGTAGCTCCAGAAGTGATCAAGAGAGATGACATTAAGCAAACCTCAAAATTCAAATTACCAATTTATTACCGGGAACCTTACCAAGTTAAATTGTATTCCATTTTATTTTGGGATCAATAACCAAAGCCGGTTTGCCATTTCGATCGGGTTTCGAGCTCTGATGCAAAGCTTTTCGTGCAAAAATATAATGGGAGCATCGGGATTACTCAGATAATAGTATTAATAATATATTCGCCTTACAGATCCAAATGTGCAATTTATTTATTTTATGTTAAGGAGTAGGCACACGAACACCACCTGATGGTAAGTGGAATCTGAGACCCATAGACATTTGAATTCGCAAGACTATAATCCTAAGACCTCAAATGCGTTGCCAACCCTGAGGACCAAGATGGAATGCCTCTATGCTAGTAATTTCACCGGTATATTGTGAGATACCTATGTTATTTATGTGGCTTCTCTTCGACCATTTTGTACATATAAACTGTGTTCTGACTGTGTTAAACACGTTGCATTCTTCGAACACTAACTAGAAATCTGTCAAAATGTGCATAAACTGACGCGACAGTGTGGCAACCTACATCAATCATCGGTTCAATCCCATACATTTTCTTAAATTAAGCAGTCTTTAAGGTTCGCTTGATAAATTAGGAGCTCAAGAGCCGCACCCAGTTCAGATACTGGGTAAGTCATAAGTCATTTATTCGTAAAGCCAATTTACACGTTATTATACAGACCATATTTACAACCAAAATAAATATGTCGTTAACTTAAACTATTAAATATTTAAAATAATAATTAATGCAACATAAATAAAAATTACCAAATATCCTTAGTGTGTATATTTAAAAACTCTTTATAGTTATAAAACGGGTGCTCAACAAGCCAGCGTTTTAGGCGATTTTTAAAACTGCCCAAGGTTTGGGCGCTGGTGATGCTGTCGGGTAGGTTGTTGTAGACGGCAGGCCCCATGACATGTGTGAGCTTGGCCGACTTGACCAACCTGCGGCCCACGCCGACGAGCTTATGGGCATTACGCGTGTGGTAGTTGTGTATCATGCTATGTGTTTTGTACTCTTTTAGGTTTGACCTTACATATACTGCCACTTGTAGTACGACTATTGCTGTTAAAGTCAATATCCCCATTTTTTTAAAGTAGGGTCTTGCATGAGTGTTGTGCGGAACACGGGCGATTATCCTTACCGCGCGCTTCTGGAGACGGAAGACCCTCTCCCAGTCAGCACAGCGTCCCCATAGCTCCGCACCATACTGTATCAGCGAGTGCACCGTGGCGAAATAGCACGAGCGCGCGACTTCATCCGACACTAATCTGATTACTCGTCCTAACGCAAAACACGCGCTTCCGATTCTCCCACTGAGTCTGTTAATATGATGGTCCCACTTTAGACCGGTATCTATTTCGAATCCTAGGAATCCGGTGCTATTTAATTGGTCTAGAGTGGTCCCATTCACAGAAACAGCAAGTGGTCTTGTGCTGCGGCCTGACAGATTAAAGACTAGGTAGTGGGTCTTCTTAAGATTTAACGCTAAACCATTTACATTAAGCCACTGTGCAAGCTGCGCCGCGGTTTCGTTTAGCTTTCCTTCGATAGCGTCCACCGACTCTGCTGTGACGATTGCAGCAACATCATCGGCGTACATGAGGATCTCTGCGGCCTTTATAGCCTGCGGTAGGTCATTCAGTAATAAAGAGAACAGAATGTTGGACACCGGTATTTGGGTGTTGTGATCTGAAGCGGCGTGAATAACACGATTTGAACCCCTGTATTTGATTAATCGTCGCCTAAGAAGCTACTCAGCCAACCGACAACTTATCAAACGAAGCATGTTATGTTACTTTAGAAAGCTCTCATCATAATTATTTCATTATCAACATTAAAGCCCTATGTTTAAGTAATGAGGTTGATTTTGGTGCAACGTAAGTAAGGTGCTCATTAACGTTGTTAATCTACTGGGTACTTTCTATGTCTTAAAATAGCCGACTCGGGCATAGCGTGCGGCACGACACCTTTTGTTTCAACGGATGGAACAGCGCGTTCTAGTGTTATCAAGCTACTTTGTAAGATATGGTTTTGTTAGGTTTGATGTAGCTTACATAATTATGCTACTCGTATGTTGTAACGTAATATTTCAATTACTATGTTATTAACATTGACTTTTTGTGGGTTCTGACCAAAGTAGAAAATTTGGGAAAATACTGTGACATGATTCCTTCGTTGGACCTTTGTGGAAATAAAGAATTATTTCTTACTTTCAATTACTTGCTACCACCATCTTATCCATTAACCATCCGCCAAGCAACAGTGTTCGCATTGTTCTCAGATTTCACTTACCATCAGGTGGCCTGAGTGCTCGTGTGCCTTCCCCTTAACATAAAAAAAAATGCTTAATATAATATTACACAATCTTAACTAACCAACATACAAACATACCTTTACGCCTGTCTCCCGATGAGGTACGAGAGACTATGTAACGCCAGGTGCCCCGGTCTAAACATACAACTTTCGCTTCCTCTAAATTCATCAATCTCTTCATGCTCGCACGTTACGGGTGCGAATGAACTAAGAAATAGTCACCCAATATTTCGATTGAAAGATTGAACAATTGAGATTAATATGTGATTAGCATACTGCCTCCTACTGCTACATGATCGCCTTGTCTTGTAGATGGCACATTCGGAGATGAAAACTCGACACCCACATGACGTTGATGTTAAGACATCGAGGCATTGCATCTTAGTTTTCGAGGTTGGTAACGGTTTTTTCTCGAGATTGCAGTATTGAGAATACAAAGGGTCTAGCAGGCTAAGGAAGGAGAAGTGGCCCCTGTGACGAATATCGGATTTTTATAATGTCATTTGTTGGCTATCTCATAATATAGAAACACCCTAACTTTCAGCCCCCTATCTTGAACCGTCACCGAGATACTGTCAAAAACGTCATTTTATGGATACATTTTTCAAAGTCGTTTTTCTCCTGAACTATATAAGGTAGAGCAATCAAACCAAATCATAGCTACAAAGGATGGGTAGGAGTATAACTCTGATTTTTTTAAATATTTAATTCCATGAAAAAATATTGATTAATATGTCAGAGAAATTTTTGACAGCACTTTTCAACAAGTATTTGTAAAGGTACAGCTATGGAAAAAATCACATAAACTGTTAATAGTATTAGCTAGTACCATGTAAAAAATCAATTCAATATAATTGGTGCAACATCCTTAAAAAAAAAAAAACAAAGAACGCGTTCAATGAGTTTTTCATTCTGAAGATTTTTCGATCCAATGAGGTTTAACTTCGTTGCCTAGCAACAGAATGTTTATTTTGAACTTCACGCATGGCTGTCAATAAAGGTCAAACTGCTGCATCTAAGATAACATATTGTGTAACTCAGTTTTCATCGAAACTAACTACGAAATCCATGAAATGACAGATTTACTATGTTATAATTATTTAATACAGAAACTTAATGGTCAATTGTTTCTAGTACCTATTCAGTATCACCGTTTATGGAGTATAAAATAACTCATTACAGCAAACACTGCAATACAAGTCACGGAGATAATGACTATCATAATATTCGTCGTCCCATGTATAGGAAAATCTTATTCTGCAGTATTCGCAATATGTTTTTAACATAATATCTTCATCAGAAAGCGATATCTCAACATCTGGTAAAGATTGTACAAACAGTTTCTGTGCTATAGACTGTGGCAACTTGAGTGCAAATATTTTTGATTTCACGAATTCCATCTGAAACAATACAGGTATTAAATAGATAGTCAATGAGTTTGTCAATTTACGACCTTGTTTCGTTAAAATAATGTCAAAAGGTACATGAAGTTTGTGCTAATTTAATGTACACTTAAACTTACTTTCAACATTATTGAATAATCGGACTCTTCTTCGAAATAACATGTTGTTTTTTCCTTTAAACTATCCACTATCTTGTTGAATGTGCTAGCGTACAAACTAAGCGGTTGACGAGTCCGATTAATATTACTCATTATTATTTTTTGAAGTAAGTAACTGATTAATTATAATTAGCTAAGTACACTAATTATACGTACATGACAAAAATGTCAAAATAAAAAAATAAAAAATACAAATAGTTTGTATAGCTACATTAGAATGAGCCAAGTTCCTAATACTTACCAAAAAGGTCAGAATTTATTTTACAGTACAATCATACAATAGTTCAGTCATCGTCATCACTGTATTCATTAATGACAACCACTGTATTGTGTGTTAAAAAGATTTTTGATAATGCTTCTGATGGTCGCAATATTTTAGAAAGGAATCTGGCATGACTTAAGTAATAGATAATGCTCGCTACATGTGAGCAACATCCAACTGTTCTGATACCATTGGGACAGTCACAACAATAGCGTCGTACTCCCTCGATGTCGGTGGTATTGGGTGTGTAATCGATATAAACTCGATACGTTTTAGAGTTTCTATGACGAGATCTAACTTTGCATTGTATAATATTTGAAGTTTCCTTGACATAGCTAATGCAAAACTCATTTTGCTGATCCAGTAATTCAGCTACGTACGACACAGCTTGTGATAACTGATATGATCCGGTAAATAATACCTTTAGCTGGTATTCAGTCAATCTGGGGAAATCTAATATTTCGGAAGACGACAACATTTTTAACGTTGTTTTGCGTCTATTCCATCGTTTGCTTTCCACTTCGGTTATCTATGTATTCGGTTCATGCATCCTTTTTTCCATTTGTTCGATAATTTCGTCATCAGTATCGCTACGACAGTCCATTCTCTTTCCATATTTGTTATGCAATATTCCAACTATTTTACAAATAGCTTTTACCTTTGGCAATATTTTGCTATCGAGATTGTGATGCAATAAACGATATTTTTGACTTATAACGCCATGTACGGCTTCTACTACCCAACGTAGTTTAGTGACTCGTCTGGACTCATTTGCTTCAAATGTGGGAAGTTGAGTCCTATTACCCTTCAGGCCTGGCATATGTACAATGTAACCTTTTTCAGTTAGGTATGAAATCACATCACGGAAACCACGATCCACGATGAAAACGTCGTTTGGTCGCAGCAGAGATTGGAAACCTGTATCATCCATTACCAGTTTCATTATAGTAGCGTCATTTTGTGTACCATAAAATGGTCCAGCGATGTTAACGAGAAATCCGTTTGTTGTGCAAATCGTAAAGGGTTTGCACAACGGCACTTTCTTTTGGCCAGAATAAGATTTTCTCTGGTATTCATTATTCTGGCTCTTTTGATGACGAATGTACGTCCCATCAAAAATCAACGCTAATTGATCATCTAAGAGGCCCAGCAATCGGCGAGCGGTATGCGTTGTGTTAGCAATAAGTTCTTCACGGGTAGTTGATGTATAACCGAATTCGATGTCGTTTTCAAAGCTGCCTAAAACGTCTGTCCACATATTACTTACTTGCTGCTCATGTTTGATTCCAAACAAACTAGCAACCAGTTTGTTTGAATTGCCAGTTCTTAATTTGAAAAGAGATATAATTAACGCCTGTTTAATACTTCGAGCGGAGGTATTTCTCATAGATGTAAGTAAAATCGTAAGTTCATCTATGTTATCTGATGTTAATCCGGTAAATACACGCAATTGCTTATCACACATTATTGTCCGGTTAATATTATCAAATAAAGATGTGTTTACTTGACCAGATAGATACCTTAGAAATGAACTGAGTTCGTTATCAGTAATGTTGCTTGTCGATGAAACAATACGTAAACGCAATAAATCATCTTCGAACAAATAATTGCCTATAAAATGAGACCTACAACATCGGTTTCCTTCTGGAATGTAAATGTTGGTACTTTTATAAACTATGCAACGAGTATCTAAGGAGACTCTTTGAAGGTTCGTACTTGCGTTACAAATAAAGCAGTATCTGTGTGTAGAAATGACTCGCTGCATTTGCACTTCAAAACGTTCGACGTTTTGTTCTGCAAGCGGTTGCCAACAATCATCCAAGTCATCATTTGCATTTCCCAATGAAGTACTGGAGTCACTAGACTGTTCTTCTGGTACCTCTAAAAGCCCAGCTACCACTGCTGTAGCCTCGGATGCTCGAGATGCCGTTGCACTTTTATAGGCTTTTGCCCGACATTTTTCGCATATAACATCGTTCACTGAAATTATTTTTTTGGTAGCACCAGTAAAAAATGAGGATTCATGAGCAGAAGATATTAGTTTTTTTTTCCTTGCACTTTACGAAGAAACACATTGCAAATCTTGCATTTGTCGGACATTATTGCAATGATGACTGCGACAGACTGCTTGTCAGAGTGGCATTTGTTTATTATACTGGTAGATGATAATAAAATATACAAACTTTTTCGTATACGTATGTATCGAAGAGGTTTAGAGCTATCAAATAAACTGAAAATGCAAAGTGAAACACTTTCTTTGACATTTAATTTTTTTAAAGTATGTTGCACCAATTATAATGAATTGATTTTTCACATGGTACTAGCTAATACTATTAACAGTTTATGTGATTTTTTCCATAGCTGTACCTTTACAAATACTTGTTGAAAAGTGCTGTCAAAAATTTCTCTGACATTTTAATCAATATTTTTTCATGGAATTAAATATTTAAAAAAATCAGAGTTATACTCCTACCCATCCTTTGTAGCTATGATTTGGTTTGATTGCTCTACCTTATATAGTTCAGGAGAAAAACGACTTTGAAAAATGTATCCATAAAATGACGTTTTTGACAGTATCTCGGTGACGGTTCAAGATAGGGGGCTGAAAGTTAGGGTGTTTCTATATTATGAGATAGCCAACAAATGACATTATAAAAATCCGATATTCGTCACAGGGGCCACTTCTCCTTCCTTAGCCTGCTAGACCCTTTAATGTCCATGGGTACTCAGAGCATTGTAACCATCAGGTCCTCAGCTCGTTTGTCTTCTCCGAACCATAAAAAAACGAATAAAAAAGTGGAATAAGTCCGTAATGCCTCAGGGCTTTAAAATCACTTAGGCTTTTGTATGACACAAATTTTGCTCCATTTAGTATGATTGATTGCTCTACGTATTATCCTTATTTAATAGACAGCACAAGATACACCTCTAAGATCTCATTTTGTACATATGGGCGCTTTCGAATACACTTCTCTACCCTCTAGGATATTTTGTGCAATAACTCCTGCACATTGTGCTGTTCAAATCTTAACGAACTTTTCCCTTCACTGCCAGGGCATCGGGTAATGTACTTAAAGAATTAGGCAGATTATCGACTAGCTGCGAAATCTAGATTTAGACTTTTTAGGATTATTATTACAATATACTCTCGTGGTAAAATAATGCGGGTTTCATACTAAAGAGGCTATTTCGAAGCCTTGGTCCCTCGCCAGGGGATGCTTTTAGTGAAATCTGATGATGGATTCCTCGAGCATCGTACAGGACTTCTAGAGTGCCTTGAATATCAAACTCATTGAATCTGCGGGTAACAAAATTTTGCATATTCAGAAAAACATCTAAATTGGCAATAAAATGTAGGGAAATCCAAATGCTGCCCAAATTCTCTCTCTCTACCATTACTCACACAAAACAACCCCTGGTCAGGAACCAAGGCTTCGAAGCAGCCTTGTTTGTATGAAAAACGCATTCTGACCCGTATTATTTGACCGCGAGTGTATATTTTTTATTAGTTTTTTTTTCTGCCTCATAATGGTCTACCAATGTTATATTAAATGCCTCCCCCAGTCAGCTTATTGCTTAATAGGGTTAAAATAACTTACGTTTAAGGTTGCAACTAAAAATCAGTACTGAAATGCAACCTTTTTAACACTTACCCAATGTTGTATGTACAACTAAGTTTGTTTGTTGGATTATTCTTCCACATTTTTTACGTCACAAATACCTTTTGTCTTTTGTGTGCAAACTTAATTTCATTGTCATACATTAGAAGTCAATGCTGACTCGTTACACAACCATGAAGTTATATATTATTCGTGTATATTATTTAGTGGTGGTAGGACCCTGTGCAGCGTCCGTCCGGATCGCTACCACCATCTTATCCATTAACCACTCGCCAAGCAACAGTGTTCGCTCTGTTGTGTTCCGGTGTGGGGATAAGACAACCGGTGAAATTACTAGCATAGAGGCATTCCATCTTAGTCCTCAGGGTTGGCAACGCATTTGACGTCTTGGGATTATAGTCTTGAGAATTCATATGTCTATGGGTCTCAGATTCCACTTACCATCAGGTGAACTGAGTGCTCGTGTGCCTTCTCTTTAACATAAAAAAAAAAAAAAACAAAAAGTTTCTGAGTATTGATAAAGTTGACGTCAGTAAAAAATTGCTGAACCTATAGTTGCTTACGAAGGAATTGTAATCGTACTAATATTATAAACGCGGAAGTTTGTAAGTATGGATGTTGATGACTCAGGAACAAATATTCGCGCTCATCACACAAATATCTGCCCTTACCGGGATTTGAACCCAGGACCGCTAGCTTCGGAGACAGGGTCACTCCCAACTAGGCCAACTTGTCGTCAACACGTATTGTAGATCGTATTGCGATGATCGTAGTCACGAGAAGACTTTTAAGTCTTGTGTAGTTACAAACATGTGTAAATAAATATCGTGTCGCTTAAGAAAAACTAGAAATTGCACCGTACCTGAGTGGGACATAGACTTATGTATAATCATCATAAGTAACAAAGCAACGGACCATGACATTACACGCTTTAAGACCTTTCGTGTTGAAGTTTACGTGTCTTCAATTACCAGGCGTAGGTCAAGGCGACGTAACCATAGCAACAGGCTGACAACAAACCGACTAGTTCATTATTCTTATTATGATTATCGTCATATTAAGAGGCCGTATACGAAATTTTGCCAATTTTGCTTATTTTCGTGATTTTACAGTTTAAATACTGCTTTTCTATAAGTTTTAATGCACATCATGATATATCATTTTAGTTATGATCGAATAAATGAGTTACGAATGAATGCTACTTTTTTATCTTTGTCGAGAATTTAAATTCGGGATTTAGGTTATTTTAAAACATTATATATTGATATTTAATTTTTAATTTTTGGATGTGTTTTTAAGGTAATGGATTGATTTTGAAATGAAGTTTATTACTGTTCTTTTAATTTTATGAACGAGTGTTTTAAGAAGCCGAAATTTAAAACTATTTTTTGTCCATTTTCTATAAAATTTTACCAAGTTCATAATTTTTTTACACAAAAAAAAATATAAAGGTGGTAATAAGTAATTCATACATTTTTTAGACAACTTTTACAGCAATCAATTGCTATTTTTTCATACCTTTAAGACGTCAAAACGATTCGTGAATATGCGATATTCTAAACCTCTTACAGCAAAACTCACGAAACAGTCGCCGGTTTCAGGTCGATTAATCAAAAGTTAAATAATAAAAACAAAAAAGTATTTCATACATTCGTTGAAAATCGAAATTATCTTTCGTGTTGCGCATTAAAATTTGTAGAATTTAAGTATTTCAGCAGTAAAATCACGTCTGTAAAATCATGAAAATCAGCGAAACCAGCAAAATTTCGTGTACGGCCTCTTAAAAACACAACACAACAGACGACGCGACTATAATTAAGCAAGGAAAGTGAGTTGCGAGAAACGAGTTTGAACGTTTGGCTTAGTTTCCGAATCGCTGTGTGCTTTCAGCATTTAAAACCGTCTCAAACCCGGTTAACCTCAAAATTAACGGTATGAAAGTTTATAGGGTTGGAATACTAAATGTTTTCCGTTTAGTTATTTTAGTAATCGTCCCTGACGTAGAGACCTCGTTGTGCTGTTCTCCTAGTAATTATTTTTAATGTAATGTTATTGATCTTACATTTGCAATTGTTTTATTTGTGCCAGTATTCATAATAATGATTTATTACTTTGTAATGTAGCTTACTTTTAAGTATCATTGTATTTTAAAATTTAAAAATGACCTTCTGCTGGAGTTCCTTGAGGCGCTTCTTCTCCGCAATGATGGACTTGCCCGAATCCACTGCATATTATCGACCTGTAAAAAGAGCCCTTATGTGGCCAATTTACGGAATATATGATTTAAATTTGTTTTTTTTTTTAATATCTGATGTTTTTTCATTAATAAATTAATTTCTATATAGAAGTCATTTATCACTATTTTCTCGACAACTGCCCTTATTTCTGGGATAAAAAGTACACGTCCTTCGCCGGGACTTACTAATACAAATGAACAAACAAACATCAATTTTGATGTATTACATGATGTATTCTGTTATTATAGATGGCAATATACTGGAACACAGTATAACTAAGACATGACATAGGTACTATGTAGGGCTATGTACTGAAACATCAATATCACTAATAGTTTCTTAATCCAAGTATATATATCTTGCAATAAAATATCTATCAAATTAAAATTAAAATCAATTGACAAGTTTTTTTCGAAAAGAAGTTCTTAAAAAAACATGCTTACTGAGTAATTGAATATTATCTATCAGTGTTCGTTACGCCCGTTTTGGACTAGTGGTCGGATTGAAGTAATTTTGTTTATTACCACGTTTAAGCTCTTTAGCTATGAGCAGAATTTTTATTAATTATTTTCTCAGTAAATTAAGAACAAAAAAATAAAAGAAAAATAGATTGCTTTTGAGACAAACTTCAACAAGTATGTTTTTTTTCAGAACACCTTTAAAAACGTCCTGTAGTCCCAAGGGTATAGCGATTATCAAATTCAGTGTCTGGCCACAAGCCAGTTACGTAACTAAAGTAACTGCTGTCAGGCAGTTTTAATGAACGATATTAAACCTAATAACCAGAAATGACTCATAATCCCGCCTCCTACTCGCAATCTCTTTGTCACGCCAACAAAGACCGAAAATGGGTTTTGTGAAGTTTCACGACAAAGGCTACCGCGATATAATGAAATATGAGTTTAGACGTCGTTTTTTTGAGTAGTGCAGGTTATAACTGGGTTTTTAACGACGATTTGTTCCTGATTCGTCATATTCCAAATTGGTCATCTTCCAAACCCGACAATTTCCTAAATAGTCATATTCCTAACTCGTCATATTCCAGATTCGTCATCTTCCAAACTCTTCATTGTACAGTCAAATTAAATCGCGAACACGTGCTTACAGGAATAATAAGTATTACTTAGATTGTACTTAGTAGTTATACTTTGTACTACGGCTGTTAGACAATAATTTACTTAAGGCGGAGTCCAAAAGAATTGGCAAATAATGGAATAATAATAACAGAGGATTTCTTTAATAAATTTGTGCAGGCACATGGTATGACGAGTTTGGAAGATGATGAATCTGGAATATGACGAATTAGAAATATGACAAGTTAGGAAATTGTCAAGTTTGGAAGATGACCAATTTGGAATATGACGAATCAGGAACAAATCTTAACGGCGTGTTTGTAATTATTGGCACCCAACGTGGGGCTGTAGCTAATCATTTCATAATTTTTTTAAAACTATGTAATTGTTAAAAATTGGTAATGGTAGTATTGCTTGTCCTGAATTTCTCGGTAACATCTCATTCAGGACTCCAAATAGGCAAAAAATATATTCCCCTATTCTCGTCGGCCTCGTATGTCATTTTTTTTTAATTCTTTAAAATGCCAATGTTAGCTTTATATATCTTGTCTCCAAACCCCCAGATCTCATATCATTTTTATTAAGCATTTCTAAGATTAACAACATTAATTTAGTTATCAAACAATAAATTCGACAAGTATAATAGACATGAAACACGTCGCACAAGAAAACTATCAACAGTCCAGATGTCAAGTTAGGCTGGCCTATCCTTGGGGTAAAAGTGTGTTTTTAGTGGTCCTTCTTAAGTTATTAGTGAAATAAATAAGACTGTATTTTTTATGAAACTTAACTGTAGCCCCGCGTTGGGCGCCAACAACTCTTTTAGTTAAATCGCTTCAACATTGCATCTCCTTACGTACGAGTGTGTAAATATAACAGAGAGATGACAAACGCAACTGGAATTTATTTCACAGAAGTACGATAACGTGTGCGTGTGTATGCGCGCGCGCAATAATTATGTTCTCAACCATTGTGCTGAATTTAACTCTACATACTTCATATAAAGACCGTTAATGTGTCATTTACATGGATCGATGTAATCGCACAACCAGGCTGCACTGCTAAAATCAACCATATAAAATAAAGACTGAACATCAGGCTAATTAAAATCGTAAACGCTGAAGTAGAGTAGGATTGGACTTTTATCACACAGCCACCTCATCTTAAGACAGCCAACCTAATATCTACTACAATCTTAAATGCGTTGCCAACTCTTAGGACTAAAACAGAATGCCATAGTCACTTTAGAAAATACATTTCCAAAGTTAATGCACTTTGTATGAAATGTAAGTATTGTTCTAAAATAGTGAACATATTATACGAGTATAACTTAAAGTTCAAGTAGCAAAGTTAAAATTGCTTTCTGTTGTTGAAGCTACATTTGCGATGAGTGACATCTGTTGGTTTTTTATTGTTCGGAACATAACCTATCAGAAGTTTATAACTTTAAATGTAAATATTTGAATTCGTGCGTTTCTGTGCGCTATTGAATTCGTCATCGTAGTTTTAAAAACGATGCTTACTGGAAAAAATATAATTTTTCTCTAGAAAATTATGGTAATTTACGTATACCCACAATTTTTATAAATTCATCACTCCTTTCTTGAACGTGGTTTCTGTAGTGGACCGTAGTTTTAGGTTAGTTTATTTCTACTTTCCATCTTTTCTTTCATTTTAGTGGTGGTAGGACCCTGTGCAGGGTCCGTCCGGATCGCTACCACCATCTTATCCATTAACCACCCGCCAAGCAACAGTGTTCGCATTGTTGTGTTCCGGTGTGGGGATAAGACAACCGGTGAAATTACTAGCATAGAGGTCTTAGTCCTCAGGGTTGGCAACGCATTTGAGGTGTTAGGATTATGGTCTTGAGAATTCAAATGTCTATGGGTCTCAGATTCCACTTACCATCAGGTGGCCTGAGTGCTCGTGTGCCTTCTCCTTAACACAAAAAAAAAAAACATGTATGGGTCCACCAGCTAACACTTATCATCATACTATTTACTAGTTTCCTCTTTCATACAGTAACGTGAACGATTTGTTCCAGGCATCTCCACATTATCCGGCTGCGGGTCGCCGGAGCAGTTCGACCGGCTGCCCGAACTACCGGCGGCGGAGGAGCGGCGGTTGCGGCGCGCGGCGCATGTGTTGCAGCAACGGCTCGTGCTGCGGCAGTGGCTCGGAACACACAAGCTGCAACACGCTTACACCAAGTAAGTTGAATTACAGACTGTTGCGGCGCGTGTATTGCAGCAACGGCTCGTGTTGCGGTAGTTGCTCGGAACACAAGCTGCAACACACTTACACCATTACAGACGGTCGTGACGCTTGTGTTGCAGCAACTGCTCGTGTTGCGACAGTGTTTCGCAACCAACAGGCTGCAAAAACTAAATGTAACCAATGGTTTTCTAAAGATTTAATTGATCAGGATCAGGCTAGCTAAGTGGTCTTATTTGAAAGGATTTTATGTATGTCTAAGATATTTACATAACTTTAAATCCAAGTCTAGTCTCATATTAATAACTATACGGTTTGCGCGGACTTTGTGAAGTTGTTCGGGTCATTGGGGACGGTACGACTGGCGACTCGATCTGCGAGAGGAAACGGCGGAAATTAACTCAGAGGCTGAACTTTCAATTAAACTGGCGGTTGGACTATAGAGGTCAAAGGCAAGTATTGGTAACCTGTCGCCAGTCCGTTGTTACGTTTCCCACGTTTCATTTGCGAGTTTTCATTTATTTATTTATGTACCTAACTTACTTGCTCGTTAGAAATGATAATTCGGACTAAAGATAGACAACTACAATTCTTCTAAAACCTGTTGCCTGTAACTTGAAGACAACCGGTGAAATTACTAGCATAGAGGCATTCCATCTTAGTCCTCAGGGTTGGCAACGCATTTGAGGTCTTAGGATTATAGTCTTGAGAATTCAAATGTCTATGGGTCTCAGATTCCACTTACCATCAGGTGGCCTGAGTGCTTGTGTGCCTTCTCCTTAACATAAAAAAAAAACTGCTGGTTATCAAAATTCTTTAGAAAACTCTAAAACGATCTGCGACGATAAGAATCTGCGATAAAAGATGGCTTTATCTGGGACTTAAAAAGCTATCTCATTACCCTCATTAGCGACTCAGCGTGCGCTGTGAAAGCTTATCACACAGGCTTAGGTCTGAAAAAAAGTGATCTAACCTGTACCTTCCTAGCAGAGTCCAACGTCGTATGACCTACGGTAAGAACTAGGGAATCCAAATAACCGGTTAATAACCGAACTTAGTACGCAAAAGACGGTTAATAAGCAATTTTAACCGGTTATTTGCATTCCCTAGTAAGAACCAATACTTTTAGTAACATAGGTAAATTGTAATTTCAACTTTTCCGAATTAACTAAAAACTTAAATTTGGTATTATGTCTTAAAACGACAGTCTGGGGACTCGGAAGGTTAAGAGGAATGTAAAGGAATACTAAAATCGCGTAGTTGTGAAAAAAAAACCATACAAGTTTAGCTCCGGGCGATAACGATTCTCACCCCATAAATTAAGTCGGATTTTCACGATGTTTTAATATATTTATTAATATTAATATATAAATGTATTATTGGATAGGAAAACGGACAGTCCTAGTTTTTCATAATACTTTTCAACAACATATTAAAAAATCATTAAAATCGGACTAAGTGAAGGAGGGGAAAGACACGTAACCGCATTTTGTATGTAAATTCTCAGCCGCACAATCCTCTTAATTCTCATATAATGTAGAATCAGTCATAGCAGAAAAACATGTGTAATCAATCTCCCAATGTAAACGAGTAGCGAAAATTTCGTAGGTATCCTACTAATATTATAAATGTGAAAGGGATCTGGATCTTTGGCACAGAGATAGATCATAGTCTGAAATATGACATAGGCTAATTTTTATCCTGAAAAATTGCATAGGTCCCGATAGAATGGCGATAAACGACTTCAACGCGGACGGAGTCGTGCGCAAAATCTATAAATATAATTTCTCTGCCTGTAGGTACATTTCTTCCAGACGTCAACAAAACAAAACTTTCATATATAAGTATAAACAACACCCTGAATACCCCAAAAGGTCGGATGGTAGGCGCCGGTCAAATCCGCGCCATGTTTAAATATGGAATCGCCGTCGGCTCGAGGGACCCTTAAATGTAAATAGGAGGGCAGCCGGCCAAGCGCGAGCTGCGACTACCGAATAGGTTCGTGGCTCCAGCAAAATGTTTTGTTTAATAAAGCGTAAAGATTCTAGGCAACCGGTTTAAAAAATACCGGTTAATACCGTTTTATTTCGGTTTTGCTTCGAACTTTTCTAGGGATCGCGAAAGTAACCTTAATTAACCGGTTTAATCCACCAGCGGCGAGTCGAGAAACCAAAAGTTATGTACCGAAAAAAAACACTAAGCGGTGCTTGTTTATCGTGCGTGGTGTGGGCCTGGAGGCATCGGTTTTTTTGTAGCTCGAAACCGGTTAATTCATGAACTTTACACAAAGGTTCCGGTTTAAAAATCCGGTTAGTCAATAGGAATCCATTGACGAGTTGCTATAACATAATCGAGCCAGGAGCTATTGCAGCGATGCAATGTATCACGAAAAGCTTGCGGGGCGTTCGACCAATCAAACTGAACCTTTAGGCAACTATTACATGTTCAATCTAGATCGTGATCAGTGATCTCGATTCAGATTGACTGCGTAAAGATTGTCAATCCAACACGTTACGCAGTCAATCTGGATCGAGATCAACTGCGGATGCGATTAAGATTGACCGTATAATGGCTGCTGTTCATATATAGAACAGCGCCATCTAGAGGACTCCGGAGGTATCCGCTAGATGGCTGATTGATTGTATCGATTTTTATATAACTAGTAGTTAAGGCAGTTCACAACGTTACTCAGAGAGGTCGCTGTGTACGAACCTTTAAATAGAAGTAGTTGAAGTTTCTTTTTCTCTTTGAAATTATACACCAACGAATACGCACGCCTTTCTATTCATCTCTTCCATCTCTGTACTGGCTGTCCCGCGTCGCAACAGCTGCCTTATGTACCAAATTGGGCATATCTCAATCGATGGTAAGTGACAGTGAGCTCGAGGATAAACTCGGTGGTTCTGTAGACAACTAGAAAGGCTAATTATTTGACAATAAAAAAAATATCGAGCGATATTTTTAGCCGAATAAATATATGGCGTTAGTGTCCACGGATCCCTAAAAAGAAACAATCTGCCACACGTTGCTTTTACGACGTTGCGCGCTCTGGTATTCATTGGTTCCGCGTGCTTTATTATTATTGTTGGGCAGATTTTTAAAACGACAGCAAATGGCCGCTTTTTTGATGATTAAATAATAAATAACACTTGTATGCAGTGTTCAAAACAGCTCTTAACTACCTTGGCCCTTTGAACCGACTGTAAAAAAAAAACAATTTGATAGTTAGTATTCGATTACATTTTTGCATATTTTCATTTAATATATTTCACCTGAAGAATGGTCCCATACTAATTTAATCTTTCAATGAAATGTTTCTTTTAATTTAAACATAATTTTAAGCTGTTTAAAACGACGATAGTCGTGCTTTTAACGCATTCACTGCCACCGACGCATATATGCGTTCACTGTCATACATATTTCCTAGGCCACGCCCCCTGGCAGTGAATGCGTTAACCAACATTTATTGAAAAATATATCTATTGAAAACTCTAGTTTGTATCTAGAAAATTCGGCAAAAGGTGTTACACTTGTATACCCCCAAAGATAATAAATAAATAAAAACCAGACTTCTACGTATTGACTCATTTTTGACTTCCCACTGTATGGCTAAGTAGCCCTGTCGATTTCCTCCTGTGCAAAATTATATCCGGTAATATCCCGTATATTAAATGTTCGCTAAAGGTAATAATTTATCTATCTCTTCCGCTCCCACACCCGGGCGCTATAACTTGCTATAACTAATGACCCACTCGCTTCGCTCGCTATCTGATCGCACCCCACCATTACGGTGCGGCATTAAGGTGGCGGCTGACCTGTGAAACTAGAAAAAGATTGGTCGGTGGTAGACAGAAGCACGTGGAGCTAACCCCATGTGCTTCTGCTTAGTCCACAAGAGTAAATACTCTTTTACCGTGTGTTAGTTTGCTACTCTTTCACGCTGCAACGGCTGAACAAACTTGGATAAAATTTAGATTGCAGATAGCTTAATTATCCCGGAAAATTTAGAACGAGTATCGAAATCTACGCAGACGAAGGCGCAGACTGAAGTTATTATACACGGTGGGAACGAGTAACCCGCCACATTTTAACCATCGATTCTAGAGCCTATTTGGAGTATATAATGTAGTGTAACATCAAGTCCAATAAAGAATAATTTAAGAGATTTTCCTGTTAATAAAAACAATTCCATAGTTAATTTAATTTGAACTTTGTCACCTATACCTAAATCATTATTTACTAAGAAATTGATTAAATTAATTTATGCTGTACGTTGATGATATTGCTACTTACTACATTAATCTTTTTAGTAAAAAATGCTTTAGGTTAAGGTGTCAGAGTTCAAATTAAATTAACTATAGAATTGTTTTTTAAATTATAAAATTCTCGGAAATTATGCTTTATTGGATTTCATGTTATACCACATTATATACTTCAAATAGGGTCTAGAATCGATGGTTAAAATTTGGTGGGTTACTCGTTCCTACCGTGTATATAAAAATTATTTTAACAACATTCATATCCTTCTTCGTATATTATCATACTTTTCTTTATGAGAATGTTTGAATGAGTTTCTTGCGTGAATGAGTAAGCGACGGAACGGATTTGTAAGAAATACAATACACATTCACACTATGTCATTCACTAATTCATAGGGTACTTCTTTCCCGGTCTCATTGACTGTTATAAATTAGAAAATTAGTAAATTAGAAATAAGATGTAGTAACCAAGATTGAAAAGGGCATGCTTCGATGGTTCAGTCATTTGGAAAGGATGGATGAAAGAAGATTGACGAAAGTGATATATAGGTCGAAAGTGAGTGGGGCCGCCCTAGGCCATTTTTAATCAAATCGGAGAAATACTGAAAAAGAGCTGAATCTTAAGTACCCGAAAGCGACGTGCATGCATGACTCGATGTATGAATATGGAAGAAGCGAAAGAGATTTGTCAGGATCGCAGCAGGTGGGAAGAAGTGGTCTTTGCCCACCCCTCTGGGGAACAGGCGTGATTTAATGTGTAATAATAATATAAGGTTTAAAGACATTTATTCTCAAAGAAGATATACATCACTTCCATGAGAACATGGTTATTACACTAAAAACATGTATTTAAGTTGGTTATTGTCACCGCAAGAATGCAAAATCATATTTAAGGTAGACAACACATACAGTAAACATAAAATAATGAAAAATACAATAAGAATTACGACAATATCAGGGGACAATCTCGCACTATATGGGTTCTAGACAACGATAAACTTACTAATAGAGAAATACATACTTAAATCCATAGAGAATATCCAAGACTCAGAAGAAAATATTCGCGCTCATCACACAAATATCTGCCCTTACCGGGATTTAAATTTGTATGAATGTTTAATCATACATTACCTAAAGCCGAAAACCAAACTCCATTAACAGAATTATCCTAAGTGTTCCGACGTCTAGCGGATGCACTTCTGAATACGTAATACAACAAAGCTCGTAGTTCGGCCGCGAAATAATAAACTAGAGGCACTGTAGTTCTATGGTAACAAGGTGTTTGGTTAATTGAATTCATTAGGCATTTTAACTTTAGAAGAAGGAGGGTACTTACTGCTTCTCACCTCCTTGTAATAATAAATACATACATACACACACATACATAGCATCTGCCGTCTTTCACAGTGGGGAAGTCAGAGACACCAGCAGAAATACCAACAACTTCAAAATACTTCTTTATAATTCTGTAACCACATTTTGCACAATCAGGCCAAGAAGTTTATATACTAGCGTATTAGAGACAGGTTGCAAGCCCATCGCCTAATAGTATCGCCAACACATTTAACTGACCATCCTCGCCCTATATGTGCATTGCAATAAGGTTCAATATAAACACAGGATGGTCAGTTAACAGTGTTGGCGTTTGCACTACAAGCCCTGTGCACATTTTTTCTGGTTCTTATTTATTTTGTATGAGTATTTGGTTTGTTTATTTTATTTAAATCAATTCACTTCTTTGTTATTTCCACTTCGTGATCCTATTTAACTGTTTTTAGCTTCTTTTTTTCGGAAAATTAAGTACGGAGTTATAAAATAAATATGGAATTGTAAAATCAGATAAGGGTGGTAAAAAAACAGTGAAATGAAATCCGTCGTTCACACTCGGTGCTGGCTGAAAATCAGCCCTGCAGGTACCTGGCACCTCAGCATTATGCTGAGCCAGTGACCGGTTCACTGCCACGTAGACACACCCACCACTTTGTTTTTTAGTTAACTGTTTTTACTTTTTTATGTCTTATTGCGTCTTTAGTGAATAAATGTATTTTTCTTTTACCATTTTTTGTAAATATAACAATTTATTCAGTAAGTGAAATATTTTTAGTAAATTGGTCACATCGAGGCTCTTTACATGGCAGTCAGTCGACCGAAGACTGTAAATTTAATCGATCTATAGTGTAGGACAGTGCTGAATTTTATCAATTGTACCCGGTACTGCACCCCCCGCGCTGCCCACCGATATCCTTTGGGGATAACTGTCACCGAGCTATGAAATACGACCAATAACGTGGCGGTCTGCAGGGGGGGTGGAGGGTTATACCTACAGGGTGATTGCAAATGCGGTTGAGGTTAAATCAGAAGTGGGATAGTGCAATATTTTTGTTAAATTGTTAAATAATAACGTTCATTACAAAATAACGTAAGAATGATTTCCTTTCATAATTATTACGAAACACTCGATCACTTTCACTTCTTGTATTATATTGTAGCCAACTCGGATTATATGCTCAGAATTTAAATATCTATAAACCTTTATTTATAAACGCTATACTCAATTCCCCTGTGTGGTTGCCGGGTTAGAATAGTGCCACTCCATGTCTTCTCGTGGGTGTCGTCAGAGGCGACTAAGGGAATAAAGGCTTGTGGCACTGTTAGGCGATGGGCTTGCAACCTGTCACTAATACACTAGTAAACTTCTTGGCCTGATTGTGCAAAATGTGGTTACAGAATTATCAACAAGTATTTTTAGAGTTGTTGTTATTTCTGTAGCTCTGCCTACCCCACTCTGGGAGTGAAGGCGTGATGTTATGTATGTATGTATACTCAGTTCTTGTTAAACTAGAACAGGAATTTAAAATTATGGAACACAATCCTAATTGGACAAAATAGTCGTTAAATGTTAAACTCGCTGGTCTTGAATTATTTTGGTAAAAACGCAAAACCTACTTTATTTGTAGTTCATTACGAGGGTGACACTGAAAGTTTTTAGAACTGGCCACTTAAGAAATAAATATATATCAGGGGACAATCTCACACAAATTGACCTAGTCCCAAACTAAGCTCTAGGCTTGTACTATGGGTACTAGACAACGATAAACATACTTAAATAGAGAAATACCTACTTCAATATATATAGAAAACATCCAAGACTCAGGAACAAATATTCGCGCTCATCACACAAATATCTGCCCTTACCGGGATTTGAACCCAGGACCGCTGGCTTCGGAGTCAGGGTCACTCCCAACTAGGCCAACGTGTCGACTTGTAAACAAAATAAGTTTATATTTTGAAAATGGAACTCTGCCAATATTTTTGAGTATGAATTTTATTCATTTGTTATTTGTTTTACGATTTGGCGGCAAATTGAAAATTGTCTGTGTCACTTAAGCATGAATTTAACGCGAGAAAATTTTCGTGAAATTATTTTTTATGACTTTCGATTTCATTTAAGTCAACAAGAAAATAGATTACGATTGGCCTTTCCCGATGAAGCCCCATCTCGTGCCACTGTTTACAACTGGTTTAATGAGTTTAAACGTGGTCGCACTAATCTCACCGATGATCTGCGTAAGGGACGGCCTTCTACGGCGACGACTGAAGATAACATCAGTGTTGTGCGGCGTATGATAGAGACTGATAAAAGAGTGACCCATCAGCAGATTCGGACAAGCTTAGGCATCGGTATGAGTCAAGTGCACAAAATCCTACATGAACATTTAGCGGTCAGGAAACTTTTGTGCCCGGTGGATACCTCATAATTTGACCGAGGCCCAAAAACTCCATCGTGTTGATTGGTGCCTTGAAATGATTGAAAGATTTAACGCAGGTGACTCAAATGCTGTGTTCGACATACATACGGGTGACGAAAGCTGGATTTACTATTATGATTCCGAAACCAAAAGACAATCTGCTCAGAGGGTGTTTCCTTCCGAGGAGTTGCCAACTAAAGTGAAGAGAGGTCGAAGCGTGGAATTACTGGGTCACCCGCCGTATAGCCCGACCACGCACCTTGCGATTTTTATTTATTCCCGAAAATAAAAGAAAACTTCGAAGAAAACTTTTTGTGGACGCCGAGGAAGCTGTGGCTGCGTTTCAAAAGGCCGTCGAAGAGACCTCTAAGGACGAGTGGGAAAAGTGCTTTTCTCAGTGGTTCCATCGGATGCAGCGATGTATTGCCATGAATGGACACTATTTTGAAAAGATATAATAAAACTAATAACTTGCTAGTTTACTCAGTTTTTGATTTTCTAAGAACTTTCAGTTTGACCCTCGTATTAGTTCGTAGTAAGTTTATTTGGACAATGGAAGTCGTGTTAACTAATAGAAAAAAACAAAAGCGCCCTTCGCATTTGTTTTTCCAAAATTTGCAATAATATGCATTCTTGCTCATCTATACTAATATTATAAAGAGGTAAAGTTTGTGAGTTTGTGATGTTGAGGGTAATCTGTGGATCTACTGAACCGATTTTGATAAAATTCGGTATGGCGATAGTCCCGGGAAAGGACTAAGGGTACTTTTTATCCCGAAAAACTTAACGGTTCCTGGGGGAATAGCGATACACAAGTTCTACGGGAACGGATCGCGAGAAACAGCTGGTACATGAATATTTTAGAGGATGCGTTGGCCTAGTTGGTAGTTGGTTCGATTTCTGGTATTTATTTCTCCATATAAGCATTTATATCGTTCGTCTATTCAAGGATACATAACAGATTTCAGAAAACTTTAAACTGATATCGAAATTATATTACCCACTGAAAAGTGAAGAATTTATTGAAATTTACTCATTGGGTAACGTACTTTCGATATAAATTAAAAATTATCTGATATCTTTTATAATTACGGAATAATCATCAAACTACACTCAACGATTACACCCTGTTTGTAGTGCCCATAGTACAAGCCTGGAGCTAAGTTTGGCACTAGGTAAATTGGTGTGACATTGTTCCTTGATATTTATTAACTTTTATATACATCGATGTAATACTCGCACAGGCGAATTCCTCTCTTTCGCTCGGCCCGAACAGGTATGCCGGTCCATTCATCCGGTGACCCAGTTCCATCGAGGTATTGACGAGTGCGTCGCGTTACACCGATTCATTGCGGCGTTGTGGGGAGCGGGACATTCGTGAATTGTGGCCAATTAGGGATGCATGTTTTTAACCCCTAACCAAAAAGAGAAGGGTTAAAAGTATGACAGATAGCGAAAACGTTTATTTGCGTACTACAAATCACTCACACAATTGAGATAATTAAAAACAATAATACATTAAAATCGCGTGGCCGCCCCAGGAGGAGATGGAGTGATGATTTGGGATCATGGGACAAGAAATGGAGGGAAATCGCTCAAGATCGGGTAAAGTGGAAGAGAGTCCTTTGCCCAGCAGTGGGACATTCTGGACTCATAATAATAATAATAATAACATTAAAATGACACAAAAAGAAGCTATGTGAATGTGTTCATTGCAGGAGTGCTAGTTGGAAATGGCTCAGCGTATAGCTTTAATCATCATGACAATAATGCTGGTATTCTGCCACAGCCCCGAGGAACGACAGAGCTGTCATTCTACTTTTAAGCGCAGGTCGATTTTTTGACAAGTGCTCTTCAAATAATATTTTTATAAAAACGTTAAAGTGCTCGGTTTTGTAATTTAATATTGAAATAGTTACACAACTTGCCTTACATTTAAAATTATCACTACATTTAAAAAGTCACTATAATTAACTTTAAAGTACCTAGGTAACATAGTGGTCACGCATGTCCCCGCCATTTGTATGGAAAAAGTGTATTTACCGCTGTGTTACTAACTTTTCCTGATAAAATATCAATAAATTTAAAGTGTTTTGTTTTGGACTATTAAATTTAGTTGTTCCAGATTCAATATAAGTCAAATTTACGTGAAAAAAATAAATGTCTAAAAATGCCTTTAATTTCACCAATGATTATTATGCGCTAAAAAGTAGAATGACCCTTTATGCATAGAATTGTTTTTACTAACCCCAAGGATGCGCTAAGCCTATCGTCAACTTAGTCCGATGAAAGGTTAACCAAACGATAGGTTATTCGACTTAGCGCTAATCTAATCCGTATACCCTAGCATTTATTACCCTTTTCAACTATCAAACAGTTTCAAACTGTTTTAATCTGCATGCGCAATTGTTTTGACTTATTATTGCACTACCTCACAAATTAATGGGTACCGGCTAGACAGAAATGCCCGATTATGCAAAAAAAAGAGAGGCGATCAATAGGGTTAATGCTAAGTGCCTAATATTAAACAACCCATCCGGTTAATTAGTTCAGAAGGGTTCTCTAACACAAGCGAATTTATACACAAAAAGAACAAGAAAATAATGTTTCAAAAACATACTGTCATGCGTTGGCGTGCTTGTGCGTGAATTTACGTGTGATACGTGTAAGTGTGCGTGCGTGTTGGTTTTCAGAACTTCATAATCCATCAATATGTGGCTTGTCTCCTTGTCTGGCCGAGTGTGGGTTGTTCCCAAACGGATTTACCGATTTGGAAGCGGTTTTAATGTAATGAAATATTCTTGTTTATCAGTACAGTCGCCTGTAAAATGCGTTGTTCAAAGTGAAACTATATTAACAAATAATATTGGGGGACAATTTCACACAAATTGACCTAGTCCCAAACTTAGCTCTAGGCTTGTATTATGGGTAGGTAGTAGGTACACAAAGATAAACATACTTATATAGAGAAATAAATACTTAAATGCATAAAAAGCATCATTGGAAAAAAAACAACAAATTCTCGCGCTCATTACACAAATATTTGCCCACACTGGGAATCGAACCCAGGACCGCGTCGTATAATAAATTGTTAGGCTTTTGATGATTTAGATTTATCGCGGTACTGTGATACTAGCGTAATGTATGATTAGCACGAATATTGATACCTGGGACTATGTACATACATACGTAACATCACGCCTTCATTCCCAGAGTGGGGTAGGCAGAGCTACAGAATAATAATAACTCAAAAAATGTGGTAATTCTAGAACAACATTTGGTACACTCAGGCTAAGATGTTTACCAGTGTATAGTGACAGGTTGCAAGCCCATCGCCTAACAGTACTACAAGCCTTTATTCCCTTAGTCGCCTCTAACGACATCCACGGGAAGACATGGAGTGGCACTATTCTAACCCGGATTATGTTCTACTCAAAATCCAAAATATTTATTCAGTAAATTAGCCACATGAGAACTCCTGTACACGTCGGTAATGTGGAGTGAATGTACTAGCGCATCGGACGAGACCATCATTGCGGAGATAAAGCGCCGCAAGAAACTCCAGCAGAAGGTCATTTCTTCAATTATAAAAGTAAAAGTACAATAATACTTAAAAGTAAGTTACATTGCAAAGTAATAAAGTAATTTAAGTTATTTTTTTCTTTTTTTATGTTTATGTTGTCCATTCGCTTAGATAGTGCCGCTACACCTTTTTAGGGTTCCGTAGACAAATGGCAAAAAACGGAACCCTTATAGATTCTTCATGTCTGTCTGTCCGTCCGTATGTCACAGTGACTTTTTTCCGAAACTATAAGAACTACACTGTTGAAACTTGGTAAGTAGATGTATTCTGTGAACCGCATTAAGATTTTCACACAAAAATAGAAAAGAAACATAAATTTTCGGGGTTCCCCATACTTAGAACTGAAACTCAAAAAAATTTTTTCATCAAACTCATACGTGTCTATGGATAGGTCTTCAAAAATGATATTGAGGTTACTAATATCATTTTTTTCTAAACTGAACAGTTTGCGCGGGAGACACTTCCAAAGTGTTGAAATGTGTGTCCCCCCCCTGTAACTTCTAAAATAAGAGAATGATAGAACTAAAAAATATATATGATGTACATTACCATGCAAACTTCCACCGAAAATTGGTTTGAACGAGATCTAGTAATTAGTTTTTTTTTAATACTTCATAAAAACATTGATCAAAGCTACAACGAACTTTTATATTATGTTACTTGCTGCTACGGAACCCTTCATGGGCGAGTCCGACTCGCACTTGGCTGCTTTTTTTATAATAAGGAGAAGGCACACGAGCACTCAGGCCACCTGATGGTAAGTGGAATCTGAGACCCATAAACATTTGAATTCTCAAGACTATAATCCTAACACCTCAAATGCGCTGCCAACCCTGAGGACTAAGATGGAATGCCTCTATGCTAGTAATTTCACCGATTGTCTTATCGCCACACTAGAACACAACAATGCGAACACTGTTGCTTGACGAGTGGTTAATGGATAAGATGGTGGTAGCGATTCGGATGGACCCTGCACAGGGTCCTACCACCACCAAATAATTAATAATACTAGCACAAATAAAATAATGAAATGAAAATAATGACTAGGAGAACATCACGACGCCTCTACGTCAGGATATCATATCAAAGGCATGGCTTTACCCACGGAAAGAGGCCCAGAACAAATGTACCTACTTCGAAAATTAACGAACATTCCCGACCTTTATTTTTTGTTTCTAAAACAACAATGAACATTTAAATAGCGACAGGAAAATGTTATTGTTACAGCAACAACGCTAAGGACAACTTCCCAAATATTTCAATGTATTTATAACTTTTTACCACCTTCCCTACAATATGTAGACGGCATCGAGCGGGTCTTTGTGCTGAGGTGGGTTGGAAGCTCGCCAAGTTCTTTTAACTTGACGCGAGCTTATAGCTTCGTGGCCGACAGCGTCTGATATACAACATAAGAATACGGGTAAAACACCTTAAATGATAATTTTCATGAAAGTTTATAAACCATACCCCACTGAAAACCTCTTAGTTACGTTATAAGGAGTGCAATAACATATAGTTTATAGTGAAAAATATATTTTAAGTAATGTAACCTAGACATAGATTAGTTATGGTATTTTATTCCGTGTGGTTGCCGGGTTAGAATAGTGCCACTCCATATCTTCCCGTGGATGTCGTAAGAGGCGACTAAGGGAATAAGGGCTTGTAGTACTGTTAGACGATGCGCTTGCAACCTGTCACTAATACACTGGTAAAAATCTTAGCCTGATTGTGCAAAATGTGGTTACAGAATTATCAACAAGTTTTCAGGGTTGTTGGTAATTCTGTAGCTCTGCCTACCCCATTCTGGGAATGAACGTGTGACTTTATGTATGTTGTATTATATAAATATGGGTAAGGACCAAAAAGTTGGGCACGCTAACTCACTCAATTAAATTTTCTATGAAACTTTTCCGTTGTGACACGAAAATTAGCCATACATTTGTAGGGATAATTTTCGTGTCCAAACGGAACTTTTTTTCACTTTTGTTGTTCGTATGGTTAACTACGCTTAACTGTGGTCCAACTATTTGGTCCTTACCCTTATAGCACTCTCGTGTTGCTGTGCCCTGGCAGGGCATGTATGCTTATTCCTTTTTGTTCCACCTGGAATTGTAATGCGATACGCAATAATTTATTGAATTGAATTGAATAACACTCGCTTTCACTGTGTTTCATCGGTTAGGTACGGTTTAGGAGAAATCGTAAAAAAAACATATAAGGCATTGTACAGTCAAGTTCAAAAGTATGTATACACTTTAGTACTTTGTCTATTTAACGTCATGTTTAAACTGCCATATTAAATTATCCAAGCGATTAAAGTGACAAGGTACTAAAGTGTATACATACTTTTGAACTTGACTGTACACACTAAATTACGTAGTATTTGAACACAATGATAATCATAGTAATTTTATAGGGTATTTTATTTTATAGGGCAGATATTTGTGTGATGAGCGCGAATATTTGTTCCTGAGTCTTGGATGTTTTCTATGTATTTAAGTATATATTTATCTATATATGTATGTTTATCGTTGTCTAGTACCCATTGTATAAGCCTAGAGCTTAGTTTGGGACTAGGTCAATATGTGTGAGATTGTCCCCTGATATTTATTTATTTATTTTTTGAAATAAATGCTACTTCTTTATAAGGTCCGACAGCGAGGTATGGAACGACAGCTGTGGCGTCATTCCTGTCGTCGATTTCCTGGCCTCTATTCTACTGCGTTAAAACGATATCGTGCTTGACGTGTTTTAGCATCGTTTTAACTCGACCGCCATTATAATCAATGACATAAGAGTTATCAAAACGTTGACAATACGGAAACACGTCAAAGACGATATCGTTATTGCCGTGTAGAATCCCAGCCCAGGGGGTCTGAACTATGACTTTTTAGAGCTTCACATGTTATAACACGACAAAAAAAATGTTTCGCGTATACAGTTATCCTTCTCTTTCATAACACTTTACACAAGAGCCTTAGGAAAAAAATATACATTTTCCCTATAGTCTTTAATTTTTATACATCATTGTCAAACACAGGTGTATCCCATACGGGTTTATAACAATGTATGGAAATTTAAAAACCATTTTACACACCTTCAAGGGACCTGAGTATATGGTTTTAATTTCAATTCGATACCTCCTGTTCCTGAGATACAGGGTCTTGACAGAAAGACGGAAGAACGGACATCAAAGTGATCCTATAAGGGTTCCGATTTTGCCTTTTCAGGTACGGAACCCTAAAACACAACAAAAACAAGATAAGATTGGAGCAAAATTAGAAAAGTTTGTAGTGCGAAGCCAAATAGGACTCGGCTTAGCATGTGCTGCAGCCGGAGCCACAGCGCTGGTTTTCAGCTGAACCCTGGTGTTCACCTATTCGTAGCTGAACGCGGACGCGTGACGAGAGATGTATCTACTTTCAACCCTCGGTGAATGTATTATGGTTGACTTTACAATATTATTTTCTTTGACCAGGAAAATGCATTGCAGCCCCTTTTATAGTAAGTTCTCCCTAGTAGCATTTTGCGTTGGCTAACGGTTGGGAAAAAGTTGGGAAATCGTTAGTGGCAATCTAACGCACTGCCAACAATGGCCCTAATGCTATTTATGGTTGATTTTCCAACTGCAAAACCATAGAAACATCTAACATAGGCCCTACCATAGTTATCGGTTGGGTTACCAACAAATAATCCATACGAACAAACGACGTAGGCCCAACTACTGTTTTTGGTTGGATTTCCTACAAAAAATCCATACGAGCAGCCAACATACGCCCTACTGAGGTTTTGCACAGCGTTTCCAACAAAAAAAACCCATACGATCATGCAACATAGGCCCTTCCGCGGTTTTGGTCGAATTCCCAACAGATAACCCTATACGAGCAGCCAACATAGGCCCTACTGAGGTTATGCACAGCGTTCCCAACAAAAAAAACCATACGATCATGCAACATAGGCCCTTCCGCGGTTTTGGTCGAATTCCCAACAGATAACCCTATACAAGCAGCCAACATAGGCCCTACTGAGGTTATGCGCAGCGTTCCCAACAAAAAAAACACACCATACAACATAGGCCCTACCGCAGACTTAGTTGGCTTTCAAACAAAAAAATCCATACGAGCTTTAATACAAAAGCGCCACAAATCAAAATGAGTCTTTGATGCATTAAAATTCAGAACGCTATTTACTTAAAGTTTTAAATTCAATTGTATATGTTTTTGGTTTGTAGCGCTTTTGTATTAAAGCAGCGAATGCCCTTCTGCGACAACAAACCGTACGACCACACAAGATAGGCCCTACCGCGGACTAACGGCCGAACCCTATGTTCAAACCGCGGACAGATAGCCTTACTTCGGATTAAAATTTGACACATTTTGTATGGGCAAATGTCAAATTTCAACCCGAAGTAAGCCTTATCTATCCACGGTTTGAACATAGGGTTCGGCCGTTAGTTGGCTCGAGAGCTCCCTCAAGGTGCAACTCAAGCGTCACAGTTTAAAGCTTAACTACAGCCCCTAAGGGCCGCCACGATTGCAGCTCTCGGCAACCATTTGTATTGTTGTTCAAACTCGCTAGTTGCGCCATTGTTGGCTAATTACACATGGGTCTTGGTTTACCTTGCTTCACAGATAGCGGGGAAACCTATGGGAACTAGATCATGAATTGTGGCTAGGTTAGGATTGTGCTATAGTTAGGACTTAGGATGTTCTGAGATTCGGTGATCGGTAGCATGATAGATAATTTAGTTGCTGATGGTAGCAGTGCTCGGAGCCGGTTAAAAAATATCGGTTAATTTCGCTTTGAAACTTTTCTAAGGAACGCGAACGTTTTGAGAACTTAATTTTAACCGGTTTAACTACTTTTGTGCTGAATAAAATTACTAAGCGGCGCTTGTTTGCGTGACGTGCGTCTGGATTAACCTTTTGTTTAGCACAAAACCGGTTAATTCGAAAAGAAGTTAATATAAAAGTTCAAACGTTGTAATTAAGCAGATATATCTTTTCATGTCTTCTAAAATAGAAATAGAAAAAAATATTCGACGGTCACAAAACAGTTCAAAGATTACACATAATAGAAATAACAACAAAAACACACAATAAACAAAAAAAAAAAACAAATTGAAAAGAAAACAGCTCTAGGCTTGTACTATGGGTACTAGACAACGATAAACATACTTATATAGAGAAATACATACTTAAATACATAGAAAACATCCAAGACTCGGAAACAAATATTCGCGCTCATCACACAAATATCTGCCCTTACCGGGATTTGAACCCAGGACCGCTGGCTTCGGAGGCAGGGTCACTCCCAACTAGGCCACCGTGTCGTGTGTGTAATTATAGCATAATTTTGCCATGGGTGGTCCTGCGATGTCGAAAATGACACCACTCAGCACTGCGTCACGGCATCAAACGCGACGCTGATTTTCAGTGGCGCCAAAATGCCATTCCAATGACAGGAACTGTTTCAAAAATATTGGGAGCTTCCAGACAGATAGACTTCCCACAAGGCAAACTTTCCATTAAAATCTGCCGAAATCGCTCGTTGGTTTGACACACTACGTTCAGTATTAAGAACACGACGCGTCCATGATGACAGATTTCTATGACTTGATATTTGAGTCAAATGATTTGACATGCGACCTGGGCCTTTATTCAGGTGCGTTAAGACGATATCGTGTTTGACTCGTTTAAGAATCGTTTATGTCACAGTCGCCATTATTGTAAATGACATAAGAGTTATCAAAACGTTGACAATACGGAAACAGGTCAAAAACGATATCGTTATTACCTTGTAGAATTCCAGCCAAGGGCGCCTAGATAAGATGTTTAACGCTAACGTTAGCTATTTTAGAAAACTGACTAATATGGGCGACGCGATAGATCGCCAGCATACGTCAAATCCGTACATTTATAAATTGCTTACATACAGTACAATACAAATACTCGGATACATTTTAATTATAGATATGTCCAGCCTGTCCACTAAATATCTCTTCCAGACAGCGTTGGACAGAGAAATAACTAGGGACACAATAGATGGTAGGCGGCATAAACGATACGCTTACGTTACGTTACGTTAGCGTTATGCATTATTTAAAGGCCGCAAAATCATCTATTATATAAAAATGAATCCCTATTTCCCTTGGTTACTGCATCATTCGTGAACGGCTGGACCGATTTCGCTAATTCTTTTTTGTTGTGTTTGTTATTGTCAGAAGAAGGTTCAAATAAAAAAAACCTGGCAAGAGCATGTCGGACCATGCTCAGTGTAGGGTTCCGAAGCCGTTAAGTACTATATAATAAAAATCAAAAGTAATAAATATTTTTTCTATTTAAAGTCAATTGGTGCCATCGTAGATGATTTTAGTAGGTATAAACACTTTAATCGCCTGTATCTCAAGAACCAATGATGTCTACTTAGTCTTAAGTTTTTTTTCAGATTTTTAGTATTTGTAGTTTTGGCTGTAGGGGGGGGGGGGGGGTCATTTGACTTTTAAAAAACCTATCCAACGACACCACACACTATAGGATAGAGAAAAAGAAAACAACCCCACGTTACGTGTAGGGAAATATTTATTTACATTTTATTGTACCACTTTGTTGGCGTGGCTAATATGCATATTCATGCCAAATTACAGCTTTCTAGTACTAAAAGTCTCTGCACTAGGCTGCGGACGGACGGACGGACTGACATGGCAAAACTATAAGGGTTCCTAGTGTGACTACGGAACCCAGAAAACCACCGGAAATGTCAGAATTTCGCAGAAGGCAAAGCCGCTGGCGGGTCGCTAGTATTAAATTAATACAGCCTCATAAAAAAACTGTCATTCCGACGCATTTTAAGACGACATCCCGCAGGATCACTATATTAATGCGGTTTTAAAACGACTTATCATCATTGCTCACAGACGGTACTTCCACACGGGCCGCTCCATTGAAATGTACCCAAACCGCTTAGCTGTAGGTTCATCATTATAGTGCGCTCAGTATACTGAGCAACGAGGCGTCGCCGGGGTTCGGGCGAACCCGCGGCTAATGGGCCGCATGCAGGGCTGGCACTACACCTATAATATTTAATCAGAGGGTTGATTAATGGTTCTAAGTATGCTAAGGGGTCAGGGAAGAAAACACCACACACTGAAGGTCCCACAAAAATATAGGTAGGTAGTTTTATAAGATTTGCGCTGAGTAGAACTAACGAAACGAATGTCATAAGCCTAACTAGGGTGATGGCATCAGTGTTGGACACTTTAAGCTGACAGACACCAGTAATTAGCACTTAACTCTTAATTTAAATATCATACGGTCATAAATTGATTGTTGCAAAACAAATGAATAACCCTTATTCTCTGTAAAATAGAGTCCAGTGTCCATCATTGGTTCTTGTTCATTACTGGTTCCATCACCCTATGATGCAAACGCCGCTAACGTTTCTGTGTTCTATCGACTCGAAATGATGGTTATTTATTTTAGGTCTACAAAGCCAATGTCGAATTTTAGACAATCACAGTCCATGGACATTATACGAGAGGACAATCATAATTCGGTAAAGGGTATTTCCTCTTGTGGACTAAACAGAAGTACATGGGTTTAGGTTTATCAGAATCAGCGTCAGCTTACGTCAATTCTATACTTTGTCGATTATCGCTAACTTAGCGTTATGCGCCTTGACTCTGATGCTCTGTGAAGAGACGTCCTATTATACGTTGTTTTTTTTTCAAACTCTATAATCTGTATTTTTTTACACACATTTCAGTTTCATTTACCTATGAATCCTTTCGTGGCAGCTCTAGTAAAACGACGAAGTTGCAATTGTAAAAATGTAATTTACGAGATCAAAACATGGGTTTGTTTTAAATAATTGATTTTCTTACTAGCTTCACACATACACAAAGAAACACTGATAAATAATGTAATTTTATTCATCACTGTAATTTGTATTATGATATAAGCATCACTCAAACTTAATTTCAATTATTTTTACTTATTTACTTTGAGGATGTATGTACAATACTTATAAAAAATATGAATATACACACTGCAATCTTATATAACAACCATCTTTTTGCAAAGTCATACGCAATATAAAATTTTATCAGTCAAATTCGACAGCGGCAACCCTATCAGGATGACAAATGACCCGCGAAAGGCGCTTCCGCGATATTAAATGCAAGGGACTCCGCTTAATGCTGAGGTTTTATAGGGATGTTGTAGAATAAATATCACTGAACGTAGATAAAATTAGTAGGTCTGTGCAGTCGTGCACTATGTTTGAAATGAGAGGATGATAGTACCTTTTAGGGTTTTCTAGTCAACAAGGAACCCTAACCCCCCACTTTTAAACGTGGAATAACCGTCGTGTAGCTTATGCCATGCTTTGCCCTTATCTGTAATTGTGACATTTGCATCTGACAGAAAGTGACAAAGCATGGTTGGGTCGTTCTACTTTTTTACCGACAATACATCGTCATTTTTAGGGTTCCGTAGCCAAATGGCAAAAAACGGAACCCTTATAGATTCGTCATGTCTGTCCGTCTGTCCGTCCGTATGTCACAGCCACTTTATTCCGTAACTATAAGAGCTATACTGTGGAAACTTGGTAAGTAGATGTATTCGGTGAACCGCATTAAGATTTTCATACAAAAATAGAAAAAAAACAATAAATTTTTGGGGTTCCCCATACTTAGAACTGAAACTCAAAAATTTTTTTTTCATCAAACTCATACGTGTGGGGTATCTATGGATAGGTATTCAAAAATGATATTGAGGTTTCTATTATAATTTTTTTCTAAACTGAATAGTTTGCGCGAGAGACGCTTCCAAAGTGGAAAAATGTGTGTCCCCCCCCCCGTAACTTCTAAAATAAGGGAATGATAAATGTAAAAATAATATATGATGTACATTACCATGCAAACTTCCACCGAAAATTGGTTTGAACGAGATCTAGTAAGTAGTTTTTTTTTAATACGTCATAAAAACATTGATCAAAGCTACAACGAACTTTTATATTATGTTACTTGCTGCTACGGAACCCTTCATGGGCGAGTCCGACTCGCACTTGGCCGCTTTTCTATATTTTGCGTTTTTTAACTATTGATAATTATGGTTTTAATTTTTGATTTTAAAATACGTTGCGTGAATTTTTATTTGGACTAAGTAATTAATGATTATTTCGGTGGCGATTTTTTTTTCTTTATTTATTTATTTAGATATTTATTTATTTATTTATTTATTAATCTATGGAAAACCAACAGCTTTACAAAAGAAATTAGAAACTAGAGTAACAAAACATAGCCAATTACAGGTTCTCACATATAGCAATTAAGTAATATGAAAAAGAATAAGCCTAAGTTAAACGTTTAAACAGTGAGAGAGAGAGAAAAATACAATTAATTAATAACAACTACTACCTACAGGCCACCAAATTTTACTGTAGGTACGCAATAACTATGCCAACCAGCACCTGCACGCACACCCGAAAAATTTATCATATGAAGATTGATCACAAAATATTGAATTAATTTATTCTTTATAGAATTAATACTACTTGCAAAAATGTCAAAATCAATATTCCTTAACACACTATTCAAACTACGACCAGCTCTGCACAAAAAACTATTTTTCCTATAATTAGTAGAAGCTAGGGAAACCGAAATAGGACGAAAATACCGCACACTCCTAGTGGGAATATTAAAAGAAACTCTGCCCAATAAATCAGGACGATCCACATTGCCGTTAACTATATTCAATAGATACACTATATCGGCAACCTCTCGGCGCTTTACAAGCGGTAAAAGATGGTGGTGCTTACACAATTTAAAGTAATCAGCGGAACTATACTTACATTTTAATTTATAGCATAGAAATTTGAGAAATTTTGTCTGCAAACGTTCGATCCTATCTATATAAACTTGATATGTTATGTTGGTTTTTCAGAATATACTGTGACAGAGTGGCCGTTTTCAGAGGAGACTAAATTTTGTATTACCACTCTGTCACGCGATTCTATGAAGAACAAACTTATTAAAAAAAACACTGGATAGAGAAAGTGAAAGATTACTTAGTGCTAATAGATGAATAAATGTTTGGACGTATATTCAAACACTAAAACATTAATAATCAATACTCTAACTGATAACGTATGGTAAAATGAGGACAGGCAATTGTCGGTAAAAAAGAAGAATGACCCGGTTACGGCTATTCCACGTTTATAAGTAAGGAGGTAAAAGTTTCATGTTCGTCTGTCCGTCCGTCCGTCGGTGGTTAAACTCATAGTCTCTCGGTACAACTATCTACAAAGCTATGATTTGGCCTTCATGCCGCAAAGCTGTAAAAAAATCTTGTATATTTTTAGGTACTTTTACATAAAACGGGTTTTTTTTACTTGTCTATTTTAGTGTGGGGTGTCATTAGATTAAAAAAAGTAGGATACGAAAAGATCTTTTTTTCGATTCAGGGATCTCTGCGCGAAATGTCAAGATTTAAAGTGGTAATTTTTGCTAGAGTCTAGTGCCCCCTTCCTCCTACCGGTTTAACTGTTATTTTTGGATATGTGAAAAAATCACGGTAGCACTATATAAAACGAAGTGAATAGGAAAACTATCACAGCTAGGCAGGCTTTATATGATTAACGAGTAACAGTCGACCAAGTTATAACCGAAACCCTACACTACTACCGACACGCTCTTGCCTGGGTTTTGTACCCAACTGCGTCAGAGGGACGGTTCTTTATTGAATTTGGATTCCACTCAGACTTTGGGGCCCGTGTGGTAGCCGGGTTAGACTAGTGCCACTCCATGTCTTCCCGTGGATCTCGTAAGAGGCGACTAAGGGAATAAGGTGTTGTAGTACTGTTAGGCGATGGGCTTGCAACCTGTCACTAATACACTAGTAAAGTTCTGCCTGGTGGTTTAAAATATGGTTACAGAATTATAAACAAGTCTTTTTAGAATGGGGATGAAGGCGTGATGTTACACGTCTAGCACGTTTTCAGATGCAGTCAACGCCGTAGAGAATATAAACGCTGACCTCAATCGTGTTGCTTCGTGGTCCGAGAGAAATTGTCTAGTCCTAAATCCCACAAAGTCCAAATATTTGGTGTTTGGATCGAAGCATCAAACCCGTAGAACTTTGGATAGCCTGGCGTCCGGGGATATTACTATCATGGGCGAACCGATAGAAAGGGTGGTGGAAGCAAGTAACCTTGGCCTGCTCATGGACAGCGAGCTGCGCTTTGAGAGCCACGTAGCTAAAGTCGTGAGTAATTGCTTTTACCGCCTCAGGGTTCTTTATAATATTCGTGATTACCTCAGTGTTGATATGCGTGTCCACCTGTATGAATCACTTATATTATCTAGAGCAAACTATTGCGATGTCGTTTATGACGGTCGTATACTTGGTCGGTCTAAGAGGCTAATACAACGAGTACAGAACGCATGTGCTCGTTTTTGTTTTAGAGTCCCTCCCCGCTCCCACATCACTCCGTATTTGAACGCCGCTAACCTGCTAAACATGTCTGCGCGGAGGCGCATGCACCTGGCGACCCTTATGTTCGGTGTGGTGCAACACATGACCCCGTCGTACCTCTTTAAAAAGATCCAGTGGTCCAGTAATGTACGCAGATTTAATGCTAGGGCGATTGTGCCACTGCACCGAACCGCGGCGTTTCGGGGCAGTTTCAAGTTCGCGGCGTCCAAGTGCTGGAATGATCTCCCCCCTCCCATCCAAGGAGCGCACAGCAAGTATACCTTTAAGCGTAAGCTTAAAGGCTATTTGTTGACGCTCCAAAAATTCTAATTTCCCAACCAGCACTTTGTCCGCAAATTATAGTTAAATTCTTCGTTTTTCTTTTGTTTATTTGTTAATTATGTTTCAGTAAGATGTAAGCATGTAGTTTTGGTATTTATTTTGTCACTTACTACCTATAAGTATTTGTTTAACAGGATTGTTTTTATTTTTTCATTTTCCTTTATTAAGTATATTTATTTATTCGTTTAGCGTAGCGTCCGTCTGTCACAAACGGAGCTGGCTGAAAATCAGCGCTGTAGGTGTTGAACACCTCAGCATCATGCTGAGCCAGCGCCCGATTCTCCGCCGCGAAGACACACTCACTACTCTTTTATTGCTCTTTTCTGTTTTTACTTTTTTCTGTGTGTCTTATGTGTGTAGTGAATAAATGTATTTTTCTTTCTTTCTTTCTTTTCTGATGTTATGTATATATGCGTGGATTCCACTCAGCTCGCATTATTGTGTTCCGGTGGATTCAGATTAACTTCCTAGCATTCGGTTTTAGCCCTCAAGGTTAGTAATGCATTCTTCAGTTTTGATTTTGCACATAGCTTAGTTAGGTTAGTGTCCCTGCCTTCGAAGCTAGTGGTGGGCAGATATTTATGTGATGTGCGTGAATAGTATTCTCCTAAGTCTTCGATGTCTTCTATGTAAGGTTGGTTTGGGACCAGGTCAATTTGTGTAAATTTGTCCCCTGATATTTATTTACTTACGCATCTTCTACGCAATTGACCCATTTATGTAGGAGCGAGAGGATTAGACGATAGACCGATAATTAATATGATTGAATGAAAGGGTTGGAAAGACTGAGAACAATGAGTGGAATAAGTGTTTTTATGGTATAAATACGAGTAAATCAGTTTTCACATTTCTGGAATCCTCTTGTTTCAGATTATTAAGCCTCGACGTCTCCTCCCTCGAAGATGTCTACTGGCTGGAAGACTCGACGGCCCGCCACGTCCTGGAGTCCAAGGACTTCGGAGCGTGGTCGGCGGCGCGCCAGAGCCTCCCTACCGGCAAGGAGGCGCTGCAGACCCTCAAGTCGGACCTCTGGAGTGCTGTGGTTAAGAACAGCAAGCACCAGGATGCGTGGACGTGGGGTGAGCAGCTAGTTGACCAGTGGGTTTTGACAAATTACAAATGGGCTGCGTTTCCACCAGAGCTGTGCGTGGTAGCGAAGCGGTGTGCAAAGAAGAAATCCACCAATAGGAGAGCGAGGGTAGGAAACCCTCGCTCAGCGCAGTTCTCCTATTGGTGGATTTTTCCTCCGCTACCTTGCACAGTTCTGGTGGACGCAGCCTTTAGGGGCCGGTTGTACATTATTTTACAGAAACTCATTTCAGAGAATATATCACTTCGCAGAATTTTCATTTCATAGAAAGCTAATTTCTGCTGCAACTTTACTGTTTTCAGATTAGTTTTTGGTGGTCACAGGTCTAACCTAACCGAACTTACGTAACTCATGCTTAAGATAATCTGAAATCATTAAGGTTTCAGCAGAAATTAGTTTTCAAAATTCTGTGAATTCTGGAAGTGATACATTCTTTGAAATGAGTTTCTGTTAAAGAAGGGGACACCTTGAGAGGCCACATATGATAAAGTCGCCAGTGTTCCGCGATCTGGATCTCAATAACTACTGGGTGGTTTTGGGGTCATGATCCGGATTGGCCCAAAGTGAGTACGATGGTCATGCTGAACAATTTTTCCGATGGGACCAACCACGAAATCGCCAAAAAAAGGCGTTCCATACATTAACGGTGAATTAATTGTGAGTTAATGTATGGAACAGCTGCTTTTGGCGATTTTGTGGTTGGTCCCATAGGAAAGGTTGTTCAGCATGACCATCTTATTCACTTTTGGCCATTCCGGATCATGACCCCAAAATCACCCAGTATAACTCCTACTGTATGTTCTATGGATACATTCAACTTGATCATATTTCCTTGCGATTGTGAACGAATAGAAACAAAATCCTTATTAGCTTTATTTTTTAAACATGACATGTTTTTCGTTTAATATTCGAAATGATTTTTAATTTAATAGTTAAGTAACTTCTTAAGGCACTGGTCCCACTGCCGATGATGATGAGTGAGAAGCGAGTAGCGCCAGAGATCAACTATTAATATAAGTAAAGTACCTAAAGTAAAAGATTTATTTATGCAAAAATGTGGTACATAAGTTGGTAAGTAAATACAGAGTTCTACACATTTCGCCAGTAGATGGCATGCAAAAAATTAAAGGCTTATACAATTATAAGTTTAATCCATACAAATTAATAATTTAATTAATTATTTACAGGATGTCAATATCTTAATTACTATACTCGTTTGACAAAATTAATCTCCTTAAATAAATTAAAACATGCCGCATTATGATTTATGAACGAATAATGGTCGAAATATTCACTTACAGAGTATATGGGTCCGTTTCATTTACACGGGATCAATTATCTTTTGTTGGAGAGTGCTCGCCGGCTGTGTGAACAGTCAGCGATCATCTATTAAGAAATGCCTCTCTTCTATCGACACGGGATCTATCTTTTGTTCGATTCTTGAGACTAAATAGTGCGTTATCCTGGTAAAGCTAATAGTGTACAGCAATTATTTGCTGCCATCGATTATATAAAACATAATCATATAAAAACAATGAAAATAACACGGTTTTTGTACGCGATTTCCCTTCAAAAAACACACTTTGTAAAAATTTCACGTGTCTAGCTATATAGTTCATGAGATAGGTAGAACCACACAGACAGACAGATAGACAGTAGAGGGAGGCTTAGGGTCTCCCCACACCTATCGACGCGGAATCGGCGTTAGCTGATCAAAAAACTCTTTATGTCTACACAATAAGAGCGAAAAGACGTCGAATCAGCTCGTTTGACGTCGGCCGGAGTCGGCGGAGCCTATCGACGTCGATAGGTGTGGAGAGACCTTTAGTAGGTATTAGGTTCCCGTTGGCACCCTTCGAAGTCAAGAACCTGTGAGAGTCTAAAACATGAAATGATTCCTCCGCATTGATTGGGTGCCGGTGAACTTACCATCAGGTGACCTGCTACCTTCCTCCAGCATAGTGCATGATTGAGGGTTCCCCAGGCGGCATGCTGGTGGTGTCGGTGTCGGTGTGCGGGCTGGTAACACTGGCGGCCATGACGCAACCGTCGCTCGCGCCGGAGGCCAAGCACTCGCTGCTGCAGTACGTCACCGGGAAATACCTGCACCCGCCCAGTTGTAAGGTAAGGAAGTCGGCGTCAGAATTAGCTTCTTTTTATGGGATGCGCACAGGCTAGTAGTAAGTGAGATCTGAGACTAGGACCACATTAGCGTCTTTTGAGTATCGGCGTCCTGCCAACTCCCGCGCAGCGACGACGCATCGTTGGCGCAACGGCGACGCGACCCCAGCGCCATATTATCTTATCGAGCGTCACACCCACTGCTCGGAACCGGTTTAAACATACCGTACTTTTCTAGAGAACGCGAACGTTTCGAGAACTTTTTGTTAATCATACTTGACCGGTTTAATCCATGAGTGGTTAGTTGAGAAACCAAAATGTTTGCACTGAATAAAACTATAAGCGGCGATTGTTTATCGCGCGTGACGTGCGACTGGTTGTACCGGTTTTTTAGTTCTAAACCGGTTTATTCGAAAATAACTTGAATTGAAGGTGTCTCCAAAATCCGGTATTGCGTCAACTACATAATAAAGGTTTGAAAATTTAACAGCCACATGAGAATAAGAATTTAAATGTTACCACAACAAATCATGGGTTAACTACTAAAGTGGTGACAAAACTGAACACTGACGTTACTAATCACATTGCGTAAATTTTGACGGACAACTTATGCACGGTAGCGAGATGGCTTAACGGTGCGTGCGGGGATGTCACCTTACTTATTTCTCAAAGTTCATATGCTAATAATGGTCGGTTGTTTTTTCAGGTGGAATGGGGCTGGGAGGAGCCCCACCCAGTCGGCGACACGATGTGTTTCACGGTGCAGTGCTACCAGCGCAACGGACAGCCCTACCCCGTGTGCGACACTGATGAACTAACTGTTGGCATCTCCCTCGGCACTAGGAAGGTAAGGCTCAACGATGAGTTCAAGAACGATTTTAAGTTATCACAGAACTTAATGAATACATATATTAAATCACGCCTGTTTCCCAGAGGGGTAGGCAGAGACCACTTCTTTCCACCCGCTACGATCCTGACAAATCTCTTTTGCTTCTTCCACATTCATACATCGAGTCATGCATCCACGTTGGTTTCGGGTACTTAAGATTCAGCCCTATTCCAGTATTTCACCGATTTGATAAAAAAATCGGCCAAGTGCGAGTCGCACTACGCACGAAAGGTTTTTAATAGCACGGCAAAAAATCACGTTTGTTGTGTAGGAGCCTCAAATATAATTATTTATTTTTATAGGGAATATACAATTAAATATTTTAAGCGTGTAACTGTTGCCGTTATTAATATCGAGCACAAAACGGCAATAAAAATCACGTTTGTTGTATAGGAGCCCCCTTAAATATTTATTTTATTTTAATAAAATTATTTGTTCTTGAAGTGAATGTACAATCAAATATTTCTAGCGTCTACCTGTTGCGGTTATTAATATTGGCAAAAAAACAGCGAAAAAAAAAACACGCTTGATGTATGGGATCCCCCTTAAATATTTTTTTTTCTGTTTTTCGTACTTTCTGTTTTTTGTTATAGTGGCAATAGAAATACATCGTCTGTGAAATTTTCAACTGTCTAGCTATCACGGTTCATGAGATAAAGCCTGGTGACAGGCGGACAGACAGACAGACGCGCGTAACGCGTATAAAACCGCTTCTCCGTAAACGCTTTCATACAATACCATATGTTTGAATTTAGTGCAGACCGCGCCGCCTTACATTACACGCAACGCCCCGCGTCTCCATTCACAAGCCCTAAGTTCTGATTTGACGTCGATTTCATCCTTGAACTGTTCCACGAACTGGATCATATAAACCATTTCCAGCTTTAGTTTTATTATTGACAACAGCGCCATCTATCGTTTTGTGTCCGCAGATGACCGCGGTGATCGAGCTCGGCTCCGGCGACCCGGCGCAGGCGCACACCGCGCGGGTCAAGTTCACCGTCCGCACGGCCGGCGTGTACATTATCTCTGTAACTATCGGTGAGATCACAGTATTCTGAAAGAGATCCGATTAATTAATAATAGTTTGGCCTGTGTATTTACCATTTTTACACACTTCGAAATAAGTTTTCGTGAGGGATTTAATTTATATTTTTTTTTTTTGCGCACTGTACGATTTTTGCAAAGTCTTTATCTGATTGTCAAGACCAAACTTAGCGTTAAGCATAGCGAAAATCCTGTCGCTGTTTTCCAACTAAATTATCAGATCAGCTCTTGGGTACCATAATATTTGGTTAACAGGGGGAGGTTCTCAGTTCGTCGTTATTCGGAATTGATAAGAACAGTGCCCAGATTAGTGCCACTCCATGTCTTCCCGTGGGTGTCGTAAGAGGCAACTAAGGAAATAAAGGCTTGTAGTACTGTTAGGCGATGGGCTTGCAACTTGTCACTAATACACTAGAAAACTTCTTGGCCTTGTGCAAAACGTGGCTACAGAATTATAAACAAGTGTTTTTACAGTTGTTAATATTTCTGTAACTCTGGCTACCCCTCTCTGGGAATGAAGGCGTGGTGGAGCGGCCCGAGCAGCAATAGGGCAGGTAGCGTTACGCATAAAACTAAATGTCGATAAAGTAATGAAACAAAATTTCAAAATTCGCAAAATCTCCCATTACGACATAGGTTTATAGACAAAGTTCGTATAACGAATGAGTTAGGCATTGTGATGTTTACCCTTTTATGTTATAGAATATTTTGTTATCAATTATCCCTAATGACTTAAATAGAACTATCAATCATACGTACTATAATTACTAATGCATTTCTCATTATCTACTTACCTAATCACGTATTTAGCTAATTATTTAAGAAATATCTTAAACATTTAGTATTATTCAATAGATAACTTTAAAAACAATATTAATAACATTTCAAAATAGAATGATTATATCGACGTTTACATTATAAGTTATCGACATGTTACACCCCTAAAGGTAGCCGACGTTTGTTGCCCTCCCGGGCAGATAGTTTCGCGGATAGTATAGCGTGGTCGCGTGCGGGCAGGCGGCGCGAACATCAGCGGCAGCCCGTTCCGGCGCTGGTTCACGGCGGGGCGCGTGGAGGCGCGGCGCTCGCGCGTGGCGCGCGCCGGCGCCGCGCTCGTGTGGTGCGCCGGCCACGCGCGCGCGCTGCACGTGCACCCGCGCGACCAGTTCGACAACCCCACGCACGCCGAGCCCAAGGTAACAACGGCGACTAAGCTCTGTCGACCAAAAATTTATACCTACAAAAATTACTAGAAACAAAATTGGAGAGTCAATAAATCCTTCTTAACTAAGTATAAAAATGCCGACGTTCAAATACGTAATTATTTTAAATTATGTAGTGTCGACGGAGCTCCGCTTCCGCGGAGCTCCTATTTCTGGATGGTTTGGCCCTCCGGGCCTGCTGCAAGCAGAACTGACATAACCTAAACCTACCTACGTATTTACAAGTCGGCATTTTTATGCTTAGTCAATAAATACTTCTCTCCAATTTTCTTTCTAGTAATTTTTTCTTATAGACCTTAATCGCCAAAAGACACACCACCCACCACCACCATCACTATTCAAAACTTATTAGTGCATCAAGAGACCAAAGTTGGTTTTTGCTGCGAGTGTTGATTTTGAATCCATCAATTTCTAGGTGCGAAGACGAATGTATATTCAAAGGCCAATTTAGTTGAAACGCAATCGGATCGCTTAATTTTAAAACCCTTCAAGAGCTTATGGTTTTAGTTTGAGATTAAGTTGAATTATGTCAAACGAGCGAGTTAGCCGTTCAAGTGCTAAGCCGTTGAACGGCTTACCAAAATGAAATAGTATCTAAAAACCAGTCGTTAAAAACCCGGCTGATAACATATCCGATGGTAAAGGTAAGGGGTTCCGGTCCCAGTTTTCACCTCAACGTCCCAAAAAAGCAGGGTTTGCTGTTTAAAGTACCTTTTTTTTTTCACTATAAAAAGGTGGATTTGTTGTGGTGCCACGCGGGCGGCTGAGAGACAATATACATGTCGTTTAATTTTTATCATGTCGTCTTTTTTGACTTAAGCTGCTGAGGTTTTTTGAATATCGTGTCTTTAAATCCCTCGCTGCACTCAGAGTTCTACCGTAGAATCACTCGCTATGCTGGTGGTTCAATTCTAGAATCCTTCGTTTGCTCAGAAGTCAAAATCAACTTTCGCAGCAAAAACCAATTTTGCTCTCTTGTTGTACAAGTAACTATTATTTCGACCATCTTTGGATCATAAAATCAGTAAATTAAATTAAACATTAAAATGAATGTTATTAATGTGGTCTCTGAGCACATAACTAACCTAACCTACTTGGAATAATGTGTCAGTACATGAACCAATCAACAATGATTCACATACCTACTGACAGTCGAACCTCTGGGCGAACGTTGCCAAGATGTTATTGGAGCTGGCCCGCGCCCGCGTAAAAGTAGTCCACTCCTGCATCCGCGAACCCCGACGCGTTGCAGAACTGAGGTAGCCCCATTAACGCAAAACGCGTCATTGAACTGGTCACGCAGGGCGTTTGCAATGGATTTACTCAAAATAATATGTATTTGTGTTCAGGATATCTTAAACATTAATTTACATTAGACTTGTTACACTGCACTTGACATGCAAATAGATTTGTGGTTACCAGAATAGAAATGCCTTTCGATGAAACGAAAATTCTGCGTAATGACACGATATATGACATGAAATGACATTTGTTGTAGTTCATACTTTATATTTTATATTACTTCAAAAAATAATCTGTACAACTACTGTGTTATGTGTGGCAATAAATCTTTTTCTGACTCTGACTCCTATTCTGGTATGCGTAATGACGCTCGTCGAAAGGTGTTTCGTCAAAAAGTTTTGGTCAGATGTTTCATTTCCCAAAATTTCATTTGCCAACCCGCTTTGTTTTCTGTAACCGTAAATATTTCAGGATTTTATAAAAGCTTACCTAACCTAACCTATAGGGTTCTACACGATGGTACTAAAATAAATTCTGAAAAAAGTATATAGGTAGCATTGGTTTGGAAAATGTTTTTTTTGGGAAATGATATATTTAACCAAAAATATTTTGGCCAAACGGCAGGCTCCCAATTTATGTAGTTGCTAAGAAAAACAGACCGAAAGATAACAAAGTGTGACTAGTACGAAACCGAAATTAACGTTTGTCATCAGGAAGGCTTCACGATCCGCGTGAGTCCCCTGGGAGGGGAGGTGGACGAGGAGCTCTCTTCGTCAGCCACCTTCCAGTACGATGCCGTCAACCAGAGAGTCACCATGTCGCTGTGCTTCCCGCAGGTAGGCTGTCATATCATATCAGATATAAAATTCAGGTCTTGAGGCGATGAAAGCTTACGACAGCGATTATGTGTTATAAACGCAAAAGTACTAGCGACCCGCCAGCGGCTTCGCCTGCTGCAATTTTTTTCTTTCATATCACTTAGGCGTATGAAAAAATTGGTATTAGCAGATTCTCAGACCTACCTGATATGCACACAAAATTGTATTAAAATCGGTCCAGCCTTTTCAGAGGAGTTTGGCAACAAACACCGCGACACGTTTATTTTTTTAATAAGATCTATCGTCATTCATCCATCATATATGTACAGTATGTTATATTGCATGCTAGTCTTGGTTTTTCATAATTGTGCATTATGTTTTTTAACATATATTTGTAATCGCGTTCTCGAAAACGGCTGTAACGATTCTGATAAAATTTGCGGAACAGGGGTTTTTCGGGTCAAAAAATCGATCTGTCAAAACGTTATCTTCGGGAAAATTTGGGTTCCGACATGAAATCGGGTTCCGAGGTAATTGACATACATAGACGACACTATCGAATTGTGATTTAATAGTGTCGTCTACATACACCCAAGTAGAGCTCGGTCGCCCAGGATCTTCGCAATTTAGTCAATTTCTTTTTCCAGGCAGGCCTATACCGGGCTTGTATCTATTACGAGTCGGTGCTGCTGCACAACGGGGAGTTTGACTGCATAGTGTTGACAGGTGAGTTTATTAAGAGGACTGTGAATAAAAAAAAACATACAAAATGCGATAACTCTTTTCTCACCTTAAACGTTGTCCGATTTTTACGATTTTTAATTATGTTGTGGATATTATGAAAACCTAGGTCTGTACGTTTTCCTTTCCAAGAAAATATTTATTGGAAAGAAGAAAACAAAAGCGGAAACCTAGTTTTTCATAAAACCTACAATGTATTCAAAAATCGTAGAAATCGGATTACATTTAGGGGGTGAGAAAGGTTATCGCCCGGAGCTACATTTTGTATTTTTACTGTTAAACTAAATTCTAATCAATCCTTACTTTGTTATGGCAATAAGTTGTATCTGAAACTCTAATTACATTTGCTCGCTGTTTCGTTTATCAAAATTTTCATAAGTTAGATTATATTTTTTTCTGAAACAGTTGGATTGTTATAAAACAAACCTAACCTAACCTTCAGTTCTGTAGGTATAGTTGACGAAATATAATTTGCACCGATTCGTCTTACCGCTTTAATCTTTCGAGTACAATAGGACAAAGGATTAAGCCGCCTCGGCAACGCACGTGCTATGTGTATAATGCGAACAACTCGTTTTGATACTTTTTGTTTCTAGGATAGATAGGTACCTAGGTATTTTCTAAGTTATGAAAATTCGGACAAACGAAACTGCGGGCAACGTTTTTCGGACTTGTGATAAGTTACCGTATTTTTTATTATTACTGTTGCGTATTGTTTTGGGGAAAAGTCAAGAAGCACCCAGCTTTGAGAGCTCTGCTTTGTCACTTTGACATATCATTGCTTTTGATGTTTGACCATGAAAACAATGAAGGTGTAGGTGTTGCTACTAAGATAATCAGTACTACTGACGTTTTGTAACATGGCGGTGGATGTTATGTAACTTTTTTATACATTGATAACTAGTTTTGTGTTTTTTTATTACCATTACTTGGAACAAAAAAATATTTTTCATTTTTATTTAACATTACAAATTTTAGAGCCCCCACTGTAACATCAACAAACACCGGATTGACGGGGCAAAAATAGACCATGTTTTTCAATTTGTGCCCCAGCCTCGGACACGGCCACGCTGCAGCGCAACATGTCGTCGAAGCGGCACATGTGGTGCTACGCGTGTCGCGCGCCCGCGCCCGCCAAGCCGCGCCGCCTGCTGTGCTGCCTCAGCCGCAAGCAGCTCGTCGTCAAGGACTACATCCTGGGGTTCATTCCCCGTCGCAGCACCGCCTTCAGGCTGTGTCCTTCCACCAAGGTGCGTGCTGCAACAACCCACGTCTACTGTGATGCCTCAATTAAATGTTTCCTACTAGTATATTGTGTGAAACATACTTAAGAGCTTATGAGCAACACATTTTTTTACTATCTGTGCTCTCTCACTGCCTGCGGCTGCCATCGCGCCGCTACATAAAAAAAAAACAACATTCCACTTAAAATCCAACATGTTAATTTAAATACCAGCAACCACCAGCGTACCCCACATTTTGGTCCTTCGAGCCGGATCCACGATATTTAGAGCTATCTATTCAATAATAGAGCAATACGTTCATGCCGCTTAACCTATCAAAATTTCTAATAATATTAAAAATGTGATCAATTTTTAGAGTTGTTGGTAATTCTGTAGCTCGGCCTACCCCACTCTGGGAAAGAAGGCGTGACTTTATGTATGTATGTATGTTAAAAAAGGGATGTAACTGTCTGTCTGTCTGTTTGTTACGCTTTCACGGATAAACCCCTGAACCAATTTAGATGAAATTCGGTTGAGTCCCTGAGAAGGACATAGGGTACTATTTATCCCGAAAGATTGGACGTTTCCTTTGAAGTTCTCCCTGTAATTGTGTTTTGGTATGGACTGGTCTAACCAATGTTCGCCTAGCCTCAATCCCATCGACCCGATCCACCTGGACATGATGCTGAACGAGGTTGAGAGGCGTAGGCAGTCTGTCCCCGCAGATACAGTAAAAGTATAGACGGCATTCCTAACAGAGTCCTGAAGCTTCTTCCCGAAGTGTTACTCACCATTTTGGTAGTAATATTCAATGTAGCTCTCGAGAATGCTCTTTTTCCAGCCTCCTGGAAAACCTGCCGATGTTATCGGTATTCACAAGCCGGGCAAACCCCGCAGTAGTGCTAGTAGTTATCGCCTCCATCAGTCTCCTAAAGACACTCGGCAAGCTATTCGAGCGTGTCATCCATGCCCGAATTTGGGATCATATATCCGCTTCGGGCACTCTTATCGACGAGCAATTTGGCTTTCGAGCCAGGCACTCTTGCGTCCAACAGGTGTACCGTCTAAAGGAGCACATCCAACGGACAATTAGCAGTAGAGCTCCGACGGGTGCGATTTTCCTCGACGTGGCGAAAGCTTTCGACAAAGTCTGGCATGAGGGCTTGATCTACAAGCTCTATGCCCTAGACCTACCCGACCGACTTGTACTTATAATACAAGATTTCCTAACGAACCGCAGCTTTCGCTATAGAGTGGAGGGCTCGTACTCGTCTTCCCATTCGATCAGAGCCGGAGTCCCACAGGGCTCTATTCTCTCCCCAATTCTCTTTTCGTTGTTCACAAACGACCAAGAGTTCCGCATGTTCATTATGCACTTTTTGCTGATGACACCGCCATCTATACGACTTCTATCCGCCCCTCGGTTCTACACCGTCGCCTCCAGGACGCCATCAGCGAGTTAGGTCGTTGGTTTAGGCTCTGGAGGATGGAGGTGAATCCGGAGAAAAGCGCCGCTGTGCTTTTTTGCCGGAAACTCAGTCTCAGTTGGCTAGGTCCCTCCCACAATTCTATTCGACTCTACGATAGTCCCATTCCATGGGCTACCGAGGTAAATGTCTAGGGGTCACCCACCACATTCAGCGTGTCTGGAATCGCGCGGCCTTCACTCTAGGCCGTCTCTATCCGTTGTTGAACAAACGCAGTAAGCTGTCGCTTAGAAATAAGATGACAATTTACAAGACGTGCGTTCGCCCCATACTAACTAACTTATGCTAGTGTGGTCTTCGCTCATGCGAACTCGACTGCTCTGTACCAATTCCAGATGCTGCAGAATCGATTCTTGCGCAGAGCCGTGGGTGCTCTGTCATTTTTCCAAACTCCGTTTTCCCAAGCTTTCACTAGGTCAACAGCGCCCTCTATAGACTAACCACTTAATTTCTACGACTTCTATCGATCTACATTGCAGTTGATTCTGAAACCGCACGAGGACGAGTGCGGCGAGGGTGCGTTTGCGCTGGACGACGGCGTGCAGCCGCGAGTGGAGCTCGTGTCCGCGCAGCGCGATCTCATCGCCGCCACCTTCGCGCAGCTGCTCGTCGCCAACTGTGGTGGGGAGGATACCTTCAAGGTAAGTGTCCTTTTAATGATATCATTCAGATAATTGGACTCCTGCACCGCCAGAAGCGCTTGCCCAACGTCGCTAACGACCGCAACCGAGCCAAACTGGCATCCCTCGCCTAAGAATAGCCCCTCGATCCTGTCCTGCGAAAGCCCGGTAGCCCGCTGTGCGTGCTTTTCCACTGACTCGTCCCAAGACCGGTCCGTCGCTACGCGGCCTAAAGGGGCACCAGCAGTGGGGAAGTGTGAGAATACCAGCAGCCAGCAGTTAATTGTTTTTTTTGTTTTGCATGTAGTAGGACGTTGTTCTGTTCAGGCTAGTTCAGGTTAGTTACCCACTGAGCGTTATCTTTGTGCTCCTTCAAACTATTTCAGGAGAATATTAATTGTGAATGAAATGACCCGGTTCAGGATACACAGTCGCGCTTAAACCTTTGCTCAATAAAGGCCGAGCCACACCGCATGCGCGTTCCGCTGGGTTGTATAGTATTAATCCTCATACAATATGTCACATCGCGTTATGCGCACGTGCACGTGAACATCACGCAAGCGGTATGACATATTGTTTGACGATTCATACTATACAACGCACAGGAACGCGCAAGCCTACTTGCACGTCTACGCGCACCTGTTACAAATTCTCTTTTTAAGTGTAAATTTTCCATTGTCACTTCCAAGTACTTTACTTAGTTTCCGTCCGTTGTTACCACCACGGCATTATCAGCTCCTAACAGTATAATTTCCGCTGTAGAACAAGCAAGAATTCTTCTACAGCGAGGTCCGCAAGGCGCACGCGCGGCACGCGCACGACAAGCTCGCCATCCGCGTTATACGCGCCGAGCTCGTGGCCTCAAGCCTCAAGGCCACGCGACACTTCACCGAGCAGGACTGGTGCAAGAACTTCGACGTCACCTTCCAGGGAGAGCAAGGTCGTAGTACTCTTGATACTGTTAGGTACACTCAAGGTCATAAATATGTATACACTTTAGTACCTTATCACTTTAATCGCTGTGACAATTTCATATGGCAGTTTAAACATGACGTTAAATAGACAAGTTACTAAAGTTTATACATATTTATAAACTTGACTGTACGCTGAAGGATTTTGATTTTAAATCGTGATTTTTGGTGCTGCCTGTAAACCCGGCACCGGAACCGCTTAGCATTAAAACAGTTTTTGAGGTTCTCTATTGAATGGTATTTTTTTTTTACGCATAATGTATCTTTTCGCATAAAATCGTTTTTACAATAGTAACGATTTTATTTTAATTATTCTTAAAAAAAGAACCTAACCTTTCCTAATCTACACAAAACATGTTTATTAAATTCTGCTAACTCAGCCTAAAAGGTGTAATGCGAAAATATTTTATGCGAAAGGATACATTATGCGAAAATATTTTAGGGTCATTCTACTTTTAAGCGCAGGTCGATTTTTTGACAAGTGCTCTTCAAATAATATTTTTATAAAAACGTTAAAGTGCTCGGTTTTGTAATTTAATATTGAAATAGTTACACAACTTGGCTTACATTTAAAATTATCACTACATTTAAAAAGTCACTATAATTAACTTTAAAGTAGGTAACAAAGTGGTCACGCATGTCCCCGCCATACATACATAACATACATAACATCACGCCTTTACTCCCAGAGTGGGGTAGGCAGAGCTACAGAAATACCAACAACTCTAAAAAGACTTGTTGATCCCCCGCCATTTTTTGTCCCCGCCATTTGTATGGAAAAAGTGTATTTACCGCTGTGTTACCAACTTTTCCTGATAAAATATCAATAAATTTTAAGTGTTTTGTTTTGAACTATTAAATTTAGTTGTTCCAGTTTCAATATAAGTCAAATTTACGTGAAAAAAATGTCTAAAAATGCCTTTAATTTCATCAATGATTATTATGCGCTAAAAAGTAGAATGACCCTTTATGCATAGAATTGTTTTTACTAACCCCAAGGATGCGCTAAGCCTATCGTCAACTTAGTCCGATGAAAGGTTAACCAAACGATAGGTTATTCGACTTAGCGCTAATCTAATCCGTATACCCTAGCATTTATTACCCTTTTCAACTATCAAACAGTTTCAAACTGTTTTAATCTGCATGCGCAATTGTTTTGACTTATTATTGCACTACCTCACAAATTAATGGGTACCGGCTAGACAGAAATGCCCGATTATGCAAAAAAAAGAGAGGCGATCAATAGGGTTAATGCTAAGTGCCTAATATTAAACAACCCATCCGGTTAATTAGTTCAGAAGGGTTCTCTAACGATATGGTAACACAATCATAGGGTAAGCATATCGATTTGGTATCCCGGTAGGGTTACCCTATTCATAGGGTTTATCAAATTAAGGGGTTTTCCGGTCCCTGCTGTAAACTTAGTTCAGGGGAAGCTATAGTTTTATTTATCAATCAAGTAGCATATAATATGTTCAGGAGCCTGAATCATGTTTTTACGTGTTTTGGCATAATTTTATAAGTAATAATTCTTTGTTGCATAACCCATATAGCTATATTTAGCTTGGTGCTTAAAGTGCTATCGCAAAATCTAAATTACGTAGCATAGTTTGATTACGCAGAATTACATTAGTCCGAATAATTTTAGGTCATTTTTTTACGCGTCGAATCATGGCTACGCTTAAATTAAATGAGCATAAAATTGTTTTGCCGAAAACTAACGTTGCAGAAACATGTTTTGTCATAACCTACCCGATTTTTCTGGTATAAGTTAGTTTTTGTTTTTGATAAGGTCACTGTTCTAACCTAATCTAATTTACTTTTGTGGTAGTTTTTGTTATGGTTGCAGCCTAACCTACTTTTCAGTAAGTATCTCTAGTAAATTTAGGTCAATCGATAAACCTAGCCTACTTTACCGGTGTCAGGGTGGATTTTGTTATGGTCGGAGTTCTAACCTAATCTAACCTCCTATATTTTACCATCCAGCTTACATGACTTCTAGTGACGAGAAAGCTTGTTGACTTTGCAATTTATAGCGAATTGTCACCTGTCCCCTGTCATTGCAAAGATGGTGAAATAGGCAGCTGGTAGCCGTTAAGTTTATAAGTACGCCATGTTAGTTTCGGACAATTGATAATGTCATTCCGAGTAAAAATATTTATTTATTTATCATAGTTATGCTAAACAGAATCATGCGTAAAAATAATCGGTCATTATAATAGTATGTGAACTTAATTTCTGTTTCACTCTTTTCGAGATGTTACAAATTATGCCAAATAAGGTTTCCGCCACATTGTCATTCGACAAAAAAACGATTATGTCTGTTATTATGACAATAAATGCCATGCCAAATAGACGGAAAATTTTCAGGTATTTTGAAATCGTTTCAATGATTTAAATGTGCAGCAAACAAACAGAGTTGTGTGTGTTTATAATGTGGTGTGGGTAGCATGGGTTAGTTATGGTGGTGGGTCCCGCAGGCGTGGACTGGGGCGGCGTGCGGCGCGAGTGGTTCTCGCTGCTGTGCGGCACGCTGTTCGACGCGCGCTTCGGGCTGTTCGCGCCCTTCCACGACGACCCCGCCGGCCTCGTGCACCCCAACCCCGCGCGGCCCAAGCACCTCAAGGTACACCACTCTGCCCTTCGACTTAACAACGACGCGTGCGCTATTTGATACTCAAAGCAAATTTAACCCTACACCTTTAAAAAACCGGCCAAGTGCGAGTCGGACTCGCGCACCGAGGGTTCCGTACAAACCTGTAGGTGGAAAGGGGTGATGATGTAACTAAAAATTTACGGTTTTTTTCCTTTATCTGTGCTATAAGACGCTGCTTCGTACCATTCAAGATTTTAGATCGACTGATCGACGAAAATTTGCGGCATAAACGGCTGTATCTTTTAATTGCGTTGGCTTAGAAGTTAGATGTTTTCACAGCTCCAAAGGGACAGTAGACCTGAGTTTTTGATATAAATTTCAGCTTGATACCTCCACGCGTTCCTGAGAAAAAAGTATAAAATATAATTGGAACACATAACTTCCCTGAGTCGTTGCCGGGTTAGCATAATGCCACTCCATGTCTTCCCGTGGATGTCGTAAGAGGCCACGAAGGGAATAAAGGCTTATAGTATTGTTAGGCGATAAGCTTGCAACCTGTCACTAACACACTGGTAAACATCTTAGCCTACTTGTGCAAAATGTGGTTACAGAATAATTAACATGTCTTTTTAGAGTTATTGGTATTTCTGTAGCTCCGCCTACCCCACTCTGGGAATTAAGGCGTGATGTTATGTATGTATGTATGTGTGTACTTTAAGAAATTAAGTTACTAATACATACGCGGTTCTATGAGGCATACGCCCTTTTTTCTATGGAGGGCAGAACTAGTGTTCGCATTGTTGTTACGCTGTGGAGGATTAGAGAACTCATTCAATTGATAGTATACAAGCATTACACTTTAATTGGCAACGCATTTACAGTCTTAGGATTGCAGTCGTGAGGACAAGTAAATTACAGAAAAAAATACACTGTTTCAGACTTAGAAATTACGTTGAACTAGCTGTGTGCCGCGACTTCGTCTGCGTAGAAGGCGTTTACCGCTATTCCCTCAGGAACCGTCCAATTTACGGGATAAAAAGTACCCTATGTCCTTCCCCGGGACTCAAAATATCTCCATACCAAGTTTCATCTAAATTGGTGCAGCGGTTTATCCGTGAAAGCGTAACAAACAGACAGACAGACAGACAAAGGTACCATCACATTTGTAATATTAGTATAGATTACAAATCGGGAACTACGAACGGATGCAGATGGGCCACTCAAATGTAAAAAAATAATACTCGTAGTAATAGATTAGACAATGCAACAAAGAAGCTATCCATCCATCCATGAACCAGGAATATTGTCTTGAGATTAAAAAACGTCAGTGAGCATACTTACCATTAGGTGGCCTGGGCCTCTATTCAACTGCGTTATAACGATATCGTTTTTGACCTGTTTCCGTATTGTCAACATTTTGATAACTCTTATGTCATTTACAATAATGGCGACTGTGACATAAACGATTCTTAAACGTGTCAAACACGATATCGTTTTAACGCACCTGAATAGAGGCCCTGTAAGCTTGTTTGCGTTCTCAATGTCATCAAAAAAACATTACTTTAAGGAACGTGGATGTGTAACTGTCATTAGTCATGAAGTTGTAAAGTTCATTACCAGAGGTCGAAAATTTCACGGCTAAACACAAGACAGAGAAAATAACTTTACATCAAGGTTCCTTCAAAAACCGGTTCATGTGAACGGAACCGAAATCAAAAGGTTTTCCGTAATAACGGTATCGATATCGATAAAAAGATGTTTCTGACACTATTTTAATTGCAACAGTCTTGTTTTGCCGTGAAAATTCCGACCTCTGTTCATTACACACTGGCTAAATAAAATTGTTGACAAATAGGATTTTTTTTCTGTCAACATTTAGTTAAGTTTTTTATTCCCAAGTTCCACTAGTGACTTTCCTAAACGTTACAGCTAAAGCATTTCGAGCTAGCCGGCAAGCTGGTAGGCAAGTGCCTGTACGAGAGCGCGCTCGGCGGCAGTTACCGGCAGTTGGTGCGCGCGCGCCTCTCGCGCTCATTTCTAGCGCAGATTATTGGCTTGCGCGTTCACTATAAGGTGAGTTCATTACCCCTGTTTTGTATTAAAAGTACGACCACTGAATGTGTGTTTTGTTTTATAAATTAAAATATCCTGATGTAATGCAGTGTACCTTTAAGGCTTAAGTTTTTAAAGGGAGGTGCGGGCTGAAAAACAGCGCTGTGTAGACCCCAGTCTCGCAGCATATGCTGAGTTCTGAACCTTTTGCCAAGGCATTTATAACACTTGTTGTAGTTTATATTTTTTTTATTTTATTTAAGTGTATTTAATTTTATCTTAAATAATAATCTGTAAAACTACTGTGTTATATGTGTGGCAATAAATCTTTTTTGACGAGTAACCTGCAAAAATATATGTATAGTGCAAATGTCAAAAGCTTAGTGGCTAATAAATGTGTTATGATAAAGGCAAGGTGGACTAGTTTCTATTCTTTCCTATTCCAAGCCTTTTTTTCTCTTTAACACACTAAATGCTGAATGATTTCATCTCTTCTTAAATTTAAGAGCTAGGTTCTTTACGGTGGAGCCATTTTCATGACTCTCTTTCTTGAGCTTTTTCTTTTAGACCTGATACCACTCGACGTCCACTTTTTCCTTTATCTGAGTGATGCGAAACAAATTTTGCGCGATTCGACTGAAAAGTCATGCCAGGTCAAGTGATAGGTCAGAATGGCCAACACGGACATTAAAAAAAAAATGCTATGGTCGGATGTTATTAGACAGAAGACATTTGTGTTCGTAAACACAATCATAAAGAAACAGAACCGAACATGGATATAGTACGATAATAATGACATCAAAATGTACAAATTGACGACACGCTAGCTTAGTTGGTAGTGACCCTGCCTTCGAAGCTAGGGGCCCTGGGTTCAAATCCCGGTAAGGTTAGGGCAGATATTTGTGTGTTGAGCTCGAGTATTTGTTCCCGAGTCTTGAATGTTTTCTATGTATTTAAGTATGTATTTCTCTATGTAAGCAAGTTTATCGTTGTCTATACCCATAGTACAAGCCTAGAGCTTAGTGTGGGACTAGGTCAATTTATGTGACATCTGATTGTCCTGTGTTTTTATTAAATATATTACACAATTTGGCCGGTTTACATTTGGGACACTTAGTCCCGTTTTAATAAAATAATCTCATATTCATATTCATTTTCTTTATTGCCTTATGTTGTATTTACAAAGATGTTATAATAAATTAAATGCTCTAACATAAACCCTGGGAGGGCACTGCAATGTCAATACAATTAAATATTTAAATATCAAATATCAAGTATTGTTATTACTAATATTATTACATGCCACTACTATAAACTATACTAACTAAACTAGTGTGTATACTAACTATCAAAAAATTATTTTAAGTCATAATAACATTTCAACAACATTTTTTTTAACTCTTTACAAAACGTGGCCTCTCTTATAATATGTTTATTATTGAGTGGTATCTTGTTGTATATCTTAATCGCCATGTGGTGGATACCCGAGCTCACAATTTTTAATTTAGTAAATGAACTAATTTATTTATTTCTTTTCCGTAGGTTCAATTTAATGATATCGTCTCTTCAATATCTCGGTTTAAATGCCCGTCCTAAGATACATCAAAAATGACAGTTTTCTATGGTTTGACGTTTATTTTCTTACATGAATCGCAATAAAGCTATCTTTCTCTGTCAAAACGTGTCAGGCCCTTGGAATTGAACGACCGTAACTGAAATTCACGGCCATTCTGGCATAACAATGGTCCTCGCATAGTGGCGTAGTTTTGTTACGGCTTCCATTTTGGGCGCACAAAAAGCATTTATGCATATTAATTATAAAAAAAAATTGTTATATAAAATTGTTATAATTGTTATATAATATACTTACGTTACGACTCCATTTACATTTCAGTATTTCGAGCAAGATGATCCCGAGCTATATTTGTCCAAGATCAAATACTTACTGGAAACAGACTTGGACTCTGCCGAGTCTGTTCCAGAGATTTACTTCTCAGAAGATGTCTACGACACTTCAGGTCACCTCGTGGAGACCCACGACTTGATACCCAATGGCTCGACGATACGGGTGAGTTTTGTATCGTAGGTTTAGGGGAAATGTTATGTATAGAAATATCGAAACGTTAAATATTTGTTCTGTTACTAATTTATGTAAAGTTTGCGAGCGGAAGTAATTTAGATTGGAATCAAAAACGGACGAAAAGACTAGCTCAAAAACTGCCTGTTTACTTCAGTTTTCACAAGTCATAGAACAAAAAAAAACTTATATTCTATTTAGTCATCAATATTGAAAAAGAGGTTACTAGAGAGGCTTTTAATCACATTTTATTCAACATTAGAAGGCGGGTGTTGTGTCCACCAAAGTCCGTAAGGATGAAATTAGAAGGGGAAAGTTCGGTTTAGTTGCGCCATGCGACGCTATCGGCGGGCGTGATGTTGTGCCGTAGTGGTCACTAGATGTCGCAGCGTGTAGTGTAAGCGGGCTGTCGCAGGTGACGAACTCGTCGAAGGTGAAGTACCTGGACGCGCTGGCGCAGTGGCGGCTGGCGGCGCGCTGCCGCCACGAGACCGACGCCTTCCTGCGCGGGCTCACGCTGCTCGTGCCCGGGAACCTGCTCGCCATCTTCGACGAGAACGAGCTCGAGGTGAGGGGGACAAAATGCCATGAACTATTCGGTTCCGGTCAAACTAGGAACCCTTATAGTTTCGCCTTGTCCGTCCGTCCGGCTGTCCGCAGCTTAACTCAGAGCCTCTTTGTATGAGAAAGCAGTTATTTGGCATGAATATATATACAGTATTAGACAAATAAATTTTAGGTTACCTCTTCTAGGTACACCTAAAGTGGGAATGGTTTTTGTTTTCGTGTACTCCATGGTATAGGATGTTGTTGGATAGGTCTTTAAAAAATATTGCGGGATTGTAAAATATTTTTTTCGATTAAGGGATTCGTTTGTGAAATATTAAGCTTTAAAGTGTTCATTTTTGTTCTTTTATGTCTTTAAACAGTCAAACTACCAATACTCGTAGAAAGAAAGAAAGAAACATTTATTCAGCTCAAATACAATTAAAATTAAATAAGACAACAAATAACTACTACTATGAACTAGTGGAAAGGCTAACCAGCTCAGCTGGTAGCTGGGCAGAGCCTCAGCGCAGGTTTTCAGCTGGAGCCTGAGATGGAGGTAGAAGACTCAAACAAAAAATAACAAAAAGAAGCAAACGCGTGTGTTCTAAAAAGCAATGTGTGCAGTGTGCTCTTGTATGAACATTTAGACAAATATATATTTTTTCTTGGCAATTTTACCCGTGAAGTTATATAAACCAACAAGAAAAAAAAAGAAAACATAAATAATCCAAAAAATATCAATAGTTGTGGAAGTTAATTCCGTCTATTTGTAGTACTAGGGCTTTTTTTTACGTAGTCCATAAGCAGATGTGACGTTTGACGGAGGTTGAATGTCATTCCATATTTTTTCTGCAGCGTACTTAAAGCTTCCCTGAAATGCTGCTGTTCTATGAGACTGGACACACAGCAGACCACGGCGAGTTCGTAATGAGCAGGTTAATGTTTTGTACAGGTAAAATGGTTTTTCAAAATTTACTGCTCCAAAAAGCAGGGTAGCAAAGCATACGTATCGGCGTGAAGACATATTTAATAGTTTCCCTCGAGTTAAATATAATGAGACGTTACTTCTAGATGGTCTTTTGTAGCGAAATCTTAAACAGGCATTTTGTACGTGTTGTATCAAAGCTTTACTTTTACCTAGTAGTCGAGGACTGTACACCGTATCTACATAGTTAAATTTTGATACAAATAATTGATTCAACCAATTTCAAACGTAAATCCGTGCTTAAGTAGTCATGCATTTTATTTAAGAATTTTAAATAGCAAAAACAATTACATGCATCTTTCGCTATTATGGGATTCAAACCGCAACTCTTAGTCCATTATGAGCCCCAAATTGCGCGCTTGATTAACTTAAGCTAAGTCCTCTCCGAGTATCTTTACATGCGGTTTCTTTGACACAATTTTAGAGATTTGTTGCTTTGAGCCTAGTATTAAAAACTCGGATTTGTTTGGATTTAGACATTTAGTGTTAGGGAGTTACTTTTCGACCGTTGGCAAATTCTCTTCAGGTCCTCATTAATCTTTTATACTGTAGCATTGATATCATCTGGTATACATGATATATACAATTGTAAGTCATCAGAGTACAGGATCTGCAGTTTTAAGCAGCCAATTATATCTGCAATGTACAATACAAACAACAATGGCCCCATAATAGAGCCCTGCGGTACTCCACAGCTAACCTGCGCAAGACGTCACCTCGTAATTCTTACATATTGAGAACGATTGCTTTAATACCTGTTAAACCATTCTACTGCATGATCGTCAAATCCATAATAGGCCAATTTAGCTAAGAGAACCTAGAAGTTAATGGTATCGAAGGCACGGGAAAAATATAAAATTACAAGTATAGTTCCCATGACATCATTTTGAGCTTGCAGAATATTATATGTGACATGAATCAAAGCAATTTAGGAGCTGTATTTCTTTCTAAAGCTTGACTGGCCTTGAGGAAGAATGCCATTAGACTTTAAAACATCTGTGAGCAGCTGGCGTATGAACCAGAACTTAAGACATACAGGGCAGTATAGTAATAGAACGGAGATTAAAAGTAAGCAGATGTGTGATTTCAGGAATCCATGAAATCCATTCCATGAATCAGGTACTTTTTGATAAATTTTTTAAATTAAAGCGCATATAACCAATTTGAAAGGAGAACTGTCCCGACTAAGTAGACAATATTAGTTCTTGAAACACAGATGATTAAAGTGTTACCTACTCTCTAAGTGCCAGTTGTTGTTTTGCAGTGTGTTTCTGACAAATAAATGTTATAAATTTGAATTTTAATTTAAATAGAGAATTAGTTATTACTTATTGAGTTTTATGTTTGTAGTACTTGACGGCTTCGGAACCTTACACTGAGCATGGCACCGACATGCTCTTGCCCGGGTTTTTTAGTTTTGAATGGCTTAATATAGGCTGTTTTGTCCCCAGCTGCTGGTGTGCGGCACGGGCGAGGTGTCGGTGGCGGACTGGCGCGCGCACGCGCTGGTGGCGGGCTCGGGGCGCGGCTGGGAGCGGCTGCTGGGCTGGTTCTGGGCGGCGCTCGCCAACTTCAGCGCCGAGGAGCGCGCCCGGCTGCTGCAGTTCACCACGGGCTGCTCGCAGCTGCCGCCTGCCGGCTTCCAGGTACACCCACCATCGTAGAGCGGCTGCTGGGCTGGTTCTGGGCGGCGCTCGCCAACTTCAGCGCCGAGGAGCGCGCCCGGCTGCTGCAGTTCACCACGGGCTGCTCGCAGCTGCCGCCTGCCGGCTTCCAGGTACACCCACCATCGTAGAGCGGCTGCTGGGCTGGTTCTGGGCGGCGCTCGCCAACTTCAGCGCCGAGGAGCGCGCCCGGCTGCTGCAGTTCACCACGGGCTGCTCGCAGCTGCCGCCTGCCGGCTTCCAGGTACACCCACCATCGTAGAGCGGCTGCTGGGCTGGTTCTGGGCGGCGCTCGCCAACTTCAGCGCCGAGGAGCGCGCCCGGCTGCTGCAGTTCACCACGGGCTGCTCGCAGCTGCCGCCTGCCGGCTTCCAGGTACACCCACCATCGTAGAGCGGCTGCTGGGCTGGTTCTGGGCGGCGCTCGCCAACTTCAGCGCCGAGGAGCGCGCCCGGCTGCTGCAGTTCACCACGGGCTGCTCGCAGCTGCCGCCTGCCGGCTTCCAGGTACACCCACCATCGTAGAGCGGCTGCTGGGCTGGTTCTGGGCGGCGCTCGCCAACTTCAGCGCCGAGGAGCGCGCCCGGCTGCTGCAGTTCACCACGGGCTGCTCGCAGCTGCCGCCTGCCGGCTTCCAGGTACACCCACCATCGTAGAGCGGCTGCTGGGCTGGTTCTGGGCGGCGCTCGCCAACTTCAGCGCCGAGGAGCGCGCCCGGCTGCTGCAGTTCACCACGGGCTGCTCGCAGCTGCCGCCTGCCGGCTTCCAGGTACACCCACCATCGTAGAGCGGCTGCTGGGCTGGTTCTGGGCGGCGCTCGCCAACTTCAGCGCCGAGGAGCGCGCCCGGCTGCTGCAGTTCACCACGGGCTGCTCGCAGCTGCCGCCTGCCGGCTTCCAGGTACACCCACCATCGTAGAGCGGCTGCTGGGCTGGTTCTGGGCGGCGCTCGCCAACTTCAGCGCCGAGGAGCGCGCCCGGCTGCTGCAGTTCACCACGGGCTGCTCGCAGCTGCCGCCTGCCGGCTTCCAGGTACACCCACCATCGTAGAGCGGCTGCTGGGCTGGTTCTGGGCGGCGCTCGCCAACTTCAGCGCCGAGGAGCGCGCCCGGCTGCTGCAGTTCACCACGGGCTGCTCGCAGCTGCCGCCTGCCGGCTTCCAGGTACACCCACCATCGTAGAGCGGCTGCTGGGCTGGTTCTGGGCGGCGCTCGCCAACTTCAGCGCCGAGGAGCGCGCCCGGCTGCTGCAGTTCACCACGGGCTGCTCGCAGCTGCCGCCTGCCGGCTTCCAGGTACACCCACCATCGTAGAGCGGCTGCTGGGCTGGTTCTGGGCGGCGCTCGCCAACTTCAGCGCCGAGGAGCGCGCCCGGCTGCTGCAGTTCACCACGGGCTGCTCGCAGCTGCCGCCTGCCGGCTTCCAGGTACACCCACCATCGTAGAGCGGCTGCTGGGCTGGTTCTGGGCGGCGCTCGCCAACTTCAGCGCCGAGGAGCGCGCCCGGCTGCTGCAGTTCACCACGGGCTGCTCGCAGCTGCCGCCTGCCGGCTTCCAGGTACACCCACCATCGTAGAGCGGCTGCTGGGCTGGTTCTGGGCGGCGCTCGCCAACTTCAGCGCCGAGGAGCGCGCCCGGCTGCTGCAGTTCACCACGGGCTGCTCGCAGCTGCCGCCTGCCGGCTTCCAGGTACACCCACCATCGTAGAGCGGCTGCTGGGCTGGTTCTGGGCGGCGCTCGCCAACTTCAGCGCCGAGGAGCGCGCCCGGCTGCTGCAGTTCACCACGGGCTGCTCGCAGCTGCCGCCTGCCGGCTTCCAGGTACACCCACCATCGTAGAGCGGCTGCTGGGCTGGTTCTGGGCGGCGCTCGCCAACTTCAGCGCCGAGGAGCGCGCCCGGCTGCTGCAGTTCACCACGGGCTGCTCGCAGCTGCCGCCTGCCGGCTTCCAGGTACACCCACCATCGTAGAGCGGCTGCTGGGCTGGTTCTGGGCGGCGCTCGCCAACTTCAGCGCCGAGGAGCGCGCCCGGCTGCTGCAGTTCACCACGGGCTGCTCGCAGCTGCCGCCTGCCGGCTTCCAGGTACACCCACCATCGTAGAGCGGCTGCTGGGCTGGTTCTGGGCGGCGCTCGCCAACTTCAGCGCCGAGGAGCGCGCCCGGCTGCTGCAGTTCACCACGGGCTGCTCGCAGCTGCCGCCTGCCGGCTTCCAGGTACACCCACCATCGTAGAGCGGCTGCTGGGCTGGTTCTGGGCGGCGCTCGCCAACTTCAGCGCCGAGGAGCGCGCCCGGCTGCTGCAGTTCACCACGGGCTGCTCGCAGCTGCCGCCTGCCGGCTTCCAGGTACACCCACCATCGTAGAGCGGCTGCTGGGCTGGTTCTGGGCGGCGCTCGCCAACTTCAGCGCCGAGGAGCGCGCCCGGCTGCTGCAGTTCACCACGGGCTGCTCGCAGCTGCCGCCTGCCGGCTTCCAGGTACACCCACCATCGTAGAGCGGCTGCTGGGCTGGTTCTGGGCGGCGCTCGCCAACTTCAGCGCCGAGGAGCGCGCCCGGCTGCTGCAGTTCACCACGGGCTGCTCGCAGCTGCCGCCTGCCGGCTTCCAGGTACACCCACCATCGTAGAGCGGCTGCTGGGCTGGTTCTGGGCGGCGCTCGCCAACTTCAGCGCCGAGGAGCGCGCCCGGCTGCTGCAGTTCACCACGGGCTGCTCGCAGCTGCCGCCTGCCGGCTTCCAGGTACACCCACCATCGTAGAGCGGCTGCTGGGCTGGTTCTGGGCGGCGCTCGCCAACTTCAGCGCCGAGGAGCGCGCCCGGCTGCTGCAGTTCACCACGGGCTGCTCGCAGCTGCCGCCTGCCGGCTTCCAGGTACACCCACCATCGTAGAGCGGCTGCTGGGCTGGTTCTGGGCGGCGCTCGCCAACTTCAGCGCCGAGGAGCGCGCCCGGCTGCTGCAGTTCACCACGGGCTGCTCGCAGCTGCCGCCTGCCGGCTTCCAGGTACACCCACCATCGTAGAGCGGCTGCTGGGCTGGTTCTGGGCGGCGCTCGCCAACTTCAGCGCCGAGGAGCGCGCCCGGCTGCTGCAGTTCACCACGGGCTGCTCGCAGCTGCCGCCTGCCGGCTTCCAGGTACACCCACCATCGTAGAGCGGCTGCTGGGCTGGTTCTGGGCGGCGCTCGCCAACTTCAGCGCCGAGGAGCGCGCCCGGCTGCTGCAGTTCACCACGGGCTGCTCGCAGCTGCCGCCTGCCGGCTTCCAGGTACACCCACCATCGTAGAGCGGCTGCTGGGCTGGTTCTGGGCGGCGCTCGCCAACTTCAGCGCCGAGGAGCGCGCCCGGCTGCTGCAGTTCACCACGGGCTGCTCGCAGCTGCCGCCTGCCGGCTTCCAGGTACACCCACCATCGTAGAGCGGCTGCTGGGCTGGTTCTGGGCGGCGCTCGCCAACTTCAGCGCCGAGGAGCGCGCCCGGCTGCTGCAGTTCACCACGGGCTGCTCGCAGCTGCCGCCTGCCGGCTTCCAGGTACACCCACCATCGTAGAGCGGCTGCTGGGCTGGTTCTGGGCGGCGCTCGCCAACTTCAGCGCCGAGGAGCGCGCCCGGCTGCTGCAGTTCACCACGGGCTGCTCGCAGCTGCCGCCTGCCGGCTTCCAGGTACACCCACCATCGTAGAGCGGCTGCTGGGCTGGTTCTGGGCGGCGCTCGCCAACTTCAGCGCCGAGGAGCGCGCCCGGCTGCTGCAGTTCACCACGGGCTGCTCGCAGCTGCCGCCTGCCGGCTTCCAGGTACACCCACCATCGTAGAGCGGCTGCTGGGCTGGTTCTGGGCGGCGCTCGCCAACTTCAGCGCCGAGGAGCGCGCCCGGCTGCTGCAGTTCACCACGGGCTGCTCGCAGCTGCCGCCTGCCGGCTTCCAGGTACACCCACCATCGTAGAGCGGCTGCTGGGCTGGTTCTGGGCGGCGCTCGCCAACTTCAGCGCCGAGGAGCGCGCCCGGCTGCTGCAGTTCACCACGGGCTGCTCGCAGCTGCCGCCTGCCGGCTTCCAGGTACACCCACCATCGTAGAGCGGCTGCTGGGCTGGTTCTGGGCGGCGCTCGCCAACTTCAGCGCCGAGGAGCGCGCCCGGCTGCTGCAGTTCACCACGGGCTGCTCGCAGCTGCCGCCTGCCGGCTTCCAGGTACACCCACCATCGTAGAGCGGCTGCTGGGCTGGTTCTGGGCGGCGCTCGCCAACTTCAGCGCCGAGGAGCGCGCCCGGCTGCTGCAGTTCACCACGGGCTGCTCGCAGCTGCCGCCTGCCGGCTTCCAGGTACACCCACCATCGTAGAGCGGCTGCTGGGCTGGTTCTGGGCGGCGCTCGCCAACTTCAGCGCCGAGGAGCGCGCCCGGCTGCTGCAGTTCACCACGGGCTGCTCGCAGCTGCCGCCTGCCGGCTTTCAGGTACACCCACCATCGTAGAGTGGCTGCTGGGCTGGTTCTGGGCGGCGCTCGCCAACTTCAGCGCCGAGGAGCGCGCCCGGCTGCTGCAGTTCACCACGGGCTGCTCGCAGCTGCCGCCTGCCGGCTTCCAGGTACACCCACCATCGTAGAGCGGCTGCTGGGCTGGTTCTGGGCGGCGCTCGCCAACTTCAGCGCCGAGGAGCGCGCCCGGCTGCTGCAGTTCACCACGGGCTGCTCGCAGCTGCCGCCTGCCGGCTTCCAGGTACACCCACCATCGTAGAGCGGCTGCTGGGCTGGTTCTGGGCGGCGCTCGCCAACTTCAGCGCCGAGGAGCGCGCCCGGCTGCTGCAGTTCACCACGGGCTGCTCGCAGCTGCCGCCTGCCGGCTTCCAGGTACACCCACCATCGTAGAGCGGCTGCTGGGCTGGTTCTGGGCGGCGCTCGCCAACTTCAGCGCCGAGGAGCGCGCCCGGCTGCTGCAGTTCACCACGGGCTGCTCGCAGCTGCCGCCTGCCGGCTTCCAGGTACACCCACCATCGTAGAGCGGCTGCTGGGCTGGTTCTGGGCGGCGCTCGCCAACTTCAGCGCCGAGGAGCGCGCCCGGCTGCTGCAGTTCACCACGGGCTGCTCGCAGCTGCCGCCTGCCGGCTTCCAGGTACACCCACCATCGTAGAGCGGCTGCTGGGCTGGTTCTGGGCGGCGCTCGCCAACTTCAGCGCCGAGGAGCGCGCCCGGCTGCTGCAGTTCACCACGGGCTGCTCGCAGCTGCCGCCTGCCGGCTTCCAGGTACACCCACCATCGTAGAGCGGCTGCTGGGCTGGTTCTGGGCGGCGCTCGCCAACTTCAGCGCCGAGGAGCGCGCCCGGCTGCTGCAGTTCACCACGGGCTGCTCGCAGCTGCCGCCTGCCGGCTTCCAGGTACACCCACCATCGTAGAGCGGCTGCTGGGCTGGTTCTGGGCGGCGCTCGCCAACTTCAGCGCCGAGGAGCGCGCCCGGCTGCTGCAGTTCACCACGGGCTGCTCGCAGCTGCCGCCTGCCGGCTTCCAGGTACACCCACCATCGTAGAGCGGCTGCTGGGCTGGTTCTGGGCGGCGCTCGCCAACTTCAGCGCCGAGGAGCGCGCCCGGCTGCTGCAGTTCACCACGGGCTGCTCGCAGCTGCCGCCTGCCGGCTTCCAGGTACACCCACCATCGTAGAGCGGCTGCTGGGCTGGTTCTGGGCGGCGCTCGCCAACTTCAGCGCCGAGGAGCGCGCCCGGCTGCTGCAGTTCACCACGGGCTGCTCGCAGCTGCCGCCTGCCGGCTTCCAGGTACACCCACCATCGTAGAGCGGCTGCTGGGCTGGTTCTGGGCGGCGCTCGCCAACTTCAGCGCCGAGGAGCGCGCCCGGCTGCTCCAGTTCACCACGGGCTGCTCGCAGCTGCCGCCTGCCGGCTTCCAGGTACACCCACCATCGTAGAGCGGCTGCTGGGCTGGTTCTGGGCGGCGCTCGCCAACTTCAGCGCCGAGGAGCGCGCCCGGCTGCTGCAGTTCACCACGGGCTGCTCGCAGCTGCCGCCTGCCGGCTTCCAGGTACACCCACCATCGTAGAGCGGCTGCTGGGCTGGTTCTGGGCGGCGCTCGCCAACTTCAGCGCCGAGGAGCGCGCCCGGCTGCTGCAGTTCACCACGGGCTGCTCGCAGCTGCCGCCTGCCGGCTTCCAGGTACACCCACCATCGTAGAGCGGCTGCTGGGCTGGTTCTGGGCGGCGCTCGCCAACTTCAGCGCCGAGGAGCGCGCCCGGCTGCTGCAGTTCACCACGGGCTGCTCGCAGCTGCCGCCTGCCGGCTTCCAGGTACACCCACCATCGTAGAGCGGCTGCTGGGCTGGTTCTGGGCGGCGCTCGCCAACTTCAGCGCCGAGGAGCGCGCCCGGCTGCTGCAGTTCACCACGGGCTGCTCGCAGCTGCCGCCTGCCGGCTTCCAGGTACACCCACCATCGTAGAGCGGCTGCTGGGCTGGTTCTGGGCGGCGCTCGCCAACTTCAGCGCCGAGGAGCGCGCCCGGCTGCTGCAGTTCACCACGGGCTGCTCGCAGCTGCCGCCCGCCGGCTTCCAGGTACACCCACCATAATATAAGTCATTAATATAAACTAAAAATAAGAAAGGACCTAATATAGCTCCCTGAGGAACACTTAATTTAATTGCTGCTCCAGTAGACTGTGTTTGGTTTACAACAACTGTTTATGTTCTATAATTAAGATTAAAGACATAAGACTTAGATAATTGTTTAACAGATTATATAATGCTTTAATGCTTAAATTTGAATATAATATTCGCTTGATCTACGCAATCGAAAGCTTTTATATCATTGTATATTTTTTCCCATATTTTCACATTATTGTGTGATGATGACCATGAGTATTTGTTTCATGGCAGTCTAGGATGTTTTCTATACATTTAAGTGTTTATCGTTGTCTATTATTTATAGTACAAGCCTAGTTTGGGACTAGGTTAAATTGTGTGAGATTGTCCTGCGATAAGAGCATGGGTGGTCGGCAGGAGCTGAACCCGCGCTTCCAGATCACGGCGGCGCCGACGTTCGGCGCGCTGCCGACGGCGCACACGTGCTTCAACCAGCTGTGCCTGCCCGCCTACGACTCCTACGAGCAGCTCGTGCACGCGCTGCTGTGGGCCATCAACGAGGGCGGCGAGGGGTTCGGCATGATCTGAGCGAGGCAGCGAGGGAGGTGGTGAGTGCCATTAGACTTACTGACAATGTTACTGATCTAGACTGTTGCCAGATAACTTACAAAATTTTACTTTAAAAAAGTCAATTGTTTAAAAAGCAAGTTTTGAATTATTTCGAGTACAACTTTTTTTTCATTATATCAATTACAACTTCTCTTCAAACTTCTGAACGATTCTAATGAGGCATCACTGATTAACAGTCCACCGGCCGATTTGGCCTAGCATCGAATTTTCTCTAAGTAAGTTATAATCAACAGATAGCTGCATCCCTCTCAGCCTGTCACTCCCTCTGTTAGTTTGCGCTGCGCATAACACTTTAACAATTACTAAGTGGTAACCTGTAAACGGGTTCCCTTCACCTGGCATAACTTTTTTTGGCATAATCATCATTTGGCATACAGTTTTTTTTTCCCAATGCATATACTTTTAGGATTATTTAAAACATCATAGCATAGAACCCATTAGGTTAGGTTAGGTTTATTTTATAACAATCCTGAAAAGGAGACGGGTTCAGAAAAAAAAGACCGTATGCCAAATGATGATTATGCCAAAAAAGTTATGCCAGATGAATGTAAACTCCTGTAAACATCACATTCAAGTTTTAAGAATCGTTCCCATTTTTTTTTCAGAATTGTGAATCGTCGTGTCTTTATCGACAATGGAACCAAATCCTGGTCTGGCACCAGATCCCGTTCAGTATACACTTCTAGTCACGTCTGAAAGACATGCTACATTTACTCGTGTTTATCGCTTATTTATGTTAGTGCTAAAGTTCGTCGGTACTAAACCAATAGATATAATATTTCAACAGTTGTATGTGTTCAATGTTTTGACTAAGTTGCACTATTTTAAGCATAAAATGCAAACGACCTAATTTCAAAACTTAGATGCAGCTTTTAGGAAATTGATATTTCGGTGGTGTTTCTACCTCGATTCATTTTTGATTAAAGAGTGATAGGGAGCCCACGGAGTTACGCGTCTCGTGTTGTGCATTACCATTATGTTTTAATTGATTATTATGAAACCAGTCATCTTCAAAGGATAGATTAATAAACTTAGAAAATGAGTATCTAGTGATACTTAGCTAGTGCTAAGACATTCTATAAAATAGAAATATCGAGTACCCTATCTTAGTGCTGGGGCTCTTTTGTACTCGGTAAACACGTAAACATAACGTTGACAATACGATAACAATCATATTGTCAACGCTATACGCTCTTACTTACTTGAAAGTAATGGCGGCCGATTTTAAACAATACTATAAGAAATATATGTGTAACGTTTTACCTTGTGTAAAAAATATCTACTGTTGATGAAGAATATATGTGCAAATATGTTAATTCGCGTTTTTTTTGTATTTAATTGTTAGGATAATGACAAGCCACGAGGCTGACGTTAACATAAGACACACGATAGTGAATTACTGTCACATAGTTTGAAAGAAAAATCGATGACTCGAAACTATACGTCCAAGTAGAAAATGATAATTTAAAATACACCGAAAGAAAAATTTTACCAACTTAAATTACGTCTAAAATTCAGTCTTGTCCCATGGTAAAGTTGTCCAATATGATGTAGGTCGGAAAAATATGTCTATTTATTTACGAACACTCAGAAATGTGACCAATTGTAAATACGTCCTTCCTGAAATAGTTGTCTTCCAAACAATCATAAAGACGGCACTTTTTAGTTGCATGTATTTTGATCCTAATCGGAATTAATTCATTCATAATAGACCACATTCACTTTGTGCTTATTTTGCACCTAATTCATAAACAACATAAAATCACGCCGTCATTCCCAGATTGGGGTAGACAGAGCTTCAGAAATACCGGCAACTCTAAAAAGACGTGTCTTTATAATTCTGTAACCACATTCTGCACAATTAGGCCAATAAGTTTGCACCTAATTCATAATGGATAAAATTCCATTGGAGCCTAATATTAATACATACCGAAAATTAATTTTGGATATAAATATTTTAAGCATACATTCATTTGAATTCACTTTAGAAACTATTACTTTTCATCCAACTTCGGCATGGTCATTTCAAGTGGACGATTTCCTTTTTAACTTAAATGACAGTAAATCACGATGATGTAAAAGATAAGGTACACAATAAGGTACACGACAAGGTACATTAAAGTACACAATGCGTCCAGAAGCAATGTCCTTTTCGGGCAAGGAATTGATAGTAGTGACAATAACCTTCCCAAAGTTTTGTGTACCTACAGGCGGAAGTTGTTGTGAAACTGTGTTTTGTCAAAGCAATAAAAATATATTTAAATTATGTAAGGCAAAATGTTTTGAAAATCTTCTGTGTTGTTCTGTATTTCCGCTAGAAATGTAACATTTATAATACCGAACACCATTAGTAAATTGGCCTCTAAAATGATCAGGAAATTTGGTAAACTAGTCCTTACTTTAACACGTTTAAGTGAGGTCACACAGGCTTTGTAATATAAATACAACGCAAGCTCCTTTAAATATTGTATTCAAAGATCTGTCAACACCATTCGAATAAAATCGGTCATCAATATAGCTAGCAGGGTTACATTCAATTTTCAATGGATGTTACCACTAACTATTGAAAACCGTAGATGTAATGATAAGGTAGACTCGCAACCGTTATACTCGTATATAAAAGCCTTTTATAAGCGTTAGCCCAGTTTAATAGCGGGAAATTGATAATTGTAATAGAATTATTATGAAAAGTATTTAATTTATTCAATAAAGTACCTGTATAAGTATCGGGAATTGAAATATTATTGTTATTTTCGGAAAATCTGGTCATAATTTGGACATTAATAATTTTACAATGTATTTAAAAAAATAGTTTATTTATGTTTTTAAAAATATGTTTTAGGCCACGAAAGCTGAAAACAACTTTTAAAATATTAAATTTATAACAAATATATAAGGTGCTAACTAATTAGGTACTGATACTTTTAAAGCCGTAACCCAATTTCAAAACAATCAACATTAAATAGAAGTTAAGTACTAACTACTAACTTCATATGGGTTTTTACCGACTAACCATAGCCAATCTGTACATTTAAATGACAAATTGGCCTAGTTGGGAGTGACCCTGCCTCTGAAGCCAGCGATCCTGGGTTCAAATTCCGGTAAGGGCAGATATTTGTGTGACGAGCGCGAATATTTGTTCCTGAGTCTTGGACTTTTCTATGTATTTAAGTATGTATTTCTCTATATAAGTATGTTTATCGTTGTCTGGTACCCATAGTACAAGCCTAGAGCTTAGTTTGGGACTAGGTCAATTTGTGTGAGATTGTCCCCTGATATTTATTTATTTTATTTTAAGTAGTGTAACACTTCCCGCCAAGTGAACATCGTTGTGTGCGCACGATACGTTTCTGCAAAGAGTCTTGCAACAATTGCAACTCCTGCTGCACTGCAAATGGCCTGGCGCTAGCACATTACCCTGTTTAAGTATTCCGCATTTGCTGGCGGTACAACATATTAGCTTCTTTAAACATATAAAAGTCATGACGTTGCATGACGTTGACATTTTATTTTATTTATCTAACCCCCTTACTAATAAACGTTGAATAAATTTGGAATAGTTATACCATGCTTTGTCACTATCTGTCGAATTGAAATGTCGCAATGACAGATAGGGACAAAGCATGATACAGCTATTCCAAGCTTATTCAACGTTCGCACCTACGGTGCGACACTGTCACATTTGCAAAATTTTGAAAATTGAGTTAAGTATGCCATAACGTCGCTTTAAGTACCCTGTCCTTGAAGCAACATAATAAGCTAAAAGTAGCAGTAGGTAATCATATCAAAAAATCGCCTTTTCTAGGTCAGAAAGTATAATAATTTTATACCACACTAAATCTTTAAATGCTTTTCCTGGAAAAATGCTTTTTTGCATAAGTGACAGTGTTGCACCGTAGATTCAATAATGGAAGGTTCAACTCATTGCGGCCTTGTATTACAATGGCGACGGCCTTGGCCTTGAACTCGATTGAACCCGTTAACAATAGGAATGTCCTTGAGTCGGCGCTTCGATTCTAATCTACCTTACCATATCAACTTGTAACAGAACTTATCTTATAACCAGGGTGTTGTGACGTAGCAAAGTTGTTTGCCTAATTTTCTCCAAAAATTTACATAAACTTTTTCATGTTTTATACCTACATACATACATAACATCACGCCTTAATTCCCAGAGTGGGGTAGGCAGAGCTACAGAAATACCAACAAATCTAAAAAGACTTGTTGACAATTCTGTAACCACATTTTGCAGAAGTAGGCTAAGATGTTTACCAGTGTATTAGTGACAGGTTGCAAGCCCATCGCCTAACAGCACTACAAGCCCTTATTCCCTTCTTACGACATCCACGGGAAGACATGGAGTGGCACTATTCTAACCCGGCAACCACACGGGCTGTTTTATACCTACTTTAAAATTATCTTAACATGAAATCCTATCGGCTCTAAAAATATCGGTACCTAATTTGTTAGCACATTATATGATTTTTGGGTAAGGTCTAAAAAGTTGGGCACGCTAACTCACGAAATTAAATGTTCTATGAAACTTTTTCGTTGTGCGATGAAAATTTGCCATACTACAAGGGTACTTTTCTTCGCTTAACTGAACTTTTTTCACCTTCGTTGTGTTTTTGGTTAACTATGTTGAACTATGGTCCGACTTTTTGGTTCTCACCCTTATTTTATATTACTTAAAAAAGTAAAATGGCCTAAGGTAACCTATAACTCTATGGAAAACTCCAAACTGTACTCTAGTCTTTTAAACTATTAGCTACTAGAACTAGCCTAGGAACTTGGCCGTCCTTGTCTGAATATTTCTATAAAGCATCCATAGATTATGTATCTATGATAGATATGGTTAGAGCCCTAAGAGGTCTTTCGCACCTCTCGGCAGTCTGAGAAGTTTAACCGGTGTTGATGTATCGATAATTTATTAATTTATCGATACTTACATCTATCGATACTTACTCCAAACTTTTAAATGTGTACTGTCATTTGATTACAGTTGTTTTGTTACTGTTTATTGTAAGGATAGTAAAATGTCCACAATTTCATATACTTACATATATAACATGTTTATATCTATACAATCTAAATATGTATGTTTTTATTTGGAATCACGCTGTAGATAAACTTAGGTATACAAAGAATCTTTTCATGAGTATTTTAAAGCCTAAACAGTGCTTGCACGTTGGAATTTTTCGTGTTTTCGTACTTGATACGAGATAGTATTTTTCGGGAATGACTGTGGAGTGATTTTTAAGTAAATTGCTACCTGTGTTAAATAAAAAGGTCAAAGTATTTTCTCATTTTTGTTTAAACGGAATAACCTAATTTGTTGTGCTAGTAAAATTTGACCATTAAACAGTTAAAACCAAAAATATTACACGGTGGTTAAGTATACTTGTTAATTTTAAGTACCTATTTATTCAATAGCATGAAATAAAAAACTCGTTCAACCCACAAAACCATTTCTAGGGTTTCTGAATTCTAATGTGTTGCAATAAAATAAAAGTAAAAAAAATAAGTTCTGATTAAATTTATATTTTTAACATTGAACAGGGTTTTTATTAACATGTGTGTCGTAACGAAGATTTCGTTATAGTGCAATATTTATTTCTTAAAGTATTATTATTTAGTCAAAATTATTGTTTAAAATGACGTTAGAATAATTAAGTAGGCGAGCCTGCTGAGGAACAGACACCAAAGCGTCAGCGTTGTGATCTCGAGGGCTATTTCTGCAGCTCAAGGCAGCTTAGGTAACTTGGTAAAAAGAGACGTGGCAAAAGCCGGAACTGCGATAATTTGAAGTAGCAAAAACCAACTAAGGTGTTACGCTTGGAAAAAATCATTAAGCTGCCAGTCCGTTTAGCATACCTACTCTGGAACAAAGGTCCTACCTAGGGGGCAAATTTTGAAGCTCACCAAAGAAAAATTACTAACTTTAATTTGTGCAGTGATTTAATTTGCGAGCGGGCCGACCTTTTGGATTTGATATGATAACGGCGTAATGATATAAGGTGGGCCCGCTCGTACAGTCAAGGACAAAAATATGTATACACTTTAGTACCTTGTCTACTTAACGTCATGTTTAAGCTGTCATATGCAATTGTGACAGCGATTAAAGCGACAAGGTACTAAAGTGTATACATATTTTTGCCCTTGACTGTACATTTAAACGCTGCACAAATTGATTTCAAAGTTAGTCATTTTTCGTCGGTGAGCTTCAAAAATCGCCCCCTTCTCTTTTTTCCATACAATAAAAAAAAAACGTCTATGGAGCACCACACCACAGATTATAAACAAAAATCTACTTAGTTTTTACCAATTTCGTTGTTTGCTACCCCTAACGTCAGATTTTGTAGAATCTCAAATATATACAATATTTAATTTGGCATTTATTACACTTTGTACATCCTATTAATATTATTGGCGTTATGGGCTCTCAATAAATTGGTAGAAGCAGGGCTGGAACAAATTGGAATCAAGCCCCAGATAATTGTAAATATAAGTTGATTGTACATTCTAAATGTTATTCGTAGGGAGATCTGATTTCAAATAGTATTGACGCAATAAGTCTCCGATAGTCCATTTCCAAAGTGTTGATATTTTGTAGACATTGTTGCTTAGAAATTAAGACTGAAATAAACAAAATGACTCCTGAACTGTTGTTTCTGTTACATTATTTAAATACCCTTGTTTATTTTTTGTCTGATTATGTTAAATCTTGCAAAACAATTTGTAACCAGTTTCTGTAAACTATATTTAAACTTTTTGAACTGAGCTCATCCACTTAGCTGTAAACACAATGTCATTTTATCTATGCAATCCTATTATCTGCTTTTGTTACCGAAACCGCCAACCAGTTACTTCGCGAAAAATGTTAGAAGTATATTGCACGAATGTTGAATTTTCAACCTTATTCCTTGTTGAATAGGTTTAAAATGGCTTAAAAGGAAAATGGCGGATTCAACGCTTCTGTAGGTACTTCATAAGTTTCATAACCAATAGTCGATAACCTTCGAAAGGCGGTTATAGGTAATCTGCTTTTACTACGAGCTCGTTCTCTTAATTTGTTGTTAACACAATGGCTTTGACAGTAGCGGCGTTAGGCTAGGGCGCGGTTGGGCGACCGCCCAGGGCGCCAGATTTGAAGAGGCGCCTGCGGCTGGTTATGTCATTCTATCCGTTCCGTAACTCATTTTATTCGATCATAACTGAAATGATGTTTCATGATGTGCATTAAAACTTATAGACAACCAGTTTTTAACTGTAAAATCATGAAAAGAAGCAAAACTGGGCCTCTAAAAAACACACGTATAATAATCGTTTATGTCACAGTCGCCATTATTATAAATGACGTAAGAGTTATCAAATGGTTGACAATACGGAAACAGGTCAATCTATCTAATCGATCTAGGTATATAGAGGTCGAATCTATTAAAAAACATTATCTAAATAATATATAAAACCATCTGATTTTAACACAGCAGTGTAAAAGTAAATTTTAAACATAAAATAACTTAAAAACAGCATAAGCAGATAAACATACACACACACAGACACGCGCACACACACACACACACACACACACAGACACGTGCGCACACACACACACACACTCAAACACACACACACACACACACGCTCACACACACACATATATACACATACACTCACTCACACAGTTGAACAATAGATGTGAGTCATAGGCTATGTATTTAAATTGCAAACCTGAATTTGTCTTCAAATTTTGATGATTTTGCACAGTGTTCTTGTATTTTTCTTTTTTTTTATATATATATATTTTTTCCGTCTTTTCTTTTTATTTTTAATTATTTTTGTACTGAGTACTTACTACTTACCCATAAGGAAGAGCGGCTGCCTCTTAGCACAGGTATATTCTATACTTAAAAAGAGGTAGCCAACTACTGTAATTACAATGTACGTATGGAAACTCAATAAATGATTTTGATTTTTGATTTTTGAGGTCAAAAACGATATCGTTATTACCTTGTAAAATTCCAGGGCCTCTATTCAACTGCGTTAAAACGATATCGTGTTTGACACGTTTAAGAATCGTTTATGTCACAGTCGCCATTATTGTAAATGACATAAGAGTTATCAAAACATTGACAATACGGAAACAGGTCAAAAACGATATCGTTATAACGCAGTTGAATAGAGGCCCAGCCCTGGCAAAATTACGTATACGGCCTCTTCCTTCTTTTTTGAAGTCGGTTAATAAGTAAGACCAAGTAAGATAGACCATTCAACCTTGAAGTTGGTATATTCCATTTATAGGTGTAGCCAAAAGTGCAATTTACCTCACGTTTCTCCTGCACCGTAAAATGTTTAGTCCGTAAATAGGTCTATTGCAAGGTAAAGGTACTTATTTCGTATGTAACAGATCAACTTGAAGAGATCTTTTAAAGGGATAAGCTCGTCTTTGTACCAAGGCTATGTTGGCACGGTCGAACACGGAAGTAGCGGTACATTATAGAACCTTATCGCAAGGGTGCGCCAAAGTTAAATAAAATAGCAAATTAGATTAATGGAACTCCAAAAATGTCCGAAATTTTACATCATAATGATCACTCTTCATAAACAACTAATAAACATGTTTTGAGGATTTTAAAAATATCCAACTGGTTATTTGTTTTATAAACGTCCTGAAATCAGAACGTTTTCAGTAAAATTCACTCTACGAGTTGCGATGATTATGAATAAAAAATTATGAACAAAAAAATTATGACCAAAATTTTTCGGAGAAATGATGAGTATAGTCACAAAGTGTTATTTGTATAAAATTCGAAAGACTAATTTATATGAGCCCCATATGGACCCTTGTAGAATTTGTTTTTAGGGTATCAGCGTAATTCGTCCCATTCGTTTTTCGTTCATTTCTTATGTCCGTCTCATTCTGTGTTCGTCACTCATTCTTTATTCGTCTCGATCGCTATATGTCCCTATCGTTTTAAGTACAATTATGTAACCTGTCTCTTTCTTAACAAGTCTTTTTCGTTTTTCGTCACGGTCTTCCTAGGACTATGTCTTTGTTTGTGTCTCTCTTTTTTGGTATCATTCGCACTTTATCTTTAGTCACTTTCGTTATTCGTCTCACTCTTTTTTTGTCTTTAATGGTAACTCGTTCCGTTCTTTTTTGGGCACGTTCGCTAATCGTCCCGTACTAGTAGGTCTTAGTTGCTATTCATATGTCCTCCGGATCGGAATTCATAAACAAATTGAAGTTTATATGTCCCGTACCTACTATACAGAACGGAAAAAAATGAGGGCCCTGAAGGGTCTGGGACTTAAGATACTTAAGATAGTTAATTTTTCTCAAGATAAACATTATTTCATATGAAAAAATAAGAATAACTGCATTCATAGATTTTGATATGCCGTCAATAATGGTCATGGTATTCTTTTACAATAAAATCATGGCCAACATCTTGAAACGCAAATTTTCTAATAATGGAAAGTCCACATCCATAATGGAAAGATATATTACTTATATTATTTTAATATCATTAATTATTCCATAGAATAGACTACGTTGAAGTTTCTAAACATCTTGACAAATGCCAATTCTAACAACTTGAATTCGAGCGGAATTATCATTAAGTGGCCAGTAATATTAAGTACGCAGATTGTATAAATAGAGTCATACCTCCTTAGCATTTCCAAGGAAATGAACTGTCAGAATTCAAAGTATTATTTAAAATGTATGAAATTACATGAAATTATGACGATCACTCGGTCAATAAGATATAATTTAAAAAAAAATAAGATTGACGGAAAAAGATAGTCAAATAGTGACCGAGACGCGAAACGAATGTAATGAACTTAGAATTAGACTGAAAATGAATGAGACTAATCACGAATGTGACTAATAACGAATCCATGACAAAAAATGAGACGAATAAGTGAATGAGACAAAAATCGAAAGGGAATAAGAAAGAATGAGTCCTAGGAAGACCGTGACGAAAAACGAAAAAGACTTGTTAAGAAAGAGACAGGTTACATAATTGTACTTAAAACGATAGGGACATATAGCGACCGAGACGAATAAAGAATGAGACGGACATAAGAAATGAACGAAAAACGAATGGGACGAATTACGCTGATACCGTCTTTAGGGTTCTGTACCCAAAGGGTAAAACGGGAACCCTATTACTAAGACTCCGCTGTCCGTCCGTCTGTCTGTACGCCATGCAATAAATGATATGATATGATATGATAAATACTAAAAAACAGAATAAAATAAATGTTTAAGGGGGATCTCATAAAACGTGTTTTTTTTGCTCGTTTTTGCTCGGTGTTTATATCGATATTTAGTTATATATTCACTTTAAAAATAATTAAATTAAAATAGTACAGATGATTAAGGGGAGCTCCCATACCACAGACATGTTTTTTTGTAGTTTTTATAAATAATGGTACGAAACCCTTCGTTTGCGAGTACGACTCGCACTTAGCCGGTTTTTAATCAAATCGGAGTAATACTGGAAAAGGGCCGAATCTTAAATACACGAATCGTAGCAGGTGGAAAGAAGTGGTCTCTGCCTACAGAAACAGGAAACAGGCGTGATTTAACGTATGTATGTATATAAAGCACTCTTTAATCGCCAGTGATTCTTGGTCTAGAGGGAGTGCCCATGTTTTTTTTAAATGTATGTCTGTGTAGATTACAAAAAAAACATTTAGTTATAACGGCGCCTGCAACAATAAATAGAACTTATAAAATTTGACACATTGATGTTCCATAAGTTTGCAATGTAAAATCTAAACCATTGAAATATAATTTTGGCAATCAAAAAACAACATTCGCAAGCGTAAGAGAAAAACCATATTTATTAATAGGATTTTTACTATTAATTTAAATGCATAAATGCTACAAATATATTACACAAATTTCAAAAAAACATAGTGTCTACTGTTATTAAAAATAACCTTAATTAAAATAACACAATTTCATTTAGTCATGGAATTAAGATACTGAGTCTGATTGTGTGGTAAAATGGCACATAATATAAAATTTAATTGTGTATAGTCCAATATGACATGATCTATGAGTTACAATAAATACGACACAAACTACGTCTAGGTGGGTGGTACATGCTAAGTGGAGGGTGTTCAGGCGATTCTACCTCGCGTAGAAACTGAACAACCTTATCGTGTTCTGGACACTTTAATTTAGAGTCAAATTGATGACTGTTGCGTCAATCCTAAGACTCAAGCAAATCAAGTCAACTCTGGTTTTTACAACATTAACGAGTGAAAACCAAGAGACAATAGATCTTCATACTCCAAAGCGATAATACAGGACAAATTAGTGTATCACTTCAGTCACGCGTACAAATTGGTAGTATAAAGGTAGGTTGAAGCACTTGAACAACCACCGGTATAAATACTGTACTGGGTACAGGCTGCCTGAATAATGTGGTATTTGGTCACAAATTAGTTTTTAGTCCAACACAGTTTACATAAAAACTTCGCAACAAATGTTGAGACTGACCCATAATAAAAAATGTTTATTACATTACATTATTAAATATTTTACTAAATTACATTTCTATTTCCTAGGAGTATATAATACATGTCAAAATTTGAATTATAATTTGACCTCATACCACACCATAAAACTGTGACACAGCTTACTCAAAAACTATTATACATCCTCACAAATTGTGAACCAATGACTACATCCCATGAATACTTAGAATAACATGTAACGTTAAAGCTATGACAAGTATTTTTGCGGCTTCAGAGGTTCATCATCACTGTCAGAGAAACATGCGGCGAATCCACTCTTTTCCCTAAAAGAATCTCTGGCAGATTGTCCAGTTTTGTTCAGAGATTTCTTTGAACGTGCGCACTTTGTTGATATTCGTTTCTTTTTTGGATTGTCTCTTGGCTCATTCTCCACTTGTGAACAGTGTTCAGTAGTATTACTGAGAACAAATACAGAATTTGCAGGTTGTTTTGAAAGCCCTACGCTCCGTCCACTTCTTGTCCTTGAATGAACATCTGTGTTTTCAGCACCAGCAGATTTGTTAGAGTTATTGTTAGTTGCTGTCCTTCTTTTCTCAGAGCTCAGCTTAGATGGGTCAGTCTTTTCAGAATTGTCCACTAATGCTTCTCCCGAGTTTTTGTGCCTTTTTGGATACCTGGATCCAGTGGTACTGGTTGACTGAAATGATGTGTTGAGAGCCTCAGCTCTGCTCTTTGTATTTACATCTTTGCTCTCTTTTTTAGTTTCCATGAATTTTAGTAAGGATGTGCTTTTGTCAACTTTGTTGTTTGTGGGATCTTTGTCTAAGCTCATGAGGTTGATTATGTTTTGAGATGAGTCAGTGCTGCAGTTCAGCACGGTGGCTGTGGGATCCCCAGTGTTAATTGCTTTGTTAATACTTACAATTAGAGATTTCTCTTCCTTCAGAGTACCGTGTCTAGATTCTTTAGTTAGGTTCCGGCTTGATTTAGTCCTTATTTTCCGAGGAGTCTTGGATATAATCTTAGTGGATTTAATGTAATTTGCTGTGAAGCCAGACACATCACTCAGGTCTTCAAATTGACCATTTAGAGCTCCGTTTCTAGGTTTTTGGACTGTACCACTGCTTTTTTTAATGTTTTGATCCCCTCCGGCAAGGTTGGATGGTCTGTTTTCTTCTACATAGCTTTCTGGTTCAGTTTTAGTCTTAGTTTCATTCATATCAATGCCATTGGCCGTTGTCACATTAAGCATTTCAAAAGAACTGTTGAAATGGCTGTTGTTATTAAGATTGCACTGAGCCTTACGTAAACTCCTTCTCAGGTTCATCGTCACATTAGGTGTCGAGGTGACAACCTTGTTTTTTTTATGCAGGGTTGTCCTGCTATTTTTCCGACCCTTACGCTTCTTATTCTTAGCCTGGACAGAGGAGTTTTTTATGTTAAAATCCACATCAGAAATAAGTGTGTCTGATTTTTCACTGCTTATTATCTCACATTTAGCCTGAGTAGATTTCAGAAATATATTTGGGCGCTCTTTCTCTGTGATGTCAGAGGCGTTATCAATAAGTCTCCTCTTTTTCTTCTTGGATTCGGGGACGGGGCTAGCGCTGCGCGGCGCGGCGCGCGGGGGCGGCCGCCGCGGGTGCTCGAAGCCGGCGAGGCAGGGCGCGCGCTTGGTCACGATCCAGAACGTGATCTCGTCCATGCTGCTCATAAAGGGAGCGTCGTGAGCGAGCCGCGGCAGCGGGGCGCGCGGCGAGGGCCGCGGAGAAGCGCGGCGGCGGGCGGCAGGCCGCTGCGCCAGCACAGCAGCGCCCGCGCCGCGAGCGCCAGCGCCCCCCAGCCGCACGCCCCCTGCGAGCTTGCGCTTGACCCCGCAGGGCCAAGCTTGCGACGACACACCTTGTCCATGCTCAGGATATCGATCACATTCCATAAACCTGCAAGTAAAAACATACCTATAGCGATCGAATTGCAAAATAAACAAGAACTTTTACAGGAAAATGAAGGCTACTCACTTTATGTTGCTCGTCTTTCTTAGTGGGAAGAAGTCCAGCTCCGAGCAAAGAGGATAATTCCGACAGACGCTAATGTCATCACCGGGCAGACGGAGCCCCCGATTACATTAAACAGATACAGTTTCACGGTTAGCGACGATAAAACGAGCCGTAATACCAAACTAATATGAACCACAAGAGTATATTATGTTAAAAAAGTAAAAGCTCCACATAAATACAATTTTTTGACGCAATAAACTTCTGCAAATATTCTGATTTGACGCAACAACAATGGCAAGGAAGATGGCGCCTGCAAAGGGATACCATTACCACAGAACCTTAAAACAGCGTCATAAATTGAAAAAAAAAAAAAAAGGAATGCTAAAAGGCTTATATCAAAAATAATTCAAAATACACAAACTCTAATTTCAAACAAAAGTGTTGCATTTGGTTACACCTTTAAGTTAGAGCTAATTTAAAATCAAAATTTGCTTTACCACGAATCCGGAAATGATCAACTTGTGTTATGCTTCTAGATATATTAGAATATTTCTGTATAATTAGTATAATTATATTAATTAATCATCAACATCATCATTATCATCAGCCGCAAGACGTCCACTGCTAAATAATAAATATAATATATAATATGCAAAATATTAGCGGCTGAAGTTTCATTGCGTCTCTTTCGATAACCTATTACTTTAAAAAAAAAAAAAGGAGACTAACATTAACACGAATATTTAACTGAATTCCCGCTCATGCGGCCGTAGCATAAGTCAACTTTGTTGCTATTCTACTCCAAATAGCGCTGTCTTACGATTACGTTATATTTACGTTATTCTCGCTCTTTAACGTTGTTAAACTTGGATCCAGAGGGGTAAAGTAGGGCCTCGGGCATTAAATAAAAGTACAAATCGGAACAGCGTGTAAATAATAACGTTGATACAAGAAGCTTACATATGACACTGAAGATTGCACGGCGAACAACGAATTGAAGCCAAGAAAAGTGACCTTGAATGACGTCGCTTATGTTTTTGTCCCTTTCATTTCAACCTACGAAACCTACCTACCGGAACGATTACTATTTTGATTTCGTTACGATTGTGTAACGATATGTTGCGAAAATTTATCTATACATATATTTAAACACTAAGTACGGTAACCGAATTATTATTTTCGATTATTTCCAAAAAGTTATGAAGCCCGTTACTATTTTACACCCAAGGATCCGTATCAGCTAATTATGTTTTTTTATTTCTTTTTTGTATGAAAATAGATAAATTATATATTCAGCATGTTTGTTTCACATGAAAATTATACCAAAATAAGTATTCTTTTATTCATCAAATGCCCCTAAATGCATTTTTTGTCGTGTAACGCAACTATATGAAACTAAAGAGCTTAATACATCTTCCTAAATTAGACACAGTCACAGTAGAGGGATACTGCAGTACGTTAGAAACGTATGGAGATATCTCCATCTTATTCTAAGGTGACTAATTCAGGAAGGTGATAATAAGCTCTTAAGCGGGCTACAGACGACATGTTATCGTTGGCGATCTAGGGTGGAGAGAAATCGGGGCATTATCGGAACAGACTCCAGCCTGCCGAGCAGTGCGTGCTCGGACCATCGGACGTGGAGCAGAACGCATGTGCAGAACAGCGCTTTAAAATCTTTAGACATTCCTTCTAATCTGTGTTCAAAAAATCTCCAACCCTTTCGGAACACCAACGTGTTGGTTTGGCAATAGCACACACACGGAGTGCGGAAGGAAACATCGGCTGCATTTTTGCTCCTACCAGCCAATTCAGGAGGCAATATCAGCCACGATTAATGATGGCCCTACATACGATACGATACAATTTACAAGCAATCTAGGAGGTATTCCCACCTCTCCACCCTAGATCGCCACCGATAACGTGTCGTTGTAGCCCGCTTTAAACGAAATTATCGACCCATGTCGAGCATTAACTGACAGTGACAAATGTGACATTAGAGTTGACTTGACAATAGACAGACAGATGTGCGCCATTTTCGCGCCATGATCTTGTTGATTATTGTACTGGGTGTTCAGGTTGTTACAACCAAAACGCTAACCTGCTGGTTTCTAGAAACATCTTTAACCCCTTGCTACTCAATGTAGTCACATAAATATTTAACATCATGAACGACCTTCAGTATCTGATCGACAGACAATTAGGCATTTGTAAGTAGAATTACGTCGATCTAAATGTACTATAGTGTTAACGTTACTCATCCTCATGCGGACGTCGTTGCAGATAGCCGCTACAACTACGATAACGTGCTGAGACGTCTGGTGGTGGACGGTGCGGAATGCTTCTACGGCCTGCAGCCGGGCAGCGTGGCGGCTGCCGCTTCTTTGGAACAGGACCCACCGATATTTGCTTGTCGGTTCTCCGAAGCTGCCGGCTACGAGCATATCCTCGCTCTTGCTAATGAGGACGGCAAAGTTGCTATTCAGGTACCTAATACACATTTTAAGTACAAGTAAGTTATTCTACATCTAAAATCAAAGAGTTCATGTGCAGTGTCAGTGTATGTATTTATGTTCAAATCTCCAGCTTTTTTTTACCCTTGTTTGTTAATTTGAATTAGTATCCTAGTTCTTGTTTATTCTATTATTTATTATATCTTTAGTTAGTGTTACAGCACAATTTATTGCAATATACTTTGTACTGCTTCCATGTCTAAAACAAGTTCTGACTTGTTTGCTTGTTTTTTCTGAGGAGGTGAGAGCTGAGTCAGATGTTTTTTTGTTTGATTAAAAATTTCATGTTTGATATTTGTTAATAAGAGAAGCAATGGTCCTTTTTTAAATTGTTTTACCTTTTTTGCATTTTAAACATATATACATAATATCACACCTTCATTCCTAGAGTGGGGTAGGCAGAGCCACGGAAATACCAACAACTCTAAAAACACTTTATAATTCTGCAACCACACTTTGAACAATCAGGCCAAGAAGTTTACTAGTGTATTAGTGACAGGTTGCAAGCCCATCGCCTAACAGTACTACAAGTCCTTATTCCCTTAGTCACCTTTTTTGACACGCACGGGAAGACATGGAGTGGCACTATTCTAACCCAGCAACCACAAGGGGTTGCATTGTAAGCATTCATACTAATATTATAAACCTGAAAGTAAATCTGTTTCTCCATCTCTCTGTTTTGTTAAATTGGTATGAGATGCTTGAGTTACTGTCAGTTTCTGAGGGAATAGCAAAAAACAACTTTTATGTGGACTGAGCCATGTGCAACATCTAGTAATGTATAAAGCATGTAAGGGTAACATTAGCATGAAGGTGCTCATTTACCCCACAGCCTGCAGGTAGAAAATGGGATGTATCAGGTTGCTCTATTATTAATTGTTTTTTAATAGTACAATTCTGTGTGACAAATAACTTATACATTAACATTTTGCTATCCCATTCCAGGACACTTCTAAGATAAGTCTCACCGGGGCACTGGAGAGCTTCCAGTGCCACAACAATGCGGTGTTCGACCTTGCCTGGGCGCCGCGCGCGCTCCGCTTCGTCACTGTCTCCGGTGAGTGGTCCATTCCCTGGCAACTCATGATGGCTGCTATGATAGCCTTTATTTTTATTCAAATGAACCCTTTTTGATGTCACTTTGCACCTGTAGGATCATCTGAAATTACCTCTAATAAAATGGTATCTTATCCCTGTTTGTGCAACAACATTATGAGTATAATTAGAGGTTAACATGGTTTTGTTAGTTTGTGTTGGTATGAAGTGTAACTTGTTGCTGCATGCATAAACTGATGGGGTTCCCTAGTTATCTTAATTATTTTTCATTTTAAATATATAAGAGAAGGAAACTATGAGTGACTGACTGACTCACTAATATATTGCACAGCCCAAATCACTGGGTCTAGAGATTCCTAATTTGGCAGGTAGGTGGCTTATGACGTCTAGGGGTGCATAAAGCGATTTTCGAAAATTCCTCCCCTAAAGGGTTAAAATAGGAACTCTACGCCCGCGACTGCGCGTAGAGTTAGTAATAAATAAATATCATGGGAGAATCTTACACAAATTGACCTAGCCCCAAACTAAGCTCTAGGCTGGTAGCATGGGTACTAGAGAACGATGGTAGATTCACTCCATATTACCGACAGCGTTGTGTAAAAGAGCCCTCATGTAGGCAATTTATTGAATTAACATTTTGAATTTTTATAGACCCAATGCTCAGGAACAAATACTTGCGCTTATCACTAAATTTTTTAGCAGGAATTGAACCCAGGACAGCTAGCTTGACTATGTGGCGATAATGTATATTACTTCTAATAATTCTAGGAGATCACACAGCGTGCCTATGGGACGTGGGAGAGAGTGCGCCGCGCCGCGTTCTGGTTTTCTCTAGTCACTCTCGCTCCGTGAAGACAGCCGTGTTCCGAGGGCGGGAGCCCGGCGTGTTCGCCACGGGCGCCCGCGACGGACACATCCTGGTCTGGGACGTGCGCACCTCGCAGCCCGCCGTCGTCATGAAGCCCGACAACTGCCTCATGAACTGCCATTCCTCCTTCACACCCAAAACTCCAGGATCCCACACCAAGAGACCCCGTCTGGACAACCACAGGTCAATTAGCATTACTGGTCTTGTGTTCCAAGATGATGTCACTTTAATATCCTGTGGAGAATGCGATGGAAACATCAAAGTATGGGATTTACGGAAGAACTATAACATCTACAAGCGAGAACCTCTACCCAAGCACTCTATCCCGTACTGTGGAAGCTCAACTAAGAATGGTTACACGAATCTCATCATAGATGATGCTCGAATGAGGCTCTACGCTAGCTGCATGGATAACGTTATCTACTGCTTTAATATCTCTACATATAATTCTTTACCGGAACAGAGGTACGTTGGACATGAGAACAGCACCTTCTATATCAAAACCAGCTTAAGCCCGGATAGTATGTATTTAGTGTCAGGTAGTAGTGATAAAAATGCTTACATATGGAATGTTAAATACTCTGAACCAATGGTGAAATTGGTGGGGCACTGGGCTGAAGTAACATGCCCCGCTTGGTGTCAGAAAGGAGACATGAAGATAGTAACTTGTAGTGATGACGCGCGGCATAAGATCTGGAGGATTGGTAAAGAATTTAACCAGGATAAATTAGAACTTAAAGGACACGCAGAAGTTGTGCCGCGGACGGACATAACTAGTTTACGGCAATGGGGTGCATTGGACAGGACTCCTAGTTCCATGAAACGCAAGATCACAACTCCTAGTTCTTACAGTTCTAAGCGGTTAAGATCTGACAGTTTAACAATTAGAAAAACAAAGAGGTGCCTGACTGATTTGATGAATGCTTCTCGGGATGCCGATGATGCTGAGGTTTTAGTTAAAAGATTAAGGTTAGACACAACTATTCCGGAAGATGATGAACCAAAATTATTGCCTGCTGGTATTAAAAGGCACAGAGATGTCTTAGAAAACACTAGCCCTGTCCATTGCTATGAATCTAGCCATATGAATAGTGATTGGACGTACATAACACCTAAAGCTGGCACATCGTTCATGACGCCAACGAAGAATTACGAGAAGAAAATGTGCAGAAAACTGTCCCCAAAAAGCCCCAAGACTGTTTCACCAAATATAAATTCCAATTGTTCTCCAGTGAATGTATCACCTAGTAAAGTAAGAATCATAAGTTTTAATACTCCAACTAAGAACTTGCCAAACTTCGTTCTGGATGGAGAAGCCCCACATTTAAGACTGATGTCACCCATCAAGAAAAAGCAGGATACTACTAACTGGCTCACTCTGATGGTGCGAGACAAAAAGGGAAAGGTGGATGTTCAAGAGAAGATGGTAGTAGCACCGCTTAGTCCTAAAGAGAATATACCTGCTCGGAGGAATTCTGTTACGGAGAAAATACCCAAAACAACAAAGAAAACTAGAACTTTGTTGAATTATTTCAATGTTGGTAAGGCAAAGGAAAAATGAGAACTTGGTAAACGCTTGGAGTTGTCTCTGGTTAGTGTCGACGACGGCTACGGCATAGCAAAGGTAAGCCTGTTTGCATAAATAAATACTAGAAACATTAATGAATTTGAGAATTTAAAATTTAAAATTGTATAGACATTGAATGTTGAGACAGGTTCCTTTTATTTTTCTAAATAGTAGTTTTAAAACTCTTAGTCAAATAAGTTAAGATACTATTTTTGTCAACCCTAGTTAGTAATGCCCAGGGACCGGAACCGCTTAGCATTAAAGGGGTTTTCGATAGGGTATTTGATAGACTTGTTTTTACAAACCCCAAGGATGAGCTAAGCCTATCGTTGACATAGTCCAATGAAAGGGCAACCAAGCGATAGAATTAATTCGACTAAGCGCTAACCCATTCCCAATACCCTATCATCTGTTACCCTTTTTAAACTTAATCGAACGGTTTCAAGCTTTTTTAATCTCTATGCGCAAGTGTTTCGACTTATTATTGCACGACCTAACAATTGAATGGGTAGCGGCGGCAGGTGAGTAGCGCATGCGAGACGGCGAGGTGAGCCAGCCGAAATGTGCCGAAGACGGCCGAGGCTTTGTCATAGAGTCGCACTGTTCGCTACATCACACAATAGTAAACCTAATTATCGTTCCCACAAAATGTACATTGTTTTGTTTGGGATTTGCTTTGAACTTGTTTTTTTTTAAGGCTGTAGGTTCAACTGACTTTGGTGGATTTTGGCGTAAAGTGTTTGTTTACTTTCAGAAATGAGTGATCAGGGTCGATTAAATAAATTGTATACTACCTACGTAGTTAGCTAAGTTCTTAGTTCCATGTGAAATATTAGATATTTTTTAAATAAAATCGTCAGTTAAAAAGTTTCGCCGACGAATTTTCAAAGAAAACAAAATGGAAAGCTTGCTTTGCGCAGGCAAATTACGATGTTATAGGTGGGCGCAATTAATATGGCGCGCGGATTATGCAATAATAGACTCTCTATCAACGGTGTAAGCGCTTCCATACGCGCATTATTAATTGTGTCGTGCTATAAACACGGTTAATATTAATAAATATTAAATATTTGTAAAATGAGAAGTAGCTTTTTAGGGTTCCGTAGTCAAACTAGGAACCCTTATAGTTTCACCATGTCCGTCCGTCCGTCCGTCCGTCCGCAGCCTAGCTCAGATACTCTTTATACTAGAAAGCTGTAATTTGGCATGAATATACATATTAGTCACGCCAACAAAGTGGTAAAATAAAATCTTGAAAAACATTTTTTTTAGTGTAGGTACCTCTCCTACACGTAACGTGAGGATGATTTTTTTTTCTCGTCTACCCCATAGTGTGGAGTGTCGTTGGATAGGTCTTTCAAAAATATTGCGGGTTTGTAAAAACAGTTTTCCGATTAAGTGATCCGTTTATGAAATATTCAGCTTTAAAGCGCTAATTTTTGTTAGAGTCAAATGTTAACCATTATTTAGCCTTTGTTCTTTTCGAGACTGTTGAGGAAATCAAAATGATTTACATACATTTTGTACGCTGTAAATCACTATTTACCTATTGTTATATTATACGAGTATAGGGTTAATTAAACCATCACTGCGATCTAAATAATTTACTTACGTTTTTAAAGTGTAAGCAAGCCATTATTCACAAATTGTTCCATATATAAGGTCGATTATTTAATGAGACTGGTTTATAGTTAAGTACATATTTTTAGTGTAATTATGTACTAGTTGTTCAATATAAGGTCAATTGTTTAATGAGACTGTTGATGATCAAAATGATTTATTTATTTTTCATATTTTTACAGTTTACCTATAAGGTTAATTATTATTAAATGAAACTAGCTGTGATCAAAATTATATATATTTTTTTTTTTTTTATGTTAAGGAGAAGGCACACGAACACTCAGGCCACCTGATGGTAAGTGGAATCTGAGATCCATAGACATTTGAATTCTCAAGACTATAATCCTAAGACCTCAAATGCGTTGCCAACCCTGAGGACTAAGATGGAATGCCTCTATGCTAGTAATTTCACCGGTTGTCTTATCCCCACACCGGAACACAACAATGCGAACACAGTTGCTTGGCGGGTGGTTAATGGATAAGATGGTGGTAGCGATCCGGACGGACCCTGCACAGGGTCCTACCACCACTGAAACTGATATTGTAATGTAGAAGGTTAATTATTTAATGAAACTATTGTTGAGATCAAAATTATTTAGGTAGGTACTTATTTACTTATACATATATTTATACAGTGTAAATCATTATTTACTTAAGTACAGTTTTTTAAAGTGCATCCATTCAGCAGTCCATTATTAAACCAATGTTTTAAAAAAACCGGGCAAGAGCATGTCGGACCATGCTCAGGTAGGGTTCCGACGCCGCTTATAAATACTACAAATACCAAAAACTATCTCTAAAAACAACAAGTATGAACTATTTTACTATTTAAAGTTATTTGGTGCCGTCTTAGCTAATTTTCGTAGGTATAAACACTAGTCGCCTGTATCTCAAGAACCAATCATGTCTACTTAGTGGTGATAGTTTTCCTTAAAAATTCGTTATATGCGCTTTCATTCACGATTTTTTTCAGATTTTTATTATTTGTAGTTTTGGCTGTAGGGGCGGCACTTGACTCTAACAAAAATTAGCGCATTAAAGCTTAAAATTTCATAAACAGATCCCTTAATCGAAAAACTGTTTTCACAAACCCACAATATTTTTGAAAGACCTACCCAACAACATGCCACACTATAGGGTAGACGAAAAATAAAAAATCATCCCCACGTTACGTGTAGGGGAGGTAAGTACACCAAAAAAAATCTTTTAAGATTTTATTTCACCACTTTGCCGACGTGACTAATATATATATTCATGCCAAATTACAGCTTTCCAGTACTAAGAGTCTCTGAGCTAGGCTGCGGACGGACGGAAATAATCAAAAATGTAATTATTTACCTAACGTTCAAATTAACAAGACATTAAATAGGTATTTACGTTTTAAAGCTTGCTTGATATATTTTTTTAGTTCTTCTTGAGAATCGTCCTGGTACGTTTCCATGTTAAAAATACTTTCAAATCAAACAAAATTTATTATTTAAAAGTCAACCAGCTCTCGCGTACACTTATAATAATAAAATAGCTTGCACTTTTTGCAGTAGGTACTTGCACAAGCAGCCATCCGTCACGCAGCCAAACGTCTTTATTATTCCGGCGGGAACATGAACTAAGAATTATTAAACAACATTATCATCTCAATCCCGTCCCGTCCCGACACGAACTTAAATAAAGTAGGCAAGTAACGTCAGGCTAGACAGAAATCGCCCAAATGCGCAAAAAAGAGAGAGGCGATCAATGGGGTAAAACCCAGTTAATGCTAAGCGCTTCAATATTAAACTACCGAAACCCTAATGAAATTGGTAAGCTCTATGGAAGTGGTTAACTAGTTCAAAGGGGTTCCCCTAACGTTAAGGTAACACAATCATAGGGTAACCACATCGATTGGGTAGCCAAATGATAGGCTTACCCTATCGATAGGGTTAATCAAATGAAGGGGTTTTCCGGTCCCTGGTAATGCCATATTTCTGACTGCTTAAAATGACTTTTTTGCGAATCGCGTTTGTTATATTATGTGAGTAATAGTTCTCTTCTCAACGTAATACGATATATAGTGTGTCGCTGGATAGGTGCACTGACGTTTCTCACAAAAACTTTTCCCAAACTGATTCATTTCCCAAAAACATTATTTGGACAAAAGCAATTTTTTCCGAAACTAAATATTTCAGGACCGTCGTGTAGAAACCTATAGGCTAGGTTAGGTAATTTTATAAAAAATCATAAACATTTACAGTTTTGGAAAAGTAAGTGTTTGCCCAAATAATATGTTTGGGAAATGACTCAGTTTGGGAAACGTTCTTTGACCAAACATCAAGTAAACCCGCTGGATAAACAAAAAGGGATGGAACTAGATGCAAATTCACAGACAAAAATATGACTTTTTTTTAAAGATTTATTGAAATATATTATTGCTGTCAACCATATCAGAACAAAGTGAAATATCTCGCCTCATATGAAGTCTATGGAGATTAAATAAATGGTTCTTTAATCCTAGAGTATTTCCTGTGTCAATCAGTTTCAGTTATCTCGCAACTAAAAATTGGAACCGTGGTTAGATCCGTTTATTATTATGAGTCTTATTTGTTGTGGTAAGTAGAGATGATGGTCTAAGTTGTGATAAAAGCATATTTTTTTTAAATACTTATTATTATTTTAACCTTTTGACTGGTTGTAACTTTACGTTCCCCAGACGCCAACGACGTCATATACCGCAACCGCACCGATACAAAATGTTTGGAGCGTACTGAGCGCTGGGCGTTCCCAGTACGAAAATCCGATGACGTGATTTGCCGGCTTTGGCGGTTAAAGGGTTAACCACGGGGTAACCACGTGAACTGATAGCTCGCAAAAAACTCATGTTAGTACAAGTGATAATACGTTAGCCTGTTTAGATATATAATTATAATAGTAATACCCGATTTATCCAATATCTAGATAAATATATCTCTTAGTCAAAGTTATCCCTATCCCGAGATAAGTGTTATCTGTAAGTGGGTAAATCGGCCCTTAAGAGGTCACATATGCTTTAGTCGGTGGAGTTCCGCGACCTCGATCTTAGTTTCCATAATGCCTCTGTGTCTGTCCATTGGATATATTAAACTAGTTAATTTTACATTCAAACCGTTAAACGAGAAACACTATTATAAAATAAAACCACCTTGTTCGCGTGTTTTCATTGAATCTTCAAAACCCTACCATCTTTAACCTTTTGACCGCCACGGCCGCCTGCGACTTTTTGTGCCCGTGACGCCAACCACGTCATATGCCGCAATGTATGGAGTGTAATGAGCGCGCGGCGTCCCCGGCACGAAAATCCGATGACGTGATTTGCCGGCTTAAGCGGTTAAACATTTAACCATGATTTTTGATTGAATAGTTGAGTACTTAAAACTTCTCAATTCTGGTAAATATTTGACTAGTTAACTTTTTAGTTTATATTAAACGGCAATTATTTGACGCTGATTTTAAGGTGCGAGTGAATTATCTCCATCTCACTTTCTTCGCGCGGAAGCCCATAAAGCCATCCCTTTTGGTTTGTGCGTGGGTTAGGTTTAGGTTTTTGTTTTCGTATAATTCTTTCAAGCTGGCAACGTCGGACGTCCCGTCTGTAATTCTAGGCGTTTCTTATTAATTGTCTGTATACTGAATTCATTTGTATAGTATTTTCTATAAACATACTACGAGTGGTCAGCTGTAAATATGTTCAAACTGAATTAATACAGATTTTAATAAATCTACCCGTAGTTTAGAGTAAAATAACATACTTATTTTAAAAGTTGAAATTGAAAACGATTAGCAATCCTCACCCAAAAACGCTGCAATATTTTTTTTAGTATGATAATTAAAAGCAATTGGGGTGAATTGCAAAAATATTGTACATAGTTAAGGCCCTAATTGATGTCAATGTTTAATTGAAACAAAATAATCTTCCTTGGTGTAACGAAGATTTACCATATAATTGTATGACTAATTTTCCTTACACAAAAGAAAAAAAGGAAATTAGGTTAAACTTTGACATCAATTAGGTCCTTAACTATGTACAATATTTTTGCAATTCACTCATTTATTCCTTAACCTCGTAAGACCCGAGGGGCTATTGTCTAACGCACTCGCAATCGCAACCGGCTTCAAAGTGGAGCACTTGTTTTCATATTGTATGCAGACGAGCGTTCGATTTTCAAAATGAAAACGATCGTGATTGCGAGTGCGTTAGACAATAAGCCCTCAGGTGTGCTATAGAAAGTACATAATTCAGGCAATTCAATTTAAACTTTATTTCAGGTCTCATACAGTTAATTTTGATTTGTTTCAAAAATGAAAATGTAATTTAAGTGCAAAGGTAATTGAACTTTATTTCCTTGCTGGTAGATTCAAATTCCTACTTACAAAAATCTACCGGATTGTAGTATAAGAATAAGAATAGAATAAGAATAATTTATTAAAATACAAATAATATCAGTAACATAATTCACAAATAATATCCGGTGAGTTCCAAACTAGGCTGAGCCTGTATCTTGGGACCCACTGAGTCGGTTTACAAATTCAACGCATAGCAAGTTGGATACACTAAGATAAAAGATTAGTTCAAGTATGGTGGGCCTCAGGAGGTTAATTCAGAAATATTTTAATCTTTTCAACGTTAACGTCGTGCCCACTTCGACACTGACGTTTATAGTTGTTAAAAAGGTTAAATTATGTTCAAATTAAATATTACAGTTATTTCCGACGATGCCAGCACTGACAGAATCTTATAGAACCCTTTAAACGCCACGTCACTGTTGGTATCACGTCACCGTTTCATACATTTTGCGATGACATCTGACGTCCTGGAGTCTGGCTTTTCAAAGTTTGCCTATTTTTTACTTGAAATATTGCGATGCTATGCCTAATTTTGAAACTTGTTAATTTAGACACTTCAAAATGGCCGCCCTCCACGCCACGCCACGCCACGCGTATTGGCTACGTACTACAAAATAATAACGTTTTATATGTATTACGCAGTGCAAATTCGTTTGTGTCCAAATGTTGTAGACTCGCTGCCGATGAAATTAGTCATCTAATTTATTATTTATTTAAGTGAGAGCTTTTTAGTTAGTAAGTAATTTTATATTCTAATGAAACTCTATTTAAGTAAGTTTAAGTTTAAATGTGTATCTTAACCATAAGAAACTAAATTGTGCTAGAGGTATTGTAGTATACCATACCTTCATTGAGATATGACATAATTATATAGGTTCGAGAAAACTGCATTTCATGTGCATGCATTAAAATAGGTACTAGCATAAAATACCTTGTCTAGTATGTTTGGAAAGTTGCATTATGTGATAAGATATATTGCAGCAAATTATTTGCTTTCGTCCCTCTGTCAAGCCTTTCCCCTATTGCCGCATCGTTTTTTTTTCCAAAGCTCGCACACTGTAAAAACGCACATGAGCGTTCAAGGCACTGGGTTAAAAACAAAAAAAGGCTTTGTGTGAGATGGTGGCGATGAATGCGTTTTAATAGCATACATGTTCTGTGATCTATAACATACTTCACATAAGATATAAAATGCAACTTATCGAACTTTATTCAGAATGAAGTTGTAATGACTATACCATTTTTAATCCCCACTTTTTAATTTTCCGTACATTGACGCAACCGACTGACGTCAAGTTTTAGTGACGTTTAGTTTTTATTTCAAAATTGAAATACTTTAAGTGTTTCTTGTAGAATTGTTTAGTTTCGAGTTGTAAAGGAATTAGTTTACACCGCCTGCCATGAATTTGTGTCCTTAGTTATTTCTCTATCCAAGGTTGTCTGGAACAGTAGTAAGACCGCCTGTTGTATACCTATGATTTAAATGTACTATTCCGTGTTGTTTTTTTTGGTGTTCAATAAAGAGTATTTGTATTGTATTGTCAATTTGAGTGGCGGCACGTACCTCACAGTGTTCTAGAAATCCTACTGAAGTCGTTGTTTGTTACACGATACGGTACAGAAAGTAGAGAGTAATTGTAGCTATTTGTTTGCCAAACGGAAACATAATGAACCTAATCAAGCCGATGTTAGGTTTATGTGAAAGTCAACTCTAGAAGGCGCATTTATTTCTGGTCAGCGGTGTCTTTAACATTGTCATTGACATTTTGTGTAAAACAACATCCTATTAGTATAAGAACTTACATATAATTACAGTATATTGTCAAAACCAAAGTGTTTTTTAACGATTTAATGTATGAGTATCCTTTATCCCTTTTAGTACAAAATTCGCCCGTTCGTCCACGTTCATAACCAAGGTTTCATAACTGGTTATGAATAAGGATTTTTTATCACTGTTTCATAACCAGTTATGAAACATGCCATTTTTTTCCATTTTCACAACTAGAACCTCCGATTCATGAGTTTAGGACCGTGGTCCCACTGCTAATCGACGGAGCCCTGCCTTACGGCAGGGCTCCTATTTCTGGGAGGTTTCGCCCTACCTACTGTTGCGGTAATTTCTAAGCTTTGCGGTGATTTCCGGAGGTGATCTAATAGCAGTGGAACCAACGGTCGTAAACTCATGAATCGGAGGTTCTAGTTGTGAAAATGGAAAAAAAAGACTTGTTTCATAACTGGTTACGAAACAGTGAAAAAAAATCCTTATTCATAACCAGTTATGAAACCTTGGTTATGAACGTGGCTGAACGGAAATTCGCGCGCTATCCCAAAGAAAATGTTGATCGCTTTAGCGCCTTGTCATATTAAGTGCTGTTTTTAGGCTGAATTTTAGTATGATATTTTTCACCTATTTTAGTGTTGTCAATAGGTAACGTCGCGCGCCACTGTTTAACCTTTTCCACGCCATTGACGGATATATCCGCACCACTGGTTCCACGCTAACGACGGATATATCCGTCATGGTTGACAGCGCAAAAGAGACCTGAGTGTCTATGAGGTAAGGTTGATATTAGCTTTGGTGTTTAGCTGTCTTTGGCTTGTGAGTGACGACTTGTTTTTGACAGCGTTGCTAAGTTTAATTGTTTGTACGTCGACGCAACTTTGCTACGTCAATTTAAACGAGCGGGGCGTGAATTATATGATCCGAAAACACTAAAACTAGAGGTTATTTAACTTATATCTACTATGATCGATGTTCTGTAGAAACAGAAATTAGCCTTATAAAAGCAGGGCTCGGAACCGGTTAATACAGGTTTACTTGGGTGTTGCTCCGAACTTTTCTAGGGAACGTGAACGTTTTGAGAACTTTATTTTAACCTTAATTAACCGATTTAATCCAAGAACAGCGAGTCGAGAAACCAAAAGTTTTGTACCGAATAAAAACACTAAGTGGCGCTTGTTTATCGTGCGGTTAATTCGAAAAGAACTTTACATAAAGATTCCTACCAAAACCGGTGTATGCGAACGGAAGCGAAATTAAACGTTTTGCGTCATGAACAGTCGGGTTCTTAAATTTGTATACACTTGCACCTTATTTCAATGGGATAAAGTGTGCAAAAGTGTATACATATATGAGAACTCGACTGTACATATAATAACGGTTAAAATTTTTTACCGGTATCCGAGCCCCACATTAAGAATTAACCTACATGGTTCATTGTTGTCTCCTTTAACTCACTCTGTCACACGTCCGTTTTACATATTGCATTGTCAGTTTGCATTTACTGTAAAACATCGTCCTATTAGGATAAGAACCTACATCAAAATTAAGTATACTGCCGAAATCGAAACAGTCTAACTCTTTTTAAATACTTTATTTATTATACAGTAGGAATGTTCGTTAAATCTGGCCAAAATTGATGAGTACTGATTATATTACTTACAATAGGACTATTACTAATTTAAAAATATTTTTTTGGGTCTTAATGTTGGTTTTAACCTTTTGACCGCCAAGGCGGCCTGCTACTTTTCGTGCCCCTGACGCCGGCGACGTCTATGCCGCAACCGCGCCGATAAGAAAATGTATGGAGCGTACCGAGTGCCCGGCGTTTCTAGTTGACGTTTCCTTTGACGTGCATAACGGCCCTCGGAAACTTTAGATTTTCAGTTACTGCCGTACTCGGAGACATTGTCGAGACAACTCGTTCCTTTTTCAATCTTGTACAGTCGGCATCAAATGTAGCTAAGCAGAATAACATGCTCAAAATAATCTTGACACTTATTCTTTTGATAATAGAGTCGAGTGCAGATCATGTTGAGCCCTTCGGTTGCGTAGCTACTTCTGCTGCTGACTGTATATGAAACATCGTCGGTAAGGAACGACTTGAGGCGACTGGTAGGGCAACCTTTTACTATGCTCAAAAGGAATAAACGGAACCCTTATAAGTAGGATCACTTTTACCGTCTGTTTGTAAAGTCCCATCTCGGGAACGCGTGGAGGTATCGAGTCGAAATTAAACCACATACCCAGGTCTACAGTCCCTTGAAGCTGTGAAAAAAATCAACTTGTAAGCAACGTGAAAAAAAGATAAGGCCGTTTATTCCGTAAAAAACGTATATTTCGATACTTTCAGGGGAATCAAATTTTATAGGGTAGGTACTTCCCATAGACGGAAATTTGGCAAGAACGAAGGTCTTGCAGCACAATTAAATGAAAAAATCCGAAAATCGTTAATTTGTTACTCAAACACAATAAAGATATTTTTTTGCGATTACAAACTTATTTTCAGTTGGTGAAGGTAAACTGATCGCGACCTATGTCGATGAATGGAGACAACAGTTTTAAACGGCAAAGTCTAGTTTGTCCCGTACAATATTACGTTCTTAGAAGTGTGTACGGAACCCTCGGTGCGCGAGTCTTACTTAAAAAACATTTCTGTTCGCAAATACCTTTATTTTTGGTTAAATTAGTGCGTCAACTTGCGGTATCTTTCTTAAAAATAGTATAAAATACAAATTAATATAACAAATCTAAAATTGAGGTAGACGCACTACAATAAAAGAAAACTTGCACAAAGTTAGTATGGGAAGATGATTGCCCTACCCGTCGCCTTAATCGTCGTTAACTGTCGTTGAGTGCGGCCGATAAACGCCACAGTCGGCGGAATTCTCACGCGCCCCAGGCGCTGGGACGTCCTGCACAATGCAACACAAGTCACTAACAAGCATGGCGTGGACGACACGAGTGCGGTCGCGGCGCTGGACGGGTTAATATTCGATCTCCATGACGACGTGGACGAGCGGCCGCCGCGCGTCGCCGCCGCCCCGCTGAGGGAGCGGTGGGGTCGATGACGTAGAGCCCGACGCGCGAAGTGGCTCCGCGCTGCAAGTGGACAATATGCATTTGAGTAGCATCAGGGTATTAAGACTAAGCCGAGCGTCCAGTGGCGCCCTCACTTACTATAACTGTGGTATCTTTGTGGAATCCGGTCTCGGCGTCTGTGTTTCCGAACCATTACGACTTGGGGACCATCAAAAAACGAGCCAGCTCTTTTCTCAAAGGGCGGCAGCGCACTTGCGATTCCTCTGGTGTTGCGGGTGTTCATGGTCGCGGTGATCACTTACCATCAGGTGACCCGCTTGCTCTTCTGCCACCTTATACCATAAAAAAAAAACTATAAAACTCGAGTATTACCCTGAAGTCGAAGATTGGATTTTCATTGTACAATGCAACTTAATGGAACAAGGTGGCCTCTTTTTCCATTAAGTTACATACTCATAGGATACGTCGATTGTTATTCATTTATGTCATCTATCCCATAAATTGTATTGTTGTAGACTGACGATCGCTCGAAACCAGGTCTGGGCCCGCGTCATGGTCGCCTTTATCGTTGTTTTTAAAGCAATTGTGTCACTGGTAGACCACGTCATACGAAAAGTCGCGTGATCTGCCAGTGACGCGATTGGTTTAAAATTCAAACGAATAGAATCGCTAGTTAGCGAACGCATCTTGGCTAGCGCCTCTGATGGTTCCGATCGAAGCTCAGATAAATTGCCTTATAGCGCGGCGTGTTTCACGTCGAGAAAGCGTTAATTATTTAGCCATTTCACTCTGAACAGGGTCTTTTCAAAACTGTTTTATGTGGGTTGTTTTACAAGAATTGTACCTATAAATGGAATGGATGAAACCATATACTAACTATTTATACTGCTTTAGCTTCATGTATTGTCACATTGGAGTGGCCTAATTCTAACTTGCATCAGGGGTCGGAAGTGAGCAACCTAAACTTGACGAATATTCAAGTTTAGGAAAATGAACACACCTATTGCGACCCCTGACCATAACTCTGTCCTGCTAACAAATGGCAGTATCCCAAACAAAACTCCTGTAGCAAATGCAACCTTATCATTAACGGGATGGCATTGAATCTGCTTTAGTAATTGAATTGCAGATGCTGCCTATTGTCTTATGAAGGCAGATCTGAACGCTGAAGAGTGAAGGCAACTCACGAGTCGTGGTCTCTCGCCTCGCGGTAGAGCGCCACGAAGGACCCAAACTCGGTCGGCGGCGGCGCCTGGCTCTGTTCAATCTGTTTACTTTTTTTCTTTACACAATTCACTTTCTTAGATTTCACGGATTTACTCTTGCGCGGCTTCACGTCTCTGATTGGCCGCCGAAGTGTTATTAACGTGTCCATTCTAGTTTCAGATATTTTGGTGATTTTAGTTTTATATTGTTATAAGAAATGACAGCGATATGACCAAAGAGAATGTAATCACTACGTTTTGGATATGACTTTTGTAATTTACTACTTCATATTAGACAGTTCGAATAGGGAGCACGCAGACCTATTGGACGGTAATTTTTAAATTGACAGAAACTAGGTCTAGTGGCCACGATTTTGCGCGATGAAAATAAAAATGCATAGATCTACGCATTTAGTTCCGCAACCGCGTACGCGCGCGGGAAAGTCATAATTTAATTGTACTTCGTCATAGTTGATTAACTATCTTAATCGAGATAAGTTATCGCCTTTTATATGAAATGGGTACCGTTGAGTTCCGGTGGCCATCTGTGGTCTTCATCATCAGTTCCACTTCACCAAATGAAACTTTCTAAATGCAAATGCTGGACTTGTTACCAAATACACACAGATCCCCCATCAGGATACCGACTTGGTAACAATGGGACCACCTCGAGACTCGAGAGTACAACAAAAAAAATATTAAAGAGTCGTTCCTTAATCCTTCTTATGCAGAAAGGGGTTTTAAACTTGTACCCTTCCTATGTTGGACTGTGTCGTCATCGGCGTCACGTGACCGAAAATAAACGCTTCGCGAGCTCAAGTTGGTATCACGTTTCGAACATCTGAAGATCATCCATGGAAGATTGTTTTTTTTTATTTTTTCCATGCCTATTTGAACCCTATGTTTAAGATGATTAACATCAAAATTCAATAAAATGATGCTCTTGGATTTTAGCGCTGATTAGCGCTTAGACACTCGACGGGGGGTAGCACTGATCAGAGATATTGCATACTAAGGATTACTTGACGGGGAAATCGGTAAACATACGTAAAAAAACGTAAATCCAACCGAACATAGAACCTTCTCCTCTTTTGAAATCGGTTAAAAATATCAATGTATGATACATAAATACGTCACGCCTTCATTCCCCAGTGGGGTAGGCAGAGCTACAGAATTACCAACAAATGTAATGAATAATGCATGTATGATAAAAACTAATTAAATTTGGTAATTACATTGACTTAACCTGAGCTACAAGGGCCATCGGATTTGTACTTCTGTCTCACTCGCTTTCATATAAGCTCTTACAAAAGTGAATGTAAGTAACCAAATTTATCAGCCGGGAGAATTTAGTCCTCTTGCACAGCCTACTTTTACACGCACACACCCTCGACATTACAGAAAGCATCAAAGTCCATCATGCCAATCTTGCGGCACCTCCCGTTCTTGAAGTATGGTATCTTTTAGTACTATTTTTTCCCATTTATCCATCTGATTTGCGTTCCAAATACTGAAAAATGAAACTTATGGAGACCTACGAACATGTCTTTGTGTCGGTGACTGTGTAAAGGCTCATGAATACCTAGATCTAATATTTAGTGGTCCACGCAAGACATCACTTTATGATTTTAATAAATAATAAATAAAGACTTTATCACTAGACAAAAATCTACTGTGTTGATTAGGGACACACTGTCAATTATAATCCTCTCTCAAAATTAAATTAGGATTACAAATGTATGGTAACGTATGTGGAGTGCAGATATACCACATTGTATTTCGTCGGGTAAGTTCGTATTCATGTTTCTTTCCCAGTATGTATATTGTTGAATACTAAAACTAACTCAGAAAGCAAAATAAATACGAACTATTCCGACCAAAAACGAAGCCGATTCACTACATCACAATCGGTTCTTTAACCTCCCAAGGCCTCTCGTACAAAAAACTTTACATAATACGTTCATTAGAAAGTAGACCAAAGCAAAGCAAATAAAAAAAAAAGCAAAGCAAAGCAAATAATAAAAAGCAAAGGCAAAGGGAATAAAATAGGTTTTCCTTTGTTTTTATGAGGAACTATCAAACTAGGAAATTGACTCTATTGCATTTGTAATAGGTTCATATTCCATTGGCAAATTTCGTTGTATGGTGGGTCTTAGGATGTTAAACACCGTTGTCGCAGAGTAGGTAAAACATAATAAAACAGCAATTAAGATGTGCCATTGCTCACTCTTTATTACGCTTGTTAATTTAATATATAAAAACAAAATAATTTATTTTAAAATATCACTGCTCCACGGGCGAACCCGGTAGGCCAGAGTTACAAAACAACACAAAAACCTTCAAGAATCGACCTAACTGCTAACAGCGTTAGGTTTAAAATGACCAAAACATCAACACTAAAGTAGCTTTTCAAAAATCAGCTTTAAATAAAAGCCAGCATCAAAACTTAACAAAACGAGGAATATTTTAATAATCGTGTGACGATTACCAATGTGTTACAACAAAGTATTTATGTGTTTTTGAAATAATTCAACTTGCCTAACAGATGCAGACAAATTGTTAATATCTTTCAAAATTCAGCTCTGTCCAGATTTGTAATATTATTTTCATGTAACCTTGAGTAAAACAACGGAAAAATGATTTCAAAAACCATGTCCAATTGTGTTACGACCAATAGGCACTACTTTAGTCTTCATATTTTGTCCAAGGTGCCAGCACTAGTGGTATCCGCAGGACAGTTTAACTTCGCACAAATACTCGTAGTAACGAGGAAAGATGTCCGCAAAACACTTCGTACGATAGCCACCTCAAGAGATCTCTGCACCTAACTTTTCAACGAGAAACAGTTCACACGATCGATCGTTTTTTTAACAAGCTGGTATACAGAGTGTTTTTTTTAAATGGGACAGTATGGGGAAATCCGAATCTAAAGGAGATAGAGGAAAAGTGTCCAAGGAGACATTAGGTGTTTTTTTATGTAAACAAATTTGGCTCATTAAAATTTTTGGTCAAGCGTGAGTTGTTCTTAAAAAATTATAAAGTTGGTCAATTTTTTTTTTGACGCGGGTCGACTCTGTTTCATGTAAGGATTATTTCATTGTATGGAAAGAAAAAAATCTGAACAGCAGAAGTTGTGTCAAATTTAATGAAAACTAATCTTCATACAATTGCAGTATTCGCCTTTTAATATTGTTACAAGTGCCTAGGCGTGTAAAAAATTTAATGAAAACTAATCTTCATACAGTTGGTTTATTACTTGAGTAAATGTTCGATGTGGCCGCCGTCTTGTCTTATGCAGGTACGAGCACGCTTCAAGACACTTCTAGTTGCATTTAACAGAGACTTATGGTGAATTGTGTTTAAAGTGTTGTAAACAGCATCTTTTAATTCTTGTACGGAGTTGTATCGGGATTCATAAATTCGACCCTTAAGGTAACCCCATAAGAAAAAATCTAATGGCGTTAAGTCGGGCGATGATGACCAACAAACCAACTGTATGAAGATTAGTTTTCATTAAATTTTTTACACGCCTAGGCACTTGTAACAATATTAAAAGGCGAATACTGCAATTGTATGAAGATTAGTTTTCATTAAATTTGACCAACTTCTGCTGTTCAGATTTTTTTCTTTCCATACAATGAAATAATCCTTACATGAAACAGAGTCGACCCGCGTCAAAAAAAAAAATTACCAACTTTATAATTTTTTAAGAACAACTCACGCTTGACCAAAAATTTTAATGAGCCAAATTTGTTTACATAAAAAAACACCTAATGTCTCCTTGGACACTTTTCCTCTATTTCCTTTAGATTCGGATTTCCCCATACTGTCCCATTTAAAAAAAACACTCTGTATATTGTAATTAGTAAAATACTCATTTACTCACCAATGATCAGGCACCAAATTACGTGAGAAACACTCAACAATGAATAATCATAGGTATTATTAATTAAATCGCATAAACTGTTTCGTATTTAGATCAGGCGCAGAGAAAGATCTGTAAGTTACACAAAATCAACTGGTCGACAGTGTGTCGGAGCCAAGAGGCACCCTCGTGGTCGTGCTGGCAAAACAGAACCCAAACTAACGTGCCCGCGGTTTCTAGAGCTTAACTTTGTCAGACCACAAAGTGGACGGCCGCAATTCTTTTATGTAATGGTTGTACTCTTAGACTACGCAGCCTGGTTTTAACCGACCACTTTTTTGCTGTAAAGTTAAGCCTAAATATATAATTCTGAATATTGGAAGCAGCTGACGACAAAACCCAAACCAAAAGGTGTTACGAGACCCAAATTAAGGCCGGTTTATAATGCATAGCTTTGCAAAGAAGGATTTGGAGTGACATGTGGAATTAGAATATTCTCAAGTGGCAAGTGTGGCAACCACCAACTTAAAGAGCAGAGTTTCTGGGCCAAAGACTAAATCATGTAATCAATTTTACTCGGAAGAGGAGCCTATTTTTTTTGCAAAGCAATGCAATATTATCCGTTAAAGAATCCTCGAGTGGTCAAAATGCCTTGGCAACTAGCTAATTTTCAAGAACTTAAGTCTTTCTGTGAACTCATCATACTTTAGAAACTAGTAAGGTACGTAAGTTTTCTGTCGCAGTTTCTTGTCAATGTTCAGAATTATAACGTTTGAAGCCGCTTTTCTTATTAGTTGGAAGTGCTAAATAGAAAATTTATACAGTCCAAGGGCCCTAAAGGGCTTCGCAGCCACCCAAACAAAGGGCCAACCGAGGGGAAGCCAAGTTTGCATCACATCAACAAGCTTGTATGTACTTTATATTGCATTATCTCGGAACATCCGCATTCCATGTTTCAGGTATTCAGTCCATATTTGGTCGTTTCTTTGAGTTATCAAATGTGAAATATATTAAAGCTCAAGGTTCCCCCCTCTCGGTTGGCCCGACGTTCGTAGCGTAGCTTCGTGTTTACGACGAAAGCAACACAGCGCTTCACGAGGCATCTTCTACACCACACCACGCAAACTATGAGATGTATTAAACTGATTTCAAATAAGATGCTCGTCTCAAGATACGTCTGAGTCAACATCAAGTGTCAGGAAAACATTAATAAACTGGCCGAGTGAGGTATCGTCTCAAAACACGTAGAAGTAAATACTAAGTCGTAAAAAACTAACATCTCTGACGCGTTTTGAAACATACGTCACTTGAGAAGATAAGTATATTAATATGGTCCGTAGAAAACCGACATTTCAGACACGTCCCGAGCCGGCCATTTATCCTTTAGTACGGCCCTCCGCACTGAAATATTCACGATCAGTATTTTTGCGCTAATGGTTGCGGTGTCGTGCCCCGCTGCAGCGCCGCGCTGGCGCAAACGTAGGATCCTGGCTCCGCGGGATGCCCCAGGCTGGACAGGCAGGTCACTGTCTTAACTCACTTCTCAATTCGTCAACAAATTAAATTGTCGGGAGCATATTAATTACTAACATTTTAATGATTCACGTATAGCTTAGCTTTAAACAGTTTGAAAAAATAAGCTGTGTGTCGGCTTTGGCCAGTGTGGTTGCCACTTGAGAATATTGTTTGACCTTCTGTTACCTTCAAACTCTTTTGCCAAGCTATGAGCTCGCTTTTTAGTAATTTGTCGATGTATAAGGTGAGTTAAGGAGATTAAAACCTGTGTTCGGCCCGGGCCATCACGCGGACGCCGCAACAAGGGGCGTCAGTGACGCACAAACAAACACAATGTAAAGTTAAAACAAGAGCCGGCGTCTGCCTTAAAATTTGTTATACCTACTACATCTAAGTCCGACTTAATCTACCTTACGTCTATACATACAATCTTCTTTCAAGCGATTTTAAAAAAGTCTTAGTACTTTATTTTTATCCATAGGTATTAATTTGTTAAATCGTCTTTATAGTTAAATTCACTGAATCCACTTGCACCACTTTAATCCCGTTTGTAACGCATACGAGTAACAGAAAGTTTAGCCCTGCTAAATAAAACTACGATAACATACAACTAGGGTACGATACCTCCGGCGCCTGCGCGGCGAGCTGCGCGGCGAGCTGCGCGGCGAGCTGCGCGGCGAGCCCGGCTGACGTCGGCGTCGAACACTTACACAACACTACGCCGCTTGCCATGACGGCAGCTTTGCTCTCAACAGCGGGCGCCGGGGTTAGCGATAGAGGCCGTAGTTTTCGAAACTTACCAAATTTTATGCAAGGAAAGCGATAGTGCTATGCGACTGCTATTATTGTATCTCTTTCAGTAGTTTACGCTGTTTGGCAAGCTTTGATAGTTTATACGGCCTCATTTCGAATGCTGGTCGATACAGAAAGCTGCTAGTACGGTACTAAACTATGGTTTACTAAAGTGATTTCTAGCTAAAGCTTCGAAAAATGTATCACTGTCTTAGTAGTGGCATTAGCTATATTTCGCTTTAGTTTCCCACAATCAGCCACAGCTAGCCACGTGAAGGCGTACCTTTCATCGATCGTGAAAAATACCCTTGAAAAACCAGCGCAAACGCAAACTCGTTCTCGCACACAATTGACATTTTAATCTGATAAAATATTTTAAAATCTATGATGGAACCTCGCTGTCAACTTTGCGGTACAGAATTTTTTTTATGTGCCGCAAAGTCATTTCCCAGCCGGGCTCGAGATCAAACCATTATAAAATGGGAGGCGACGCCTCTGCTTCAGTCCCATAGATACCATTCTATCACAACGAGCAAAAAATATATTTTTGGATGTACCTAGCAATGGCATCGCTAAATTAAAAATTAAATAAATCTTTGTCATAGACTCGCGAAGATCCAGTGTAACGTCACGAGGGGAGAGGGCGGGGGGGGGAGATCCCGGTCACCTCGCCCAGCCGGCGCCGCGCCGACACCGACACCCGGCAACATCGTGCCGTGACGTCACGCGGCCGCGCCCGAGCGCCCGAGCCCCGCGCGACAAACATACGTTCAAACCATTGTAAGTGTCAACATAATGTTCAAAGAACGGTAAATATTTCAAAAATACTACTTAATGTGACGGTAGTTCTACCTGTAGTGGCGCCGGCCGACCCGCCGCGGCGTGGGCTCACCCTACAGTCCCTACCAAAAAGATGTTGATAATCACGTGATACCTAATAATCAACTGCCAATGTCACACAGGGTCACTACGAGACAGGCGTGTTAGTGTGGGACCAACGCAATCACTGCGCCTAGGTTTCTCGTTAAAATTGAGGAATTTATACATTTTGGCAGTAAAAACCACCATGGTCTTTGAAAAATATCGATAATAGGCTTTAAAGTTTTTTGAATGGTCTCGTCTTAGCCTAATACCAATCACCGCTGTGGCGAAATGTTTTATAAAAACATGATTATTTGAAGAATATGTTGAAGTATATGTACATACATCGATATTCTACAATATACAGTCTAACATCAAGTACAAAATCGTATTATTTCATAATACGCATATATTCAGGGTAATTCATGACTAAAACATCACCGTAGTTCGTTTCTTCATCGTTTTCTTCACGAAAACGATTTTAGTCAGTGATGCCAAAAGAAGCTGCTTTTGTAAAGCATAAGCTGTAGTAAATGATGGTATATTCTTGCCTACAAGTCGCAATATGAGCTGATAAATATGATAATTATTAGCGTTTATGTAGTACTACTCTTCATTCGTTGAATTAATGTTGATATCATAAGTTAATTGATTGAATTTGCAACGCCCTGAGTGTGTTTAAGCGCTAGCTCTAAGCGAGCGCCGCGTCGAGCCGGCCGCCGTCCGCCGGCGTTACATTATTATAGTCTCGTTAGTTTGTACTTGTATCATTATTGAGTGCAAAAGGAACCGGTCAGCAATAGGGGTCCGAAATGGTCGCGTACAGTAACAATGATATGGAACGGGCGGGATGTGGCCGGCGGCTCACACGGCAACCTGCAACAAACACCATTGACAATTAAACATTCTATTAGCGTCATACACACACTTAAAAACAAAAGTTGTCTCTCCTGTGGTCAATAGTTAAAAGCTTGTGTGCATATAAGCAGGGAGCGAAACTTTGGTGCCGATGACAGGCGTATGACGTCAAGCTACATACCTACAGAGTGTTTTTACATATATTTTACATCATCACTAATAACAACTTATTGGCCTCTTTAGTTTACCGATATTGACACTAGAGATGAGACGGCCGGTACTTAACATAATTTTCTGTCATTGTCATATTAAAAAGAAGATTGTTGGAGACAATAACAAGTTTACTTGTATTTTATTACCTATTTGTAAATTGGATGGTTTTTTAATTTGGGATTTCCAGTAGTTTTGTACAATTAGTTATTTTTAAAGTCTTTACCATCAGAAGATATTGATTTAGATGAAGAAAGGTTGACTTTGAACAATATTTGCTCCAGGCGCGGTTATAGAGATTCGACAGTTATAGTGTCCTGAATGTTTGCGTTTGAATTTTAAGCGTTCTGCATTCATCGAAATCCAACGAATTTTCATTTAATGTTTTTTATTTACTTGTGGACAGAGTATTTTTCTTTACGATTACATTACCCAATAAAATATTTTGGCTTTGTAATTTTTTAAATATTTACATTATCATTATAGCATTATTAAGAATCAGTGGGAGTCGCAATATTGTTTTTATATAAAAGCATCCTATATGTGAATTTGTGTCATAATGACGTCATCGGCACCAAAGTTTCGCTCCCTGCATATAAGTTATGTTTTTATATGATACGTTTAAAGCAGTCCTGACGCCGTTTTTGCGGGGATGGGCTTAGCCAGAAAATAATGCCTTAAAAACGTTAACTTTCGGTGTGTCCACAGGAAAGACGGTCACCTAAATCTGTGTATGACTCATTATGGTATTTATCGATGTGGATAAACGTGGATATAACATCTGTCACTTTTAGGGTACCGGACCTCAAAAGGGAAAAACCGAACCCTTATAGGATCACTTTGTTTTCCGTCCGTCCGTCCGTCTGTGTGTCAAGCAAGACCCTTTATCTCGGGAACGCGTGGAGGTACGAGTATCGAGTTGAAATTAAAACCATATACTCAGGTCTACAGCCCCTAGAAGCTGTGAAAAAATCAAACTTCAAAAAAATGAAACAAAAAAAGGCCGTTTATGCCGCAAAAACTTAAATTTCGACTTTCTTAGAGTGTTTTGAAACTACGGCACAAGTAAAGAAATAAATCCGAAAATCGTTAATTGGTTGGTAGCGATTGGAAGCTTATTTGCAGTTAATAAACTAATCGCGACCTATGTCGATGTATGGAGACAACAGTTTTTCAACGCCAAAGTCAAGTTTGTTCCTCAATACAATTTTACATTCTTATAAGTTTGTACGGAACCCTCGGTGCGCGAGTCCGACTCGCACTTGACCGGCTTGTTTTTTGACCTGTATGTAAGTGCGAGATTGACGGATGCTATTTCCACCACGATTAGGGCGACCATAATACGGACCCTGGGGTTGAAAACATATTTACCCGAATGTAAAAGTCACTAGTATTAAGAGGCCGTATACGAAATTTTGCCGATTTCGCCGATTTACCTGATTTTACTGTTGAAATACTTTACTTTTACAAATTTTAATGCGCAACACGAAAGATAATTTCAACTTTAAACGAATGTATGAGCTACTTTTTTGTTTTTATTATTTGATACTGATTCATCGACCTGAAACCGGCGACTGTTTTGTGAATTTTGCTGTAAGAGGTTTAGAATATCGCATATTCACGAATCGTTTTGACGTCTAAAAGGTATGAAAAAATTACATTTTATTGCTGTAAAATTTGTCTAAAAAAATGTATGAATTGCTTTTTACCACCTTCATATATTTTTTTGTAAAAAAATTATTAACTTGGTAAAGTTTTACAGAGAATAGGCAAAACATTGTTTTTGATTACAACTACTTAAAACTATCGTTCATTTAATTAAAACAACAGTAAATAAGTTCAGTTCAAAATCAATCCATTACTTTAAAAAAACATAAAAAATAAAAATAAAATTGGAACATATAATGTTTTAAAATAACCAAAATTTCGCATTATAATACCTACTCGACAAATCTGAAAAAGTACCTCATTTATTTGTAAGTCATTTATTCGATTAGAACTGAAATGATATTTCATGTTGTGCATTCAAACTTATAGAATAGCAGTATTTTAACTGTAAAATCTCAAAAAGAAGCAAAACCACCAAAATTTCGTGTACGGCCTCTTAAGAGAGCTAATAACTTCCGGTGCATCATGACTTTTTCTTCGAACTAAAAACGGAGATCACAAAGAATGAGTTTTGATTGATCTCCTAAAAATTAAGTAACTCATGAGCCGGGCTCGGATTTTTCATCGCACGGTGAGATGAAAGAAAATTATGGAGTCGATATTTAAATTAACTTCCATATTCATACTCATACTCATATTCTTAGTCCCGTCTTTTACATTTATCATGCTGTAACTATATCAACTTATGACGTAAGGTGGGGCAGGGCTATTGCAACTAAGGGGGTAAATGTATATATATTTTTTACAGGTAATTAAACGTTTTTGAACAATTTAAGCGTCCTTTTATAATAGTTTGAGTACCAAAATTTCTATAAAAGGAAGAAAAATAATTTTATTCGTTTAAATTTTTACCCCGTAAGTTATAATAGCCCTCCACCTTACCTATTTACATACTATATTGTTTGCAATAGACCTTTATCAAACTGGCCGCTTTATAAAGATTAATTTATTTACCTTGTCAAGATTTTGAAACACTAATTCCTGTAGCTATGCTTTATGGATACTACAAACTAGGAGCTTATTTAATATTTATATTTTTTGTCCCATAATGTAATAAACATGTCGTAGCATTTCACATTTTTTCACATGAGTATGAATATGACTAAAGTTTTAATTTTAATATCGACTCCATAATTTTCTTTCATCTTACCGTGCGATGATAAATCCGAGTCCTCCTCACTCGTAAACCTAGAAGGTAAGTGTATTTATGTGGGAGCGTGTAGGTACCTGCGCGCTACCGCCGCCATCACCAGCAGAACACGGAGAGCTCGCCGCCGTGCGCGTGCGCGTGCGCGTGCGCGCCGCCCGCGCGCCACGAGCGCACGCCGCCCATCTTGAGCTGCAACCGGGAAGCATGGAGCTTGCTCAAACGGGATCGAAAATTATTGCTTTTACTTTGATAACACAAACACGAAGCGCCGCATTGTCTTCCTACGAGTGAAATGAACGAGTTAAAACTCATATTAAAAAAACCGGCCAAGTGCATGTCGGACCACGCAGAGTGAATGGTTCCGTAGCTGGGATGAACGTTCATGGTTGTTTTTTTTTTTAATTAAAATCTCAAAAATTACACAGCGTATCGTGTTCAAAACAATTTGGTTGGAAGTATTACGTGTGTTCTACTACTGTATTTTTTATTAGAATGTTCTATTTAAAAGTTCAAACGCTACCCACCCGGACAGAATTTTTACGACTTTAGAAGCGTATATCTCGCCAACTGTTCACTTACGTAAAAAAGTCACTTAAAAACCTCTGTATCATTTTGGAAGCCCTATCTAAAAATACCCCACACGCTGATGTAACTCAAAAAAATTTTTTTCGTTCTCTAGTTACATGTATGGAGTGCCACCCCTAAATATATTTTTTTTCAATTTTACTACATCATTGTATAGCGGTTCATAGAATACATCTATACTCCAAAATTCATTTATATAGTGCCAATAGGCTCTGAGTAAAATGGTTGTGACATACAGACGGACAGACGGACAGACGGACGGACGGACGGACAGACGGACAGACGGACAGACGGACATGACGAAATTATAAGGGTTCCGTTTTTGCCATTCGACTCCGGAACCCTAAAAATAGGCATTTAAATCAAAATTGAAAGGATTAATATTGTAATGAATATAAATGATATAAATATTAATTACAATATTGTTATAGCCCTGATTGACGATTTTCCATACTAATGTTATGAAGAGGTAAAGTCTCTGGATCTACTGAACTGAACCGATTTTGAAAATTCTTTTACCAATAGAAAGCCACGTCATTTGTAAGTGTCGTAAACTATGTTTTATTTGTCTACGCGGACGGAGTCGCGGGCAACAGCTAGTTGTATATAAAAACCAGTCTGTACCTACGTTTTTAAACTACCACAATACAGTAGACCTAGTCCCATTTTACATAAAAAACAGCGCCTATATTATATCATAGCAATAAGGTCTAGTTTACCTCGGCACGTCGTGACGTTATTAATATTTGTTATTGTGTTTTTTGCGACAATCCGGGTTGATTTGCATTTTAATACAAACGTGTGGAACGTGATGGTTTATGGTAATCAGTTACGTTAATACTGAGGGTCACCTACTTATTTATTCATTCATTATTCATATAATGGCGATACTTAATAAATAAATAAATATCAATTATCAGGGGACAGTGTCACACACAATTTGACCTAGTCCCAAACTAAGCTCTAGGCTTGTACTATAAGTACAAGACAGCGATAAACATACTTATATAGAGAAATATATACTAAAATACATAGAAAACATCCAAGACTCGGAAACAAATACAAACCCTCAAATACAACGTAGGCAGAGTCTACTAACTAGGTTGCGTGTTGAACCGAGACCTTAATACCATTTTAGGGTTTCGTACCCATCGGGGCCATGGGACCCTGGTACCTAAGGCTTCGCTGCCCTTTTGTCAGTCCTTTTGAATAGTAAGTACATACATACATACATACATAAAATCACGCCTGGTTCCCAAAGGGGTAGGCGGAGATCACTTCTTTCCACCTGCTACGATCCTGACAAACCTCTTTCGTTTCTTCCACATTCATACATCGAGTCATGCATGCACGTCGGTTTCGGGGACTTAAGAGATTCGGGACTTTTCCAAATTTCTGCGATGTGATTAAAAAAAATACGTCAAGGGCGGCCCCTCCCGACCCTTCCACTCACTTTTGCACTGTAGTTATAAATCTCTTTCGTCAATTCTTTCCAAATGACCGAACCATCGAAGCATGCCCTTTTCAATCTTAGTTACTAAATCTTCTTTTAGGCCAAATTTCTCTCTGATCCTTTCATTCCTTACTAGAGTAAGATAAATCAGATGAGATTAATAGATTAATCAGTTTCACACTACACATACTACGCAAAGAGCGCATTTCAACTGCATTTATAGGACTTTCATGCTTGCCCTGAAACATTCACTACCATACATCAGAGTAGGGACCAACACTTCATTGTGAACAGCCAGTCGGGCTTTAAGTAATTTTTCAACGAAGTGCATATAAATGATGATGAATGACGGGCGCTTTATTCGTGCGAGATTGTCCTCTGATATTTTTTTTTCTAAAGCACTGTTACTATAAATGTGAATCATGTTTCCTATTCTTTCTGATTCTCTAATTCATACTACATACTATTATGATCCATAGACATTGCATAGATCACAAAACTTAGGTAAAGCGTGGTAAGATATCTTCATAAAACCACTTTTATTACGTTATTTTATTGTTTACGCTGTCCGTCCATCCGTACGTCCTTAAATTAAACAACTGTATCTTATTAACCGATACAGGATATAACCACACCTACTGCGTGGCGGTACGGAACCCTCAGCGCGCGAGTCTGGCTCGCACTTGACCGGTTTTTTAGTTATTTTTTATTCCAGTGTAATTTAGAGTTATTATAAATGTATAATGTGTTCCTAGCTGCCTATCCTACTTTCTACTAATATAGATGTGGAAGATTAAGAATGTTTGTATTTAAATCAGGGACCCAAAACCCATGGGACCCACCCACGACCCACCCACCCATTCACCGATAAAAGCCTTTGAAAGACTAACCTCTCAATAGAATACCCCACTAAAAGAATAACCTCTAAGTTATTTGTTAAACTAACCATTCACTATAAGGGAAACCTTTACAGCTAAAGCACAGATAACCCTTATAAATAGCGCTTTTAAAAGCATACTCAAATGCTTTTCTAAGTAAAAGACTTATAAAAACCCATTCGAAACCCCTTGAATGGGATAGCGGTCTGGTTCCTGATATAAAATACACATGAACAGATTGAGCAGCTAAAGAACTTAAGCACAACGACTTCTTTTTGTCTCGGGAAATTCGATAGTTCCATCAGAAATGAAAATAATGCTAGTAATATAAATCATTCATTATATTATACGGTATAACTCGCATCAAAAACCCCCGCTACCAAGCACCTCGCAAAAAAACCACAACGCGCCCAGTTCCCATTCCACTGCGCGCTGTATATGGGCACGGGGGCGCGGGGCCGGTCTGCGCGTGCAAGGAATGCCGTCCATTGAGCGCGCCTCAATGGGCCGCCGCCATTCAGGAGGTTTCATACGTGCTTGGGATGAGAAAAACTTTCGACGATCTTATTAATTCCAATATACAGAAAGAAGGTGGAAAGTTTACACGCCATATGGAGGAAATACGCATTAAGCTTTTAATTAACTTGGTTCGTCTGGGCCTCTATTCAGGTGCGTTAAAACGATATCGTGTTTGACACGTTTAAGAATCGTTTATGTCACGTCACAGTCGCCATTATTGTAAATGACATAAGAGTTATCAAAACGTTGACAATACGGAAACAGGGCCTTTATCCAGGTGCGTTAAAACGATATCGTGTTTGACTCGTTTAAGAATCGTTTATGTCACAGTCGCCATTATTGTAAATGACATAAGAGTTATCAAAACGTTGACAATACGGAAACACGTCAAAAACGATATCGTTATTACCTTGTAGAATTCCAGCCCAGGGCCTCTATTCAGGTGCGTTAAAACGATATCGTTTTTGACACATTTAAGAATCGTTTATGTCACAGTCGCCATTATTGTAAATGACATAAGAGTTATCAAAACGTTGACAATACGGAAACACGTCAAAAACGATATCGTTATTACCTTGTAGAATTCCAGCCCAGGGCCTCTATTCAACTGCGTTATAACGATATCGTTTTTGACCTGTTTCCGTATTGTCAACGTTTTGATAACTCTTATGTCATTTACAATAATGGCGACTGTGACATAAACGATACTAAAACACCTCAAACACGATATTGTTTTAACGCACCTGAATAGAGGCCCTGTACGTCTGTCATTCTGGTTTAAATTTCGCAAGTACATTTTAAACCACTTCTGGTTAAGTTAATGGGCTACAATTTGGAGTACATAAGTAATCCCGTCACAATGCAATATTCAAGTATCTAAGAACTGATCTGATAATGGAGTCGATAGGTGGCATTATGATCTCCCATCCCAGGATAGACTCAACGACGCGACTCCAAATTCCTAAGCTTGGTCGCAATAAGCAGATGATACATTATAAACTGTTCAAAAAATGGCAGTCGGCAACAAAAGCGTGTCTCCAAGGTTTATTTTTAACATACATACATAACATCGCGCCTTCATTCCCAGAGTGGGGTAGGCAGAGCTACAGAAATACCAACAACTCTAAAAAGACTTGTTGATAATTCTATAACCACATTTTGCACAAGTAAGCTAAGATGTTTACTAGTGTATTAGTGACAGGTTACAAGCCCATCGCCTAATGTTACTTCAAGCCCTTATTGCCTTGGTCGCCTCTTACGACATCCACGAGAAGACATGGAGTGGCACTATTCTAACCCGACAATCACACGGGGCATTGACATATATATATTTAACATAAACTGCGTTATACGGGAATTAAACTAGTCAAAGCTAGTACCAACAAGTAAAGCCCCGTTTTTTTTATAGCAGAGAGATCTAAGAGATCATTGATAATAATTTATTTTACTAAAACGTCTCTTAATAAACCAGTGAAATGCAAACATAGTTTATTTATCGAGAGAGAAATTATGATAGTAGAAACTGGCTAAGCTGTTGATGTCGCGGGAAAAGGTTGTCTAATTAAAAGATGAAAGATACATACATACATTAAATCACGCCTGTTTCCCAGAGGGGTAGGCAGAGACCACTTCTTCCCACCTGCTGCGATCCTGACAAATCTCTTTCGCTTCTTCCACATTCATACATCGAGTCATGCATGCACGTCGGTTTCGGGTACTTAATATTCGGTCCTTTCCCATTATTCCAAGATGGAAGATATATGTTCATTATGTAATCTACCAGCGGAGACCACTGCTGAGAAGAAGCGCCGAAGAAACTCAACAGTCAGTCGTTGTTCAACATTTAAATTATGACAATGATAATACTAAATAATTCATATAAAAGTAGTTGAACAGGAAAACGTGCCAAAGCAAATAAATTTAAAATTAAAATTTAATATGACTGTGCGAGACAACCACATAAAAAAGCTACGACATGTTTTCCTACACAAACCGTGTCCCCTAAACAAGATATAACGTTTACATGTTTATATGACTACATTTTCGAGATACCACTGCAACGATCTACACGTGCACGCCGTGGGAAGCGCATACGCAAGATGCACATCTGTGCATGAAACGCGCACTCGAAAAAATCGGTTGCTTCTTATTGTTATTTTTTGCTCTTGATCCCACGCGAGCCTAACAAGACGTTAGATACGTCACATAAATAATTTAAATTACAAATTAACCTTTTAATCAAGTCACTAATATCATGTTTTTTTTTTTTCCTGACCGATGAAAAGGGGTACTGAATGTTGTTTTGTTTTTTTATAGCTCGAGTACCGAAGATATTTAAAGAAAGCATTATAAAAACCCAAGGTTCGAACAATTACAATGACGTTTAATTATTTAATAATAAAAGATTTGTCAGCGAAAAGGCAGAGAACCAGAAACTACACACATACATAATGTCACGCCTTCATTCCCAAAGTAGGCCAGACTAAGAAGAAATCTCGATAAATCTGTAACCACACACTCTCACTCACTCTGTTAAAAGAGAAACTAAAAATATGAAAATTAAAACACTATTAAATTTTATATAAAAAAATATAAGTCTGAAAGATTTTCCATGTTTACTGTAAAAAAAACATCACGTAAAACATGTTAACCCATGCAGAAGTAGCACTATAAATATTCATCCAGGATCCCCGCAATCTAAACCACAGCCCATGTTGAATTAAAAACAAACAATGTTAATTAAAATCAAGATAGCGGCTATCAGCCATCTCGCACACGAGTCGACAAATTACGCAGCGCACGCGCCGATGTGGACGTGACGATACGAATACAAGGTTCAAGGTTTTGGGAAACCAGATATGGAATGGGGACATTAAGGGACTCTATCCCACATTGTTCGGCCAGGACCAAATCTGGTGCATGGAGGGTCAGACTCAGGAGAGTGTGGTTAACGCTGCAAGAACGTACGACGCATTTAGCCTATTTGAGCGAGTTCGATTTTATGTACTGATTATGATTAAGTGTACTTAATAAATGATAATAAATATGATGGGACAATGTCACACAAATTGGTCAATCAGTCCCTAACTAAGCTTTACGCTTGTACTATGAGTACTAGACAACGATAAACTTACTTACATAGAGAAATATATACTTACACAGAAAACATCCAAGACTCAGGAACAAATACTCGTGCTCATCACACAAATATCTGCCCTTACCGGGATTTGAACCCGGTACCGTTAGCTTCGACGGCAGGGTCACCACCAACTAGGCTAACGTCGTCATTTTGTTTCAGAGTCTTGGGTATTTTACATGTATTTATCTGTATTGACAGTAAGAGCTGTTTTAAACTCAACAGTGTGATTATGATGTCGAAGCAGATGGGCTATACCAAATTGGAATACCTTCACCAAAACTCAGATATTAACTATTAAATAACCCCCCCCCCCCCATATAATGGCGTTCATTTAAGACCTACGATGCCAGTCGAAGCATTATAAACTATTTTGGTAACCACATACGGACAGACACACAGAAGCATGTTAAACATATAAGACCACTATGTTTGCTTTGGTGGTTAATTAATCATAATCTCAACGATTTGACCAAGACACTAAAATCACATGATCACAATGAAAGGACGGGTCTACTTTCGACCACAATCACACTTTGATATGAGAAGTGGCGCTTTTTCCTGGATGACTGTTATTAATTAGAGCTAACCGCCGTGCTCGCTGTGATAGTAATAAGTGATAATTCATTAATTAGTAACTATTCGTAACAGTGTTCATTGGAATAAAACAAAATTCAATTATAATTTGATCATTACCAGGGCTGAGATTCTACACGGTAATAACGATATCGTCTTCGACGTGTTTCCGTATTGTCAACGTTTTGATAATTCTTATGACATTTACAATGATGGCGACTATGACATAAACGATTCTAAAACACGTCGAACGCGATATCATTATAACGCAATAGAATAGAGGCCCTGGTCATATGTCAGTCCTGTTACACAGCTCTGCTTTTACGAATAAACAAACAGTATAAAAACGCAAAATAATAATATTTGGGACAATTCTTTGTTGCTGATGCCATTTCGTGCTTATCAAGACCAACCTAATGAGTCCCAACTCGGTGGGTCTACGTTAAGTATAGCGGAGATCCTGTCGCCACCTTCCGACTCCATCGTCAGACCAGCTCGATGGTGGCATATTATTGTATTGTCATCAAAGTTACGCAGTATACCAAATTTCAGCAAGATTTGTCCCGTACATACATTGCAAGTTAATAAAAAGCTTGTAAAAAGTGGAAGAGGAGGAAGGACTTGTTCAAAAACTTATAAACCAACTTCGCAGCGTCTGATATAGGTTTTGTCAAAATTGGTTGGAACAATATCGTATACTTAATATCAAACATGTTCGAATTAAGTTGCACAAGCAATCCTTCCCTTGATGGCACCATCCATCAATAAGTGATACACATCCTCAGGGAGGGTTAGTATTGACGCATGTAATGGTTTTTAAAAGTGATAGGTTGGCTTTGGCAGAGTTACGTTAAAAGACCAAATTATGAATGTTTATTTTCCAGTTACTATTTCGTTATAACGTGTTTGCATCACCCGTTTCCAGTCAGGCAAGGCAGGTTCTATAAGTTTGAATGCTGTCTGTACGATATGGACCGACTTTAAATGGTATTTTCTAATTAAAAGCTACGTTAATTGGGAAGGTCCTTAGCTATATTTGATGGAAATCCGTTGGGCCATTCAAGAATTATTTGCTCCGATAGCAGGGGTCGTTGTAATTACGGCAGGAGTTTTTCATCTATGTTGACAATTACTTTTTAGTAATTACTTTCTGAACGATCTGTCAACACCCTCACGAGCAAAGGGTGGTATGCTCCCGCGCGACAACTCGACTGCGACGACATTAAGTGACGCGTCGATTAACATAACGCGCGGGATGCGATTAGCGCGATCGAGTTACCTGAGCCGAGAATTGGATTGGGATATCTAATTTTTTGGGGAGCTTTTTATCGAAACCGAATTTTGTTTACACTGTTGCTCTTAGCATGCATCCGTAGAAGAGTAATTAATGCTTCACAGCTAGTCGCGAGCGAGCAATGAATTAAATATGAATGTGAGTGGAGCCTTCCATTGGTACATGAAATTATTGTGAACATTATCCGACACATTTGAGAGTATTGAGAATGTTCCATTTTGAAAAAATAAGAATACAATGCACGTTGATCACTTTTAAACTACGCAACGTATTTCAACCTCGTGAGGTCCACGTCAAATTTTACTAGTTCAAAAAAGAACCTTGTGTAAGTCAACTAAAGTCTAAAGTCACTTTGATAAATGTCCTTAATTTAGGCCGTTTCCCTTACGAGGTTAAAGTGGTTTTCATATAGATAGTGATTCAAGAGGAAGGTTTTTGAAATCTGGATTACATATACGAGTGTTAATGAAAAGAAAACTCATAAACCGAAGCGAAGCGAGGGCGGGTCGCTAGTATTCTACAAGAAGTTTTTTGTCGGTACATTGCTACTTGTGGCTCGTTTAGTTAGAAGTATTCAAACGTCCACTCTATGAGGTTTGTACTTGCGTATGTACCACTTTAAAAATCGAAGAAAAATCGAAGCTCAAAGTTACGTTAGCTTCATCTCTTTCTATTGATTAAGTCAAGAGCGATGAGTGAAGCAGTCGGGACATCACAGGACAAATTGCTCATTACACATGAAACAGTATATTTTATCTAACCTTTAATTTAATTAAACTCATGTTCACAACGTTTATTTGACAAAAACACACTGCAACACAACAAAAGTCATAAGTACTTATTGTCAGAAAAAAAAAACTAAAA